>CM055103.1:51088174-51404757 GCA_029204225.1 Diphasiastrum complanatum
CTTCTACTTTAAGGGTATGTGCACGTACATTAAAGGAGTAATTGAATAATGAACTGAAGAAGCTCTTAAAGCTAAAGATAGTACCAGAAGAAGGCTTTTTCTAAAGGTTTATTAAGAAGGCTCAATTTTTTTAAAAAATTGGAGAAGAAACCAAAGGACTGATCACCCCTTTGTGTCACACTCACTATGATTGGGGATGGGCAACCCTAGAAAAAATGGCCTAGGAATTGATGAAAATTATGCAAAGATAAGATGGACATATACAAAGCCTTTCCCATCTAATGAATACACTTGGGGGAATCTCAATGTTGTAAAACATGAAAATACACTCGAAAGTGGCTAACATTAAGTGTTAAGCTACCTACCTTCCATACTTATCAATATGTAACTTACATACTTTGCCACATGGCTTATAAACCATATGACACCTAAGGAAATGGGCCCTCCTACTCTTTCCCTTTTGCATTAACAATTGATAAAAACCCCTCTCACACTTATACACCTCACCCTCTCACTCTACTTCTCCTAGAGTCTCCCTAACAACTCTCACACTTGTTTTGGACACATCACCCACTTTCTCAAGCCTACCCCTTCCCTATAAAAGGGGTAACTTGCCCCTCTCCCTCATTATTCATCTCCTTTTCATTTTTACTTTGCCTCTTGTTCTGTTTTCTATGTGTGTAGGTGCTTGGAAGGAAGCTTGGAGCTATGCATAAGGAGGATCTACCAAGCTTGGATTGGAACCCTTTTGGAACCACCACACTCACACTCACTTTCTTTTATCCTCTTTCACCTCTCTCTCTCTCTCTCTCATCTCTAAAACTTACATACCGTTCCTTGCCCAATGTCCATGCATGTTTGATTTAAAACTTGCATGTCACACCGGTCCATAGCCTAATGGCCATGCAGTGTCAAATTTGAAGCTTGCATGTCATATCATTCCTTGCCTAATGTCCATGCATGTCAAATTTGAAGCTTGCATGTCATATCATTCCTTGTCTAATGTCCATGCATGTCTGATTTGAAACTTGCATGTCACACCATCCATTGCCTTTATGTCCATGAATGTCAGACTTGACTCTTGCATGTCATGGCCATCCAATGCCTAATGTCGTACTATACCATAGGGTTAATATAGATTTATAGTAAGTAATGTCGTTCCCATAGAGGGACAACGTTAGAAAGTTATATTTTCGGTACAATTATGGCAAGTGGTTTCGAGTGTTATTCTGGTTGTCGACAAACATTAAAAGTAACTAGTATTACTTATGTTTGGGATGAGTAGTGTTAATAAATTCAGAACAACAATCTGGCCTCTATCGAATTAGATGAAGCGCGTTCTACATATGAGATGTTATCAGAGTAGTACAGCGGTACTACACTCTGGCTGATTAAGGTGTCAACAGAGAATCGAGAATTGTTCGATGTATTCACGACTGTGCAGACAATTAATTAATCGCGTTCACAAACTGTTTGTTTCTCAGAAGTCCTCGACAACTAAAGTCCAACTTAATGGTTAAAGAACACCAAGAGTTTTAGAATACGTTAGAAACTTATGTCATGCCAATCAGGAAGACAGATCAAAGACTTAATTCTTCAGACAGGGACTGTCATCTCATATGTATACATATAGCTTTTATTCAATGATCGTGCTAGACTGTACCAAACATAGTCGTTATTCGAGTGCCGAAAAGAAAGTATTCGCGACAGATGAATAGGATGGTTTAAAGACAGTTCTTTAGAGCATGTTTTACGAAAACACAACAAATGACTGTAATGCACTAGAGCGTCTGTCTGATCAGAGAGAAATTCATGAAATGCGTTAGAGATTGTTAGCAGACTCCAGATCACTCACACTCAGCAGTGCGGAGAACAGAGATAAGAGAGAATAACTCACAGAACTCTATTCACTTCTTCAATCTCTTACATAAGCATAAACTCTTCTCTCTCGATGATCGAGACTGAAGTGTGAGATCAATATATGTTCTATGGGCGAACAAACACACCTCTAAAACAACGGGTGCGTCGCTCCCGCGAAAGGGTCTAGTTAACGATTAGACTGAAAATACGTTCACCTATACCATAGGAGGTATACTTAACTATGAGTCAAAGTTACTCTAGTTTATCATGTCTTTTCATATCTAGTCGTTTCGTATGAACAACCTAGTAAAGGTTGTCCAAGACAATGTCTTTTCCTTTAAAAGGTCTTGTCCTTAATTACAAGGCAAGTACTTAGGAGATATATTCCCGAAAAAATGACTTAGGCCTCTTCATGATTTATACTTATCCAGCTCATATCTTCATTTTTGAGTATATCATGCCATATTTATGTTGATATTTCAATATTTAACATTTTCGTGGCATCACACCTAATGACTATGCATGCTCCACTCTTGATCATTAAGCATTTGCCATGTCATAAGAAACCACTTTCATTTTAATAACATTCTTTAAGATTCAAAATTTGTTAACATCTGAATAATGTAAAGATTCAAGAATCCATTTACCCAAACCACTATATATGTATTTGGCCTTGGGCCGTTTGTCCTTGCATAATTTAAAGAAAATTCTTTGAAGGGGGGGGGGGGGGGGGGGGGGGGAGGTCCCCATCTTGATCCCTCAGCAAGTCAATGATGAAATTACTTTGTTAAGCTTTGAGTTTTTTTCGAATTTTTTCATCAGTGTTTCTTTTTTTAAGACACAATGTTTAGGTCAGGACTTTAGAATTTAGGAGTCCTTCACTTTGAGTTCATAGTTTTGGTATTAGAGCCAAGGTCTACTATTTTTCTTTCTTTGTGAAATTGTTGTGAAGGCCTTGTGTGTTCATTCTTGAAACAAATTCCAATACACAGGACTTTGTATGTTTGCGTTCGAATAGACTTCCCTTCTGCTCGAATTTCTTTTTTCTCTCCAATATCTCTTTAATACTAGAGCTAATAGACTCCATTTAGGAGATCCTTGAGAATTGGATCTCCAACTTGCTTTTTATTTTAGAGACAACACTTTGCAAATGCGAGCTTCTATCTTTCTTTTTGGAGAATGGCATTTCTCTAATCACAAGTTTCTAAGTTTGATGGAGATGCTAGCAATGTAAAGAGTTTGCTTGCTTGGATTTGAAATCTTGATAATTTCTTTGAGAAAAGTAGATACTCTAATCATTCCAGATTCGATATACAACGTTACATCTAGATAACTATGCATTACTATGGTGGGCAGCTATGAAATCAAATCACGAACCTGCATCTACATGGCATAGCTTTAAAAAACAAATTAAAGCCCACTTTTTGCCAAAAGAATACAAGAAAGATACTTTAGCTTCCTGGAATATCTTTAGACAAAAATGTTCCTCAACCTGTTAATAATCTAAAAACACATTTTCATCATGGTTAAAACCTTCCAGCAAATGCTCCAATCAAATAACATAAGGAGATTTACTTACATGCTCAACAAAGTACATCAAAATTTATGCCAAAATTGATGACAATCTTTACAATATGCTCTTCACAATGGAGCTTACAATATATTCACCCAAAAGGAAATTTTTCATCCAAATAGGAGCTTTTCTTAGCCTTTAGGCGAATTACAAACTCAGTCAAAAGAGCATTTGTCATCCACTTAAGGAGAAAGTTCATCCACTTAAGGAGAGTGTTCATCCAAAAAATGGAGATTGTCAACAATAGAATGAAAAGAACATTGTTAGTATTGAATATGGACAAGCCTCACAATCAACAAATGATTAGATGTGATGATCTGATCCAAAATAGCTTCTTCTCAGTCTTTGATCTTCAACAGACTTGAAATATGCTTTTAATCCACAAGTTCAACTCACAAAACAAAGGTTAGTAAGATTTGATCAACAATGCAATCCATAATCATGCCAGAACTTGATCAAACATCCAAATATCACTATAAATGGAAACCTTATGAAAAATGAAGACAATGCCTCTCACCTTGAGATCTTCTCTCAAGATATTTGTGATATTGGTGACCTTTCCTCCTTTGATTTCTGTCAATCCAAAAGTTGCCAAGTCCCTTTTGTTCCTGCTAGAGTCATTGAGTACAAATCCACTCTTAGAAACTCTGGAGTCTTCCTTCTGTTAATTTCCTTGCACCTATTCCTATCAACCTTTGAATTATGATGACTTATCTTACAGAAAAAGAAATACAAGTCTGCAAATTGGCCGCACTAAATCTCTATTTCTTTTGATTCCATTATTTGCATGAACAAATTCGAACCATCTCGATGCGCCTTTGATCAAACCTAGTCCATAACCAGAGGACCCTATGAAAACTGTCAACATTTCCTAGCTAGTTTTAGGCCAAATTTGGAATTTTTGGCCTAAAACATTTTGATGGCCGCGCAGTATGTCAGCGTGGCCATCAAAATGTTTTTTCAGAGATGTATGGAAAGAAGCCTCCATCGCTACCCTTTGGGTAGGATGTGCTTGCATTTTATTAAGCAAAGGCATTTAGTATGTCCACCACTGGGGACCACTACCATAAAACATCATTCATGCTTTTGTGTGATGAGCAAGCATCATCAATAGCTAGGGGCTATTAAAGAACTATCATTATGAGAGTAGAGCGCTGAGATAGTAATGTAAGAGGAGGAAAAACGCTTACCGTTATGATGACCCTTTGTTGATCCGTGAACTCGTAGGGTGCACTTTCAGCATGTAAGAAGAGAAAGAACTCTTCACGGTGTTGTAAAGAAAAAGCCTCGAAACTATATGTTCTTATAGTGTCAAGCTGAGTAGTTTCCTAGAAGGTCCGAGTGGGAGACGGAAAGTTAGTTTCTCTCCCATGATTTTTTATTATTTTGCTTTGAAGAAGCCTGGATATTAGGGTTGAAAATGTTCTAAGATGTTGTAGTGCCCTACAATATTGTCACCGAAGTGGAGTTTCGTCACTTAGTTCGGGATGGATTGGTGTGGTTCCTCTACATCCTTCAGATTCCCTGAATACAAAGCCACAACAAACCACTTTTGTCTGAAGTAGTGGGTGTGACCATCAAGAGAACATAAACTTTGCAAATAGCATTTCAATTGAGAGACAAATAGTGAGAGCTAGCAACAATACCAACTTGTTAGTTAGGATGCATCCTGTTTTGGTCACTAGCAGATGTAGTAGGGGATATGAGACCCATTCTTGACCTTCTTGATGGTTTAAGTTTGATATATTCAAGAAAAATATGACATATTACAACAAATTCGCTTACTTTACTTCCACCAATAATCATTAGAGGCAGGATATAATCAATTACCAAATACTGATGGGGAATGCGTTCGGTGTCATCTAGAGATTGTAATAATTGTCCAACTAACTTTTTAAAGCATTTGTTTGACGAGTTGGGTATCACCAGATTATATTCGCTATGTCTGTAGCTTGTCCTGCAGCAAGTTCTAATGTTGATGGGCCTGGCCTTTTCAGATTCTACTTGCCTTACACAAACAGGGATCAAATGATGGTTCCTACTGTTCCATTATACTCAAGTTTTACATAGTGTAGTTTCATTTCATAACTCGCAAGGTTGAAAATAAATGCCAACAGCCCATATGAAAAAAGTCTGAAGTAAGTGCTTCCAATCACATTGTCTTCTTTCTATAAACAGGGAAGCTGTAAAAAAATAAATGATGCCAAATTAAGTTTATGTGAACAATTTCACATAACCATCTTCATTAAACTATACACCTGCTCCAGCTCATCTGGGACTTATTCGAAGGTGATATGCTCAATTAGTTAGCTGGAATGCCATACCGAGTAGCCGCTTTAGATAAATTGGTATCAATCCACGAGTATACTACAAAACCACGTTTGTCATCTCCTTTGACCACTAAGCGATCATTGAGAAACTTGGAGTCAACTGATTTGAGGATTGTTGGCAAATGACTGAACAAGACGTTTATCTCCAAAGCGTCCAGCTGCCAAAGCCTGCAAATATTCTATGTAGAAGAGTTCCCTGTACAAGGGACCCACCTTCGCATCCACTAGCTCTGGTGCAGGAAAGATCTTTTGATCTTTTGCTGGATGGTAAAAGGTTACGTAGGATCGCCTTGTGCGGTCGCTGTTTACAATTGCTCTGTGGTTGGCGCTTTTGTATCTCCCATTTGTAATCATCTGCAATCCATAAATACAGCAGTCATATCAATTTACTTATCTAACTGTTCAGTTGATAAATACAGAGTGCAACGTCCCGTGCAGACGCTCGTGTGACTGGTAAGTGCTTGAAAACAGTAACAAAGGTCAAATTCGTGGTTTGACGCTAGCGAACACCGCAAACGAGATAGTACTCACGTTAGTCTGGTTGAGGATGCAAGGAGACAACTTAAGGGCATATATGTCCTCGTGTCGTGTTGTACATGATGCTAATATTATTGTCATGAATTAGACCCAAAATTGTTTACCTCGATTTGGTCTGCCAGATTGACGACGAAAGCATTCGGATAATTAGGAACCAGCTCCCATGTGTCGTTTCGGGCAGCCACTTGCAATCCGTCGCCCTCTTGCATCAGAATGGTAATGCCTCCAATGTCAGAGTGTGCAGGCAGGCCAAGAGTTTTCCCTGGCTCTGGGCAGGGGGGATAGCACTGGAATACTATGTTCTGCTGTGTCTCCCCCAGAGCTTCCTGCAGGTAAGTGGGTCTGAGCCCAAGATTCTCAGAGATGACAGCCAGCAGCCGGTGAGCTAGGTCCAGTAATGCTGCTGTGTACTTCTCCACGGTTTCTCTGAATTCAGCTGGCTGCTGTGGCCAGTAGTTGTAATGCCTTTGCGATAATGGAAGAGTGTGAAGCTCCACAAATTCACGCCAGAACTTGGGCTCAGCGTCGGTTAGGACCATACGGCTACCATAGCCCTCAGCTCCAATCACTGGCTTTCCAGCATATACAAGCTTTTCGTCCGTGGGCAGATCAAAAAACTTCCGACCCACTTCTCTCAGCTTGTCCGTGAGTTCTACTGGCACGCCGTGATTGATAACTTGGAAGAAGCCATTCTTTTCACAGGCCTCAGCAATCTGAGCCCTGACGGAAGACGCCAGTCGTTCATCGTTTAGGCCTGACAGATCAATTGGCTTCAAAGTTGCCATGAGTAATGAGTCTGTAGATGATCGACTAATGCCGACTCCAATGGATATACAGGGACTACACTGTGTGTTTTCGAGCGTAGAAGCTCGGTTGTGTCTTCTCTCAGAAACTACTATCACTGGTGAATGTATTTGATGCGGAGTGATGATGAGTGTAACTGGGAATTGTTTGTTCAAAGAAGGAGATAGCCTCGCTACTTATAATAAATCCCAAGAAGCCGCAAGGACAGCGTTACTATTATGAGGAGATGCCTTGATTCTCTTTTCTGGATGGATTAGAGCTTTCTTTTCTATCTTGCTTTTTCTTGTTGACCCGTTTCTCCTTTGCAATTCAAAGTGTGCCAGGTCAAACGTGGATAAAGAGAATGTCTTGGTCCGAACTTACTCGGAATCAAGTTTATTTGTTGACCTCACTGAACAAGTCCATGTCCCTTGCTCACGGTAAATTGTAATGTTTGTTTCTCTTTGGACAACATAATACATAGATTTTGTCTTACTATATGTCCAAATCATATGCTTGTGGCCTGCTCTCATTAGAGAGTGCACCTTAGAGGCACCTGGCACCTGCAATGCCTATGCTGCACAGGTCCCACACCATCCAAGGGGAAAGATATATTTTCTCTCCCTTAACTCCATCCAACACCCTTGGATGGAGTGGGGCCAACACTGCAGTGCACTCCTGGAGTACACTACTTAAGCATTCCCCTTGTGGCCCAAGGCAAGAGTCCGTGTTCATGATGTTACTAAAATTCCTCGTTAAGTCACCATTAAAGAGCAGCTTGAATTTGAATGAAATTCTTTAATACTTGGTGCCTTTTTTGATTTAGGCCTTACCTTGTAGTTTACACATGATTTTTTGATGTATGGAATATTACAAGAAAGGCTCTTTTTCGCATGTGAATAATTGATGCAAGGCTCAATGAAGAAGTGGTATTAGTGACTCACATGTCCATTTGGGAAGCTTCTACAGGGCATTAAGAAACTACATATACAACAAAAAGCCATGGTAGACTCATTATTAGCTAAAATTAGGACATGTGAAGTCATGCGTGGTGATTGATAGATTTTTATACATGTTAAGGAGATCATAAGCAATTGGATGAGAATTGGGATCTGCCATGTGTGGCACTACCACCTAAAAGTTTTCGATAAAAAATAAATACGCAAAATGAAAATTGGGTTCCTCAACTCTTTTTGGAGATAAAAATATTTTTTTTGTGAAAAGAGACCTTTTTGAGAGAGAGAGAGAGAGAGAGATGTGAGTGATTTGTTGAACTATAGATTGATTACATTTGTGCATTTCATAGTAGTTTGGTTATTGTTTATTGGTTTGTGAACTAACAATGACTCTTTGAAAACATGATTAATGATTGGTTTGTTTCTCATTGTTTGCTTTGTAGAAAAAAAAAAGAAGATCCATCTTTGAAGGAAAAGAGACAATCCAAGCAAGAACATTAGGTATCTTTTACATCTCAAATTCATGTAAATTACATTTGAATCATAAAGTGCATTTTTATAGTAGTATACTTTATGTTGAGTGGTAACTAACAATGATTGTTTGTATATTTCTCATTGTTTTCAATTGTAGAAAAATGAGATGCATCTTTGAAGGAAAAGAGACAAAAACAAGCTAATAGATGAGGTATCTTCTACATCTCAAATTGATGTAAATTACATTTGAATCATAAATTGCATTTCATAGCAGTTTGATTTTTGTTGATTGGTTTGTAAACTAACAATGATTGTTTGAAAATAAAATTAATGAGTGGTTTGTTTATCATTGTTTACTTTTATAGAAAACAAAGATGCATCTTTAAAGGAAAAGATACAATTCAAGCAAATACATGAGGTATCTTCTACATCTCAAATTGATGTAGTTTTCATTGGATTTATAAAGTGCATTTCACAATAGGACACATCTTTGAAGGATAAGGGACAATCCAAACAAATACACGA
This sequence comes from Diphasiastrum complanatum, assembly GCA_029204225.1. Taxonomy (NCBI): domain Eukaryota; kingdom Viridiplantae; phylum Streptophyta; class Lycopodiopsida; order Lycopodiales; family Lycopodiaceae; genus Diphasiastrum; species Diphasiastrum complanatum. Next base: position 51,097,213 of record CM055103.1, read on the forward strand.
GGTATTTATTACATCTCGAATTGATTTGTTTGTTTTTTATTGGTTCTATAGGTTTGGATAGTCAATAAAGAGGCTTCAATATGTAGTAATACTCCCAAAAATAAATAAACTTTCATGCATAAAAGACAAAGACGTTGTCGTTTATCATTTACATATATGAAGTAAAAAAAGCTCACGATAAGGACCAAATCTAAGAAATACCAACCATTAATTAAAAATTTCATTCAAATTTAAGCCCCTCTCTTAAATGGTGACTTAATCCTGAATTTTAGTGACATCATGATTCATGACCACATATTATTGCCTTTGCCTTTGGCGAAGGCCCAAAAGCATATGGTCCGAAGAGAAACAGTCTACGGATTTCAAAGAGAGATCAGAAATTGACTTGGCACACTTTTCCAGGCAATTCTTTTGCAAAGGAGAAACGGGTAAAGAGAGAAGACAGCTCTAAATTGCATCCATCCAAAAAACAGCATCAAGGGATGTCATCACAATACTAACGCTTTCATTACAATGTCTTGTGACCTATTATAAATAGCGAGGCTATCTGACTCTATTAACAAACAGTTCCCCTTTACTCCTTGTCACTCATCATCATCAAATACAGTACGCACTAGCTATAGTGAGAGTAGTATCTGAGAGAAGACACACATCCCAGCTGCTACGCTCGAACACACAGTGTAGTGCCTGTACATCCATTATTCGGCATTAATATATAATTAGTAGATCATCTACAGACTGATTACTCATGGCAACTTTGAAGCCAATTGATCTGTCAGGCCTAAACGATGAACGACTGGCTTCTTCCGTCAGGGCTCAGATTGCTGAGGCCTGTGAAAAGAATGGCTTCTTCCAAGTTATCAATCACGGGGTGGCAGTAGAGCTCCTGGATAAGCTGAAAGAAGTGGGTACAAAGTTCTTTGATCTGCCCAGAGACGAAAAGCTTGTATATGCTGGAAAGCCAGTGATTGGAGCTGAGGGCTATGGTAGCCGTATGGTCCTTACCGACGCGGAGCCCAAGTTCTGGCGTGAATTTGTGGAGCTTCACACTCTTCCATTATCGGAAAGGCATTATAACTACTGGCCACAGCAGCCAGCTGAATTCAGAGAGACTGTGGAGAAGTACACAGCAGCACTACTGGACCTAGCTCACCGGCTGCTGGCTGTCATCTCTGAGAATCTTGGGCTCAGACCCACTTATCTGAAGGAGGCTCTCGGGGAGACATAGAATTCCAGTGCTAGCCCCCCTGCCCAGAGCCAGGAAAAACTCTTGGCCTGCCCGCACACTCTGACATTGGAGGCATCACCATTCTGATGCAAGAGGGCGAGGCGACGGATTGCAAGTGGCTGCCCCAAACGATACATGGGAGCTGGTTCCAAATTATCCGAATGCTTTCGTTGTCAATCTGGCAGATCAAATCGAGGTAAATGCTTTTGGGTCTAATTCATGACAAAAATAAAAATCACGTACAACAAAGCACGACAACTGGTATGCCTTTTTAATTTGTCTCCTTCCATGCTCGACCAGATCGACGTGAGTATTAACTTGTTCGTAATGTTCGCTAACGTCGAGCCCAGACTTTGACCTTTGTTACCCCTTTCAAGCACTTCCCAGTCGCACGAGCCTCCGCACGGGACGGTTCAGTCTGTATTTCTCAACTGATCATGTAGATAAGTAAATTGACATGACTGCTGAATTTATGGAGTGCAGATGATTACGAACGGGAGATACAAAAGCGCCAACCACAGAGCAATTGTAAACAGCGACCGCACAAGGCGATCCTACGTAACCTTTTACCATCCAGCAAAAGATCAAAAGATCTTTCCCGCACCCGAGCTAGTGGATGCGAAGGTGGGTCCTTTGTACAGGGAACTCTTCTACATAGAATATTTGCAAGCTTTGGCAGCTGGACGCTTTGGAGATAAACGTCTAGTTCAGTCATTTGCCAACAGCCACCCTCAAATCAGTTGACTTCAAGTTTCTCCATGATTGTTGAGTACTGGTCAAAGGAGATGATAAAGGCGTAGATTTGATTGATATAGATTTTATCTAAAGCAGGTTGAACGGTACTGCGTTCCAGCTAACTACTTGAGCGATGTCACCCTTAATAAGTCTCGGATGAGCCGGAGCAGGTGTATGGTTTAATCAGGATGGCTACGTGAAATTGTTCACATTAACTCAATTTGTCATCATTTATGTTTTTTACAGCTGTTTATAGAAAGAAGATAATTTGATTGGAACCACCTATTGCAAACTCTCTTCGTATGGGCTGTTGGCATTTATTTTCAATTTTGCTAGGAAGTATGAAATCACACTACACCATGTAGAAGATGAGTATAATGTAATGCTAGGAGTGATCATTTGATCCCTGTTTTTGTAGGGCAAGTAGAATCTAGACCGACCCCATCAACAAGAGAACTTCCTGCAGGACAGGCTAAGACACAGGGCTAAGACACAGCCAACAAAATTTAGTGATACTGCAACACGTCAAACAAATGCTTTAAAACATTACTTGGACAATCATTACAATCTCTAGTTGACACAACGCATTCCCCATCAAAAATTTGGTGATTGATTCTATCGGCCTGCCTCTTGCGATTATCGATGGAAGGAAAGTCAGCTATTAAAAAAGGAATCCAATCACAAAGACTCAAGAGACAGACGCCATGACTATTTTAACAAGAGCAAAAGTTGTATCTTTAATTTGTTGCAATGTATCATAATTATCTTAAATATATCAAACTCTAAGAATCAAGAGTCATGTCATATGCCGCACTACATCCGCCATTGACCAAAACAGGTTGCTAGCTCTCAATATCCCTCTCTCAATTGAAATGCAAATAGCAAAGGTTTATTCTTTTCAGCTTTTTGGGAACAAAGATGTGGCTCTACTAAGGGTTGTTGTCATCAAATCTGCAGTCTTTTCTCTAGTTGCCTAAATGGAAATTTGAAAACTAATTATGCTCTAAATCAATGAGACAATGTTCAATATCTTTGCTTCACTTGTGGAAACCTATGTTCCTAAAAACACATGATATTGATTACCATTACAAAACATAAATTAATTTATTTAGATTCTAACCTCTTTACTTATATATTGTATCAAAACATACTCATTTATTGATGACATTGATTATCATTATAAAGCATAAATCACTCATCTCAATTTCCAAGCTCTTTACTCATATATGAAAACATACTCATTTGTTGCTTGATACAATCCTATGTACCTTGCTTCTTTTGACTATAGAACAGCTAATTGTTGCTTTTGGTTGCCCCTAGTTGCAAGTCTTCCAGCCTTGAATGGAAACATAACCATAGTTCAACTTTCAATATACTTTGCTATCTCCGCTCCAATTGGACTCATCATAGTTAAATGGCTCGTCATTTCTCTCAAGTGATGAAGCACCCTCTTGGGCCATTACAAGAGTTTGAAACTTGAGAGAGAGAGAGAGAGAGAGAGAGAGAGAGAGAGATCTAAAACATGGCGTCAAGGAGACCCAGATCCACAATAGAGTCTGTGATTAGGGCCCTTTTGAACTCAAAAAGAGCCTCTTTTCTTAATTTTATTAACTTTAATCATGTTTGTGTATCCAATGAAAAGGTAACACATAGGACTCAATGGTCCATTGCCAATCACAAATTTGACTAATGTCTCATTAATCTAGTCTATGTGCCACTTGAACCATGGTTTGTCATAGAGTTAAGTTCATTATCCCCCACCAAAATTGGTGATGGTCTCATGGCACCTGCGCACAATCCATTGTTTCCCTAGCGAATTTTGTTCTTCCCGCTTTCACTTGATGAAGTATGAGGTGGACTTCTCCATAAAATTGAGACATTCAATATTCTGGTCCTACATAATGGCTATTTTAAGTATATGACACCTAAAGAGAAAAGAAAGAGCCATCACTATAATTTATTGATAGCAAGCCCTATGCTAGAGAACTTAAGCCTTTCTTCACATTTGATTTGGAGAAGTTTTTGGTGGGATATCATCATCTCATTTTGACATTCTTCCACATTTGTGTAGAGATGATGCTATGTGCTTGATTGATGTGCATATACATCACGAGATTAATGTGATTTTAATTGTAAATAGAGGCTTAGCATCATATTTGAGCAATTTCTGCATACCTTTTGAATCAATTGCCATTCTATTAGTGTGTTTGATCAAATTAGCAAGCTAGTGATTGAATTTTCTAACATAGAAGTAATTTGCATGTAGTACAATCATTTTTGGCCTAGATCTAACATTTTGAATCATATTTGTATATGAAATTTTTGTCAGAATCAAGAGGGTGAAGGAATCAGATCCTCAGTGCATGCACTATGATTTTCATAGCCGAACACAAATAATCAGAGTTGCTTTGCAGAAGCGGAAGAGCAGATAGTCAAACACATCAATATAGAGAGTCAGACAAAACAGAATAATCAATGCATGAAAGCATCTACTGTGTCGGTCTCTGATAAGTTGATGCCTCAATGACTATGAGCGCTTGAGCGTATATTGATCAATGTATCTTGTTACTCTATGTTATTGATTACAATGATAATCTATATACAAATTTAACACAATTTCCTATTGAATGGGTAATTTTTCCAACTAAGGGGAAACATTTGGAATATCCCTAAGATACTTCAAAAAATGACCTCTTTTTATGGGTGTCAACAAAAAAAGCAATACGCATGCGCAAAGTGTTTTTCAAATTACATTAAAAGAAAGACTTTTTTGGCTCTTGACAAGGACTACAATTATACTGTTTTTGGGGTTCTCAAGACCACTTGGAAGAACATTTCCTTTCAAAGAGTACCATGTTTTAAAAAGAAGCACATTTTTAAAATGCTCATACGCTTATGATATAAAAGTGACAAACAAAAAATGTAAGCACTTATATTTTGTGACACACGCGATATTCAAAACTCTTTGGACTCATACATGTCCAAATGCTGGTCACTATGAATCCCATCACTATCAATAGTTATAGGTGATGATCCTGAAGTGGTGGAAGAAGCATCCTCTTCATCACTATGTACTAAAACATTGCCTTCCTCATGATGCAAGCCGTAATTTTCATAGTTTCCCATACTTCTTCTGGTTCGTGAGGACGGTCCCACATCGTTTGTCGTGGGAATTTTTTGCTTTAGGATTTCAATAAAGGACTTTGTCAAATGACCTGTTGTGGTGAGCATGAAGTCGTACACTCAAATATCCACTTCTTCTAAAGACAATAGAGAAGAATTTGGAGTATTCTTTGTTTTCCGCTTCTTCCCTTTACCATGCACTACTGTACGGACCATCTCGAGGCTGTACCTCCCTTTGAATGGATCAATGTCATCTGTTTTAAACCAATGCACAATTATGTCTTTAATCTTGAATGTGATATCGTCTCGATGAAGTGTGAGTAGTTTCCAATCCAAAAGGGGTGACCGAGATCATCATTTGTTGCCAGTGTAGCTACCAAAGTACCCTCTTGGATATCTTGCGGGTCACCCTTCCACATCTGGGCTAGTCTGTCCCTCCTGCTTGTTGACCGCCTTGCTCCAAGATACATCTCTCTGGTCTCTCTAACACATTCATGATGTTTTGTTATCTATATGTGCTCTGTTTCTGTATTACTTTGATGGACAGGCCACAGAAGTCAGATGCGACTTCCCATTTGTCGTCCTCAATATTACTTGATATCACCATTTGCTCCTCATAAAATGTATCCCACCATTTAGTATCTTGTTCTCTCGCATATTTTTTTGCTTTCTCGATTAGAAGTTTATGCTCTTCTATGCACTTTCGATAATCAATAGGTCTTGTTTGTTTTTCAGCATCTTTAACTTCTTTGGCAAGTAACATAGGCATCTACTTTGCGGACTTCATCTGAGAAACTGGTACATGTATCAAGAATTTCAAACCATCTGTTGGAAGCCATTGTTTACATGTTGACAGTTGTTTCCCATACATTAACACAACCTCATTTTCCATATTTTTTTTAATAAGAAAGCAGTGCTGGTAGCTAATGTCATTGAACTTTTTCAAACATAGTTCTCTTGAAGACTTTACAAACTTCTTGAAGTCAATTGTCTCCTTGAGATGAAATATGCTTGGCTTCGAAGTGTAGGCTTCCTCTATGATTAACATTATTATAGGAAGTGTAAATGCATCTCGCCGCGACAACTTTTTAGAGAAAGTGCTGAACATTTGATCTATTTGATCGTGTGTGTGTCCAACCAATAGAAAATTAACCTTTACTTTTCTAAAAACGCCCTTCTCCACAAGCATATTCAAATAACCGAAGACCATTTGATTCTTATTCTCTCTTGTTGTGTTGTGTTGTCCAACTAAACATATAAAATAGTCGGAAGCAATCCTCTCCATGAAGATAAAACATGATGAATAATAGTCACGGTTAAGTTGGGATCATTATGTACGTTAGGATACGTGAAAAATACTCGGGGATGAACAATTTCATTGTATATCAAGCAACCGACCAAATGTGCTTGAATCATCATTTCTTCGTGAAGATCCTTTGGTAGTCGTGCGAAGTGAGACAACTGTGTCTTTTTTCGATCCATACCATCAATGACAATGCCAAAATACTTCTCTGGAAACCCAAAGCATTTTTTACGGTGATGCATTATTTTTTGATGTTCCGTTGCTTGTTCCTCTCCTCTATGATCATTCAAAGCTGAATTTACCATCGCAATCTCCATCGGATCCCTTAAGGCTTTTCTTTTACTTTTCAATTCTACACATGTACTGCATATCCCATTTGCACTTTTCGTGGAATAGAGACATTATTGAAATCTCTTTTCCAAACTTTTGTGAAATATAAATAATATATATACCTGTCATTGTTTTGAATCATATGCTCTTTGTATACTGAAAAAATCTCCATTCGAGTAAAGTTATCAGCAAGATGGAATTTACCAGTTGACCTCGTAATGAAGACGAAAATATTTCTCCATCCATAACAATGTGTGTTGTGCAACATCACCCACAACCTTCGGAGATGGTTGGATATGACCGAACTTATTAATTTTGTACTTTATCCTCTCTAGTTGAGAGTTGCCAAGGCTCAACACATTTTAAATGCCCCTCTACAAACGAGGTCATTTCCCAGACTATAGTCAAACATTTTTTTTAAACAAGGTATCAATTGTGAGGATAGAAACACGTCTTGCTCACTAGGACTCAGACCTAAATAAAAAGTTCTCCATCTTTTTATCTTTTGTTTTCCCGACTTTATTAAACAATTTGCATTGCAACAAAATGAATGCAATGCTTCCTGACCTTGTTGATCAGCTGTCAAAAAATCTTTCCTATCCTTACCAAAGGAACGCCTCCTGCGACGAAATACAATTGGCGAACATTCTTGGTAATCAATTTTCTCATTAGTCTCACTATCTGACTGATTGCTGCTTGACTCAGTGAGCATGTCAACTTCTACACTCTCAAATCGAGTGTCAACATTGGCACAATGATTGTTAGAACCAAACGACCCAAATGATAATATATCGTTAGAGATATTGGTTTATCGCCAAAACATGGTCGTAAATATAATGGGACATCAATAGATGAGAACTATAAAATCCCATTGTCCTTGCTATGCACAGGATTTAACAAATTCTTTGACATGTTCTCTGACACATTTTTTGACACGTCTCCTGACACATTTTGTGATATGTTGTTTACACCGACCACTGGGGCTCCTTCATATGAAGAAAACGAGAGGCTCACCTCACAAGATGAATTGTGGGTAGGGTCTCTATAAATCGAGTGAAAAAATATTTAAAAATCAACATTATGCATGTCACGACAAAAATAGAGATTATTTTAATTATTTTAAGCTTGACAAGACAACTTTCCATATTTGAAAAGGGAGGAAGTATAAAAGGGCCCACCCAATATCATTTTGCACGACATTTCCTGGTGAGCAGAGTGTTCTCGCAAAGATCCTCCTTGAGCATCTACGAAGGCGTGACTGATTGCGCAAGATCCTGCACTGCATTCCCTTCCCCTTGCCTTGACAAAATGAAGACCATCAAGTATGTCCGTAGTGTTATTTAAGGGTATCACTTGCCGCAGATTCCTAGGGTTAAAAAAATTTGCCACTGCTTTCCTAGGGTTGAGTAATATGTTAGTCTAATTTCGATGCAGTGCATCGAAATGAGGGACATTTCGATGTAGTGCATTGATGCGGGTAACAAACTTGATGCACTGCATCGAATTGTACCACCAACTCAATGCATTGCATCGAGTTGGACACACCATTTCGATGCAATACATCGAGATGGACCACCAACTCGATGCAATGCATCAAGTTGGTGTGTCCAACTCGATGTAGTGCATCGAGTTAGTCGATGCACTGCATCGAGTTGGACACACCATTTTGATGCAATGCATCGAGATGGACCACCAACTCGATGTTGGTGTGTCCAACTCGATGCATTGCATCGAGTTAGTGTGTCCAATAGTGTGTCCAACTCGATGCACTGGTGATACAACTCAATGCAGTGCATCGAGTTTGTTACCCACATCGATGCACTGCATCGAAATTAGACTAACATATTACTAGCACATCGGTTTTTTAACCTGCTCGATGTAGTGCATTGAGATGATTACCTAGTTGATGCAGTGCATAATGTTGTATCACCAACGCGATGTAGACATTGAGCTAGATTACCAGCTCGATGCACCGTATCGAGTTAGCACACTATTTCGTTGCAGTCCATTGAAATGGTGATAGTTGTTGCATTTATTTTAAGGTTATAGGAAGTAGTTTGAACTACATGTCGATGATATTTGTAAATTAGATCCAATGACTAAAAACTCTGTTGTGATCGAATCCATAGCTAACATTTTACCAAGTTTAGCCAAATTTATGTTAAAATAACAAGCTAAATTAAGCTTTCTTATGTGATATATTATTTTTAAAAACAAAAAATTAGATGTTGAATGACCGTGAATAACGAGTATTATTTTAATTTTTAAGAGCAAAAAATTGAAAAAGGAATGGCAAATGTTGAGAAACGACTAAAGTTATCACATGATAGTCAAAATTTAGGAATATTGCCTGATACACAGATTCCAGCAATGTTGAAGGCCAGACAAGCCGATCCATTGCCTAGACATTGGAAGATCCAAAAGGAAAGTCAGTTAAAGAATCTTCCTCATCTTCCATTAAGAAATTGCCAAATAATTCTTGGGCATTATCGTATTCTCTAGAGGAAGGACTATTTTTGTATGTGTGCAAGTTGAAAGCAATTGCTTTGACATCTAGTGGCCGCTTATCCGACTACCAACATTTTTCGATTTGTTGAATGTAAAATATTCTGTAATTTGACACTCGAAGAACGAAGTTACTTGCCTGGGATCACAATAATGATAACGATTACAAGGCCAAGATGTCATTTGTTGAAAAGATTAGGTTTTTTCACCATCCAAAATTATAAGGTAAGAATGTAGAAATAATATATTTATGTTTTGATTTAGCTCTTTAAAATGTATAATTAAACAGATATATTTGCTGTTGTGGTTTTACAGCCAAAGAAGTCAAAGGTTGGAGAGGACTTGGATTGCCCTCCAAACTTTCTGTCGCATATATAGAGGGCTAAGGAAGAATGAATGAGAATTCAGTTAAAAGATTCCCTCCTGCCAATGTCCGAGGATTATAAAACCTTCACTTGTCTATTGGATCTGACGAGGACATTTACGTATCGGATTGTTTGTTTAGATGTCTCAAAATTGATAGAAGAAGTCCCAAAGCATGAGTATACTCTTGCCATTGTGGATATTCCATATGGTTTCAGAATGCCTGGCTCTATTAATGACTTGAAACCATTTCCTTACCCTCAAATAATGAAGCTGGTGATTGATTTTGCTGCCTTGACAACATCTTCTTTATGGAGATGTGTGATTTTCCATAGCGTGGCTCAATCAAACAATAACCAAACTACTATGAAATGCACAAATGTAATCAATCTATAGTTCAACAAATCACTCACATCTCATCTTTCTCTCTCTCTCTCTCTCTCTCTCTCTCTCTCTCTCTCTCTCTCTCTCTCTCTCTCTCTCTCTCTCTCTCTCTCTCTCTCTCTCTCTCTCTCTCTCTCTGTGTGTGTGTGTGTGTGTGTGTGTGTGTGTGTGTGTGTGTGTGTGTGTGTGTGTGTGTGTGTGTGTGTGTGTGTGTGTGTGTGTGTGTGTTATGTACCATAATGGTACGCCTTTCAGTGACGGCCTCGCAAGGGGCATGACGCATGACTAGAGTTATCGACATGTTTAGGTGCCACACGTCACCATCCTATGCGGTCATGTGTCGTCGGTAGGACCGTGCTTGATGGGACCCACTGTGCTATGCCTATATAGTGGTGGGGTTTCCCTCTTTCCATTGACTCAGTCTACCTGGGAGTTGGTGGATGGAGAGCACATGCATGAGCCAGAATGTATCTCCAGGCCAGGAGATGTGTGCAAATTCTACTTTCAACTTTTGATCAGTATTAACTCCAACAGAAAGTAAATTTTTCTTCAAACATGGTGTGTAAAGTACCTCCCTTATCATCCTGCTTTTGCCATCAGGTAGTTGGATTGAAACGGTGCCTATCCCCTTGATTTTGCACACATCACCATTTTCTTGTGAAACATACATTCCATTATCCAACACTTTCATGCTACTGAACCAATCCTTGTTACCTGTCAAGTGTCTTGTGGCTCCCGAGTCAATATACCATGCATGATCATCTTGATTAGATAACAATGCTAATATGAAGATGCTAGAGTCTTCAATCTCACCCTCATCGACAAGGTTACCTGCTTGCTTTGGTTTTCCCTTGTCTTGTTCCACTAGAAATTTCCAACATTCACTCTTCCAATGCCCCTTTTTACCGCAATGGAAGCACTTGCCTTTCTTCTTGGTCTTGCTGGAAGATCCCTCATCCTCCTGAGTCTTGGAAAATTGTTGTTTAGACTTCTTCTTACCCTTGCCTTTGCCTTGTTTTTGGCATGTCGCAAGTGCCTGATCATCAGTATTTTGATGTCTAGCTTTCACCATTTCTCATCGTTGCTCTTCCTGCATCAAGATTCCTATGAGCTCGTCAAAGGTTGGCAATCTTTCTCTTGATGCTATTCCACTCACTAACATTTGATAGGCTTTTGCAATGCCACACAATGCATTGTGCACCAGCTCCACATCACGTAAGCGCTCACCAATAGAATGCAGTTCATCCCTCATTGTCTTAATTCTGGTCATACAAATCTGAATGTGCTGTCCTTACTCCATGCAGGCACTATTCAATTTTGACTTTAGAAACATGATTCTAGCTGGATTTGACATCTTGAACTGCTCCTTTAGCACATCCCATGCCTTTTTGGGTGTAACAACATCACAAATGTGGGTAATAATGTGATCCTTCACTGACAAGTTAGTGAAGGTCAAAGCTTTCCTCACTTTCTTGTCAAACACTTTGATGTCCGCTTCATTTGGTGGCCTTCTCTCATCACCTGTGACGACATCCCACACGTCTTTCTCCATCAGTATGTTTTTCATTTTGAATTTCCACACTGCATAGTTAGAAATCCCATCCAATTTGCTACTTTCACTCAAAATGGATTCTCCCATGTTTGTCATCGCAAAACTACTTGAAACTTCTGTCGTAGGCTAAAAGCAGTATGCTGAGGCCAACTATGATGTCAGAAGTAAAAAATAATGACCTGCACTCTTTTCCTTACTAGGCCACTTGCCGCTTTTCCACCAAATTGAAAGCCAAATCGGTGTCACCTTCCAAAATGCACTTTGTCGTCAACTCCCAACTACGTGCCCAATGGAATGGTGAAATCACTTTTGGCACACTCCGAACACTTTATTTGCTGCAATCATTCTATTTTCTGTACCATACTTGCAGGTACAGTCCGGGTGCCCTTCGTTTCGAGTTTGTAGCCCTTCGTTTGGCTCAAAACGAATAAAGGAGGCAAAATTAAGGGCTTTTTTACTTTTTGAACCAATTCTTTTGTTTGAAGGGACTTCAACCTTCAGTGAATTTGGACCCAACTCAACTTTCAAAGTGAATATTTTTATTAAAATTGAATGGCTAAATGCCCTTCAGCCCCTTCTAATGAAGTTTCCCATGGAAGGAAGGAGATCCAACGATCTTTTCACATCTCACGGTCTCTGTTGCTTGCTGGAGGTTCGATCTATCCGCTGATCAGGATGGACTCACATCCGACAACTACCAATCAAATCGCGCACTAACTCGGAACCCTGCAGCCGCTGGCTCACCTCAGAATGCTACAAGTTCACTCGCGATGGCCGCGTGCGAGCCTCCCGTGGCTCCTCCTTCTCTTCTCTCATAACTTTGGGTATGGCTACTCTCTGAGATCTGATCCAGCTCCCTAGTGCTTCCACGACCAGTGCGGCCAGCTCAGATCCGATTGAATTGATCAGGGCACCCTCCTTCCTACTTTTATAGCAACAAAAACAGTTGAATACAAAGAGAAATCCGCGTTTTTGAGCTTCCAAATCCTAGCCCAGGGTTTTTCACAAAAAACTGATCTTGGCTTCCTGTTCACAGTTCTTTGACAAGCCAATCCTCTTCCTCTGAGGTCACCTTACTACTAGGAGTGTGATGCTTCAAACCGTTCTCAAAACGGTGTCCGTTTGAATGCACACCCTTTTTGTCTACAACCCGTTGTAAATCCCAAACTCTCCGAAGATTGTACTTTTCCTGAAGCTCTCTTCAACGATGACACTTTATTGTGTACACTCCCTGTATGGCTCTGATACCAACTTAGAATTTGCTTCAAACAGGAACACAGATCATGTTACACAGTAACACAGATAGAAAACACTTTCCACAGCAAGCTCACATAGCAACTGTTTTTCTCAAAATGAAATTACACTGTACATATAGTTCTTTACTCAGGCAACCCATGCATGACCCAGGTTGCCATCGGTGGGACACGTGTCCCATCGACTCACCCCGTGGCGAGGCCAATTGATCCTTATCGACTGATAGGACCCACAATATAGTAGCACAGTTATTTTTCTTTAATTCTAACTGTAGTACCTGAATGGGCAGCAAATATTGTTGAATATTTGATGTTAGGCCAACCTAACAACTCCTTGACAAAACTACAAAAGAAACAATTGATTATTAAGGCACAACCTTATCAATTGATTGTAGGCTAATTGTATCGTCGTGGAATGGATGATAGTTTAAGAAGATATGTTTTACCACATGAAAGTATCTGATCTAATTATGTTATCACATGATGGAATGAGAGGTGAACTTTTCAACATATATGACTGTTCGGAAACTTTTACAATTAGGATGTTGGTGGGTCACACTCATAAGGATACAAAAAATTTTATTCAATCATGTGTTGTATGTCAACAAGCAAGACATCCTACGAAGTAGAATTATGAACATTTGCATCTGGTTCTATCACAAGCACCATTCAAGAAATGGGGACTTGTCTATGTTGGTCCTATTTATCTTGCAGAAAAAGGATCTCAAGCCTGATATATCATCATAGCAACTAATTATATGACCAAGTGGGTTGAAGCAAAAGCAGTTAGAGTTGTCGATGCAAAATCTACGACTAAGTATCATTGTAGATTTGGATGTCATATCGAGATCATAAGTGATCGTGGAACACACTTTGTCAATGAAACGATCAAGTGTCTGTTGGAAGATTTTTTTATTATCCATCGGTCTACTACTCCGTTTTATCAAAGGGGTAATGGACAAGCAGAATCTTCTAATAAGATTTTCTGCAATCTTATGACAAAAATATTTGAAGCAAGTCGTTCTGATTGGGAACATAAACTGCATGCAGCGTTATGGGCATTCAGAACAACTTATAAAGTTAGTACTAATCAGACACTATTTCAGCTTGTCTATGGTCAAGAGGCGGTTATGCCAGTTGAATTCTTAGTACCATCTTTATGCATAGCAGCAAGGAATGGTTGGATGATGCGAAATCTTTACAAATGCATCATGAGGCTTTGCATAAACTATGTGAAACCAGATTGATGACAGTCCATGCACTAGCAGCAAAGAAAGCACGTCACAAGGCACGACACGATCGTCACTTGCATAAAAAAAAATATGAAGGAAGGAGATCTAGCATTGATGTATAAGACCAAAGTGATCAAAGGTAAATTGAAATTTACAGGTGAAGGACCATATAAAGTGAAGTAAATATTGTCCTGCAGAGCAGTTATTTTGGAACACCTAGATGGAAGATGGTTTGACACCCCAGTGAATGGCAGCCGACTATGCAAGTTTTGGCAGCCAGTTCAACCAACATGATCAAAGATCTTCAAATTTTGCTTTTGTTGTTTTACACTACTTGTTGATTCTTTTTTTTTCTCAAAAAGACAGTATAAAAGAAAAATTTTAAAGAAAAGAAAAAAAGAATGATGAAAAAAAGTCAAAAAGTCATCACAGAAGAAAAAAAAAGAAGGAAAATATTTTCAAGAATCAAATTTTGATAGAAAATGACCTAAAAAGTCATTTTTTGAACAAACAATGATAGGAAACTTCGTCGAGTTGCAAATTATCCATTTCCAATTGTAATGTCACTATTGATTCAAAATAGAGTAGGAGGCCAAACTCGAGCCAATTACATCCAATTCCGATTTACGTATATTGAGTTGGACAAAGGTTATTTTGCAGAATAAGTACTTGTTTTGAACTCAAGACGAGAGTTCAGAAGCCTACCACTTTGGGAACCTTTGCTAAGCATGCTACCATATTTATGAACCTTCGCCGACCTGATAGATGGATTCAGAATGCCAAAATTAGGTTGGACATAGGTCCAGATCCTGATTTTTTTCATTAATTGTAGTATCTAGGCCAAGGATTGACTTAGGCGAGATTTTAACTTTCGCCAGATGTTTAGAACCTTCGCCGAGCCACACCATTGGTTAGGAACCTTCACCAAGTTTTTAGAAAGCTTTTTTTATAGTACTGAATATGCCTACAAATTTTTTGTCCATAATTGATGTGCCAAACTACTACTTTGTCTAATGGACCCTCAAAATTAGCCTATAAAAGGGTTGAATTTGATTTCATTTCTCACTTTCGCTAGCAAAGCTCTTGTAAATTTTTCGCACGACCAAACTTTCACACAACTTTTTGATGCACTTTCAAGCCTTCTTTACTTCCAGTTTCTATCTTTTTCCATCATGTCTTCTAGTGATACCAGTATTGCACTTTGTTGTTAAACGTGATGTTCCATCTACAATGGACATCATGTCGCTTCCAAGAACAATCAGGGTGTCTAAATGGATAAACCTTGTTGAGCCCTTGCTCACAGCGATGGGGACTACGAGCATGACTTCTCAAGTAAAATCAACATGGATTTCATCACCATGGCATTTAGTACTTGGGACGAGGCCAAATCCAAGTTTTATAGCACTTTTCAGAGAGCTATCCACTAGGTGTGAGTTTCTGAGGCTGCCCTTGCTGCCATAGGAATTTCTTCTGAGACACATGTTAACTCAAATCATAAGCATGCCAAGTCAGTTATCAAGCCATTTATTGACACCACCATTGAACTATACCACACCAATGATGGTTACCTGGTAGAGGCCATTAGTGATCCAGCTGTCCTCCTGGCCACCACCCAGTTCTTGAACAACTTGTTGATGGTTGGCAACCTCATGAAGGAAAGGATCTTGTCCCAGATCCTCCATCGCGTGGTCGAATCTAATTATAAATTAGATAAGGGAGACTTGGAGCCTTGTGACTAGTACAAATTGGTCTTTGGAGAGCTGTGGATTTGCTCTATGAATTTTAGTGGAAATCATAGGATTTTTGATGAATTTAGTGAATTGTTTTACCTACAATTGATGGTTTTTGCAAGAAATTGGTTATAGGATCTGGTGTACTACGTTTTCCAGATTGTACTTACTATTTTACAGTCATTAATTACAGAATTTAATGATTGCATGATGTTTGAATAGTCAAAAGATTCACTAGATAGTGATATTGGAACCAAAAATTGGGGTTTTTGGGCCGTAAATGGGCTATGGAAGCCATGTTTGACTTGAATTAAGACTTTTAGTGCTTGCGTGCAATGTATTTACAGGGATTTCGATTTGATTGCACAAATTTGTGGATTTTCCCCACAAATTTTGGTCAAAATTGGTCATGATTTTTGGACTAATTTTGGGGTAGATCTCAAAATTCTCTACCAAGACTTGGTATGAACATTTTCAGAGATGTAATGAAGCTATCCGTAAGCTTTCATGAAGTTTGGTAGGGATTAGATGAATTTACAAAGTGCAAATAGGCCTTTACATGAATTTAGGCCCTTTAGCACATTTACATGTATAAAAATTAAAAAAATTTACAATATATAACAATAACTTGGATAATGTGGGATCATGAGGCTCCACAAGTTAAATGCAAAAATTCACAAGTTTCTTTTAAACCATCAGTTTTAAAAAAACTTAGCAAAACCAAGTCCTTACCAATAAACCAAAAAAACTCAATGTACTATAAGTTTTAAAGGTTAAAAGGGAAAGAGAAACTATTGTTAAGAAAATTACAAAATTTCCACCTTTTCAAAAAAATAAATTTGAACTAAGGCTACTAAACACAACCAGCCACATTCCCATAAGGAATATCAAACGCAAAGGCAGATAAGAGAACTAGTGCAGCTCGAAAGGAAGTCGACTACTTTGATACCAATTGTTATAACTCCCTAGGATCATCGATTGCCTTGAAGGTTCTGCAAACCCCATATTAGTGACGACGCACCATAACCACCCAACCGTAGAGTCACAACCGACCCACCCCCATGCCCTCCCGGTCTAGACTCCTACGATAACTGGCGTCCCATACCACCAGCCATCGCACTCGGCTCTCCCTAGCACACATCTCCTGGCTTGGAGATACATTCTGGCTCATGCATGTGCTCTCCATCCACCAACTCCCAGGTAGACTGAGTCAATGGAAAGAGGGAAACCCCACCACTATATAGGCATAGCACAGTGGGTCCCATCAAGCACGGTCCTGCCGACGACACATGACCGCGTAGGATGGTGACGCGTGGCACCTAAACATGTCGATAACTCCAGTCATGCGTCATGCCCCTTGCGAGGCCATCACTAAAAGGCGTACCATTATGGTACATAACAGAGAGAGAGAGAGAGAGGAAGATGAGATGTGAGTGATTTGTTGAACTATAGATTGATTACATTTGTGCATTTCATAGTAGTTTGGTTATTGTTTATTGGTTTGTGAACTAACAATGACTCTTTGAAAACATGATTAATGAATGGTTTGTTTCACATTGTTTTCTTTGTAGATACATTCGAGCTACAGAGGACTTTTGCATATGCTATGGAGAAGTCAATAACGACAATCTCCATCAGCTTTGTGGATATTCAAATGCGAGCTGGGGAGGAGATGTAGATATTCATAAATCCACATCGGAATTTACATTCTTCTTCAATGAAGGTCCTATCTATTGGAACAATCATAAGCAAACCTATATTGCTCATTCCTCCACAGAAGTAGAATACATTGTTGTCTCTCAAGCCTTTAAATAAGGAATTTGGTTGAGAAATTTATTGTCAGACATTAGTTTGAACCAGTGTACTCCATAATCAGAGTGCCATTGCCTTATTGGCCAATCCTAGGTTCCACTCCAGGAGTAAGCCCAAGAAACTTGATATCACTATGTCAGGAGTAAGGTTCTCGACAGAGATGTGATCTTAATGTACTACTAGATGCAAAACATGATCGCAAATGTGTTTACCAAGGCATTGAGCATTGATGCACACAAAAAATTTTATGCATCGCTTAGTCTGAAAATTAAGGCACTCACGGATCCAGATTAAGGGGAGGTGTTGGATTTATTCCTATCCTCTCCTAAATCTCATGTTAATCTAGTTCCATTCACATTGTTGTTGTTTTAAATGCATGATCGCACAGTCTGAAGAAATACTTTATTACTGAAAACAGACATCAAAATGGGAACCGACTTGTCAAGCGAGCCCGACTTGTCGAGGAAGCCCGACCTGCAGAGGAAGCTTGACTTGTTGAGGAAGTCCAACTTGTCGAGGAGCCCGACTTGGCTGACTTGTCGAGTAAACCCGACTTGGCCGACTTATCGAGGAAGCCTAACTCAGCCGATTTGTCAAGGACTTCTCACGCCCACCTCCTATACTGTGCAACCACCTTGATAAGGATAGCAGTAGCCACGATGTACTTCAGACGGCGGAACACTCCACCATTCTTTCTTGTACATACATTTGCACCAATGCAAATAGCACAAATTTCTATTGAGTGGGTAATTGAAAAGGTTTTCCTAAGAAGATTCCCTTCAAAACTTTAAAAATCAAGGTACCAAAATAAAATCACATCTTTTCGGTAAAGTTTTTTTTTTAAGTGCAGGCTTTTTGATTTTTTAAATCTTCAGAATGCACATACCATATTATCAAAAATACATTAGTAAGAAACTACACAACTATGTGCATTGCAAATTTGATATTGTTTTAAAAAATATCACAAACAAAAAATGAGCTTAAAATTCATATAGCTAATTAACTCTTCACTAGGATTTTGTTATAGGTATTTGCATAAATCATTAATAAATTATTCATATTTTAAATGTCATCTAAATATTTGGCATCTAGATATTTTCAAAACATTATAATGATGTATTAGATTGCATAAAAATTTCATAACAAATAAATTTATCAAAATGCAGAATAATAGTGCATAAATAAACAAGAACTTTTTATAAATCTAAGAATAAGCTCATGAAGCATAATATCTCAATTATATCATTGTGAATCTCATAGAAATAAGATTTTGATTTTCAAATTTGATTTTTCCAATAACATAAGGTTCTGGCCAATTACATTTATGTTTTCAAATCAATATCCAGCAACATATATTCCCTAACATATCAAGCAATATCTAGTAACATCTCAGGTAGGGCCTTCCCTGCTGATTGCCCCTCATCAATGACATTAGCTAGTGGATGCGAAGGTGGGTCCTTTGTACAGGGAACTCTTCTACATAGAATATTTGCAAGCTTTGGCAGCTGGACGCTTTGGAGATAAACGTCTAGTTCAGCCATTTGCCAACAGCCACCCTCAAATCAGTTGACTTCAAGTTTCTCCATGATTGTTGAGTACTGGTCAAAGGAGAAACGGGTCAACAAGAAAAAGCAAGATAGAAAAGAAAGCTCTAATCCATCCGAAAAAGAGAATCAAGGCATCTCCTCATAATAGTAACGCTTTCCTTGCGGCTTCTTGTGATTTATTATAAGTAGCGAGGCTATCTCCTTCTTTGAACAAACAATTCCCAGTTACACTCATCATCACTCCGCATCAAATACATTCACCAGTGACAATAGGTTCTGAGAGAAGACACATCCCAGCTTCTACGCTCGAAACACACAGTGCAGTCCCTGTATATCCATTGGCGTCGGCATTAATATATTAGTCGATCATCTACAGACTCATTACTCATGGCAACTTTGAAGCCAATTGATCTGTCAGGCCTAAACGATGAACGACTGGCGTCTTCCGTCAGGGCTCAGATTGCTGAGGCCTGTGAAAAGAATGGCTTCTTCCAAGTTATCAATCACGGCGTGCCAGTAGAACTCACGGATAAGCTGAGAGAAGTGGGTCGGAAGTTTTTTGATCTGCCCAAGGACGAAAAGCTTGTATATGCTGGAAAGCCAGTGATTGGAGCTGAGGGCTATGGTAGCCGTATGGTCCTAACCGACGCTGAGCCCAAGTTCTGGCGTGAATTTGTGGAGCTTCACACTATTCCATTATCGCAAAGGCATTACACTACTGGCCACAGCAGCCAGCTGAATTCAGAGAAACCGTGGAGAAGTACACAGCAGCATTACTGGACCTAGCTCACCGGCTGCTGGCTGTCATCTCTGAGAATCTTGGGCTCAGACCCACTTACCTGCAGGAAGCTCTGGGGGAGACACAGCAGAACATAGTATTCCAGTGCTATCCCCCCTGCCCAGAGCCAGGGAAAACTCTTGGCCTGCCTGCACAATCTGACATTGGAGGCATTACCATTCTGATGCAAGAGGGCGACGGATTGCAAGTGGCGGCCCGAAACGACACATGGGAGCTGGTTCCTAATTATCCGAATGCTTTCGTCGTCAATCTGGCAGACCAAATCGAGGTAAATAATTTTGGGTCTAATTCATGACAATAATATTAGGATCATGTACAACACGACACGAAGACATATATGCCCTTAAGTTGTCTCCTTGCATGCTCAACCAGACTAACGTGAGTACTATCTCGTTTGCGGTGTTCACTAGCGTCAAACCACGAATTTGACCTTTGTTACTGTTTTCAAGCACTTACCAGTCACACGAGCGTCTGCACGGGACGTTGCACTCTGTGTTTATCAACTGAACAGTTAGATAAGTAAATTGATATGACTGCTGTATTTATGGATTGCAGATGATTACAAATGGGAGATACAAAAGCGCCAACCACAGAGCAATTGTAAACAGCGACCGCACAAGGCGATCCTACGTAACCTTTTACCATCCAGCAAAAGATCAAAAGATCTTTCCTGCACCAGAGCTAGTGGATGCGAAGGTGGGTCCCTTGTACAGGGAACTCTTCTACATAGAATATTTGCAGGCTTTGGCAGCTGGACGCTTTGGAGATAAACGTCTTGTTCAGTCATTTGCCAACAATCCTCAAATCAGTTGACTCCAAGTTTCTCAATGATCGCTTAGTGGTCAAAGGAGATGACAAACGTGGTTTTGTAGTATACTCGTGGATTGATACCAATTTATCTAAAGCGGCTACTCGGTATGGCATTCCAGCTAACTAATTGAGCATATCACCTTCGAATAAGTCCCAGATGAGCTGGAGCAGGTGTATAGTTTAATGAAGATGGTTATGTGAAACCACCTATAATTGGACATAGGAGCACATGCATGGTGAAGAATGCAAGAATAGGAGGTCAATAGCTCAATTTAGGTTGCATGGGGATCCTAAAAAAAATATTCTCTCTCTCAACGAGAATAAGTCTAGTGAAAACTCGCCCATCCTCCTATTGTGAATTGTGATTCTTGAGCTAGTTTCTCCTCTCCTCTTTTGTGTTCTTCACTGTGGCTTGGGGGTGGATTGGTTAGGGTATTGACTAGCCTCTCCATATTGGTTGGGTGGTTCATGCTCCACAAGTGTCCTTTTGGTTTGCATGTGATTGGAATCCTGAAAATCTTCACTTGGTGGTTTTTATATAAAGAGAGCCATTAAGGGTAACTCCAAATAGCACTTTGTTGATGGCTCTATGAGTTTTGTGTTGAGTCAGTGCTAGTAGCCAACTATGAAGTAGCACTAGCCAAATCCCTCCACCAAGCATCCAGCTCTCAGAGTCGTAGATGTGTATGCAGCGAGATTGCCGACTTGTCTTTCACATCTCATCGTTGCACTCGGCTACCGTCGTTAGCTACACTACCCCCTGCTGAACTATCTATTCCCCCAGCCACTGGAGCCTCCCTCGCCTCTGATTCCTCACAAGGGCCTTCTATGACAATTGGATCCTCTATTCCAATTTTAGTTGCTCAAGCCGCCTCACCCCCACAAACACAAGCTACTTCACCGAGATGATTTCGATCCTCTAGGGACATCTTATGGTCATGAATCATTCACCTAAGATGTGAAAGAATTCCAAGGGTATCAAGGGTGTTGATGTGGCAATAGCAGTAGCAAGAGGAGGTCCAGATTCCATGGATTGTCATGATTGGCCTTCAAATTTTGCATATAGATCTTCCTCCTCAAAGATATCTGTGAGAGAT
Source organism: Diphasiastrum complanatum (assembly GCA_029204225.1). Lineage (NCBI taxonomy): Eukaryota > Viridiplantae > Streptophyta > Lycopodiopsida > Lycopodiales > Lycopodiaceae > Diphasiastrum > Diphasiastrum complanatum. The sequence continues at coordinate 51,119,016 of CM055103.1, forward strand.
TCAACTAGTTTAATCATATTTGCTACAATTTTATGTTTGGCAAATTGAGGCCAACTTTATATTAGACTTAAAGTTTGGCTTCTCAAAAATATATTAGTCTAAATTTCATTTGAATAAACACATTTGGAAAGTGTAGGAAAGTTAGAAGTCGAGTAGATTCAAATGTAAATGCTTGGTACATTGAATCTAGACCCATAGATAGTAAGGTTTACATTTTGGAGGGAAAGCCAAGTGGCCAAATAGGGTTTGGACCTGTTATAAAAGGATGTAACTCATGGAGAAGCATATCTTCTCTCTTCCCTATCTCATTTCATGGTTATATGTGGTTCTCTTGGGTTCAACTATCCATTGGTGCACTATACTTGTAATATCTTGCAATTCTACATGTAGAATGATATATATTTGTTATTTTCAGGTTCACAAGTGTGAAATACAGTAGGTTACTGTTGTTGTACACACAATAGCTTCTATTTATGTTTTGATTCATGTTTGATCAAGTTCTATTAGAGTCTGCATTCTATTTTGTGTGTAGATGCTCTTTTTTCTACATTGGCAAGATTGTAGTAGCTTGTTTTGTAACCAAAGATCTTTAATAGATTTGGATCTGAATTGATCCCAAATCTTTCACATAATATCAGAGCTTGTGTTTTAGGTTATGAAGGAGGCAATCACATCTATCAATGATTTGGTGAAGATATCAAGGCTAGAGCATGCCAGAGAGGATTCTACACCAAAATCGAGTTTCTTGCATTTGTAGATTGGATCTATTGTAGATCAAAACTCTATTTAGGTTTACAATCTTGATCAACTGAATCATCATCTCCTTTCTGGACCACTAGTTGATTGTCTAAGTGATTGGATCAACTTTGATTGCACACTCACGATTATGACATGTAAATTTTCTGGTTCCCCACAGTTATGAATTACTTGCACAACTTGTACCCATGGACGTCCCAATAGAATACGATAAATATTTGGTGCTTCCTTTAAGTCCTTCCTTTAAGTTCATTACTACAAAAGTAATGGCAAACTAAATTCCAACAATCTTAACATGTATGTCTTCTACTATGCCTTTAGGACGTCTGATCAGCTAGCTTGATAGCAAAAGTTGCAGGCTTCAATTTTGTAAGGCCCCATTTGGCACGTAGCTTTGTTGAGATTAGATTAACTCATGAACCTTCATCTATCATGGCTATCTCTTTACCAAATTGTTTGTGCTGTATTGGCAAGGTGATGTTTCTCTACTCACTTTCCCAGGCTGCCCCTACATTGAGTTTTTCATTTGATTCTTCAAAACTGGCACAAAATAATGGTTCCTGCTGGACTGTTGGCTCAATATGAGTCAATCTTTCTGCTAACACTTCTTTCGCTTGAGGCACCAACTTAAGAAATTCTCCCAATGTAACATCCATATTCTTAGATAGAATATCCATGATCAGTTCTATTTGCAGTGCTTCAGGTTCGATCATCTTGAAGGATTTTTCGTGATGGTATAATTGCATATTGACATTTGTTCATGGATTACGTAAATCCGATGGTGGCGCAAGTGAAGAATGGACTTTGACTGCAGGTTTAGTGGCTTCCAAGACCTCATCTTCTTGTAAATCTTTAATCCACTACAGCATATTATTGTATTTCTTCTTTTATGAGTTGAGATTCGGATATACCCCTGATGTAGTAGGAATATCATTAGTAGGCATATAGAATGTAAATGAATGATTCCTCCATGATATCAACTTCACTCTCTAGAAAATTACAGCAACCAAACAATAAATGTGAGTGATCAATCATGGCTTGCCTATCTTCTCCTTCTTTGTCCTTTCTTACCATGTATCCACCATGAAACTCCATGAATGATCCTCCATCTCCATCTTGCCATAAGATGCCATCATCACTTGATGACTTGATCATGAATGAGTGACATAATGAACCTCCAATAGCTTCATTTCCATCAGAAAAATCAACCAAATGCTACTATAGCTCCAACATCAAAATGATGCTCACCAATGTAGCTAGTTCAAACATATCTTGATAATTTGCACACATCCACATGAAATTGCTCAAACATAAGATAGAACAAGTAAAAGTAAACTCTAAAAACAATTCCTTCCTACTCCTTTGACCTTACTTGAGTCTTCAATAACCTACAAAATAGATCCAAACCATCTTTGCCAATTGACTCTCCTCTGATGCTCTTGACTAGCTCCAAATTGCCATTTCCCCTTTCATGTTGTTGAAGCCCTTTGAGATCAACCTCTTGATCATCAACTTGATCATCAAAGTCATTGAACAAAATTTGTTTTCCAGAAACATTCCTTGCTGTAAAATCATGAAAACATCCATCTACACCATTTGCAACATAGAAAATCAATATCTACTTAATGAAAGAGATGCAAACTCAACAAGATACTGATTAAACATCAAACTTATGATAAAATGAAGTTTTTTTCCATACATGTGTGGATCTGAATATAACAAAATATGAGCACTCTACACACAAGATTGCAAGATATCATCAATATAGTGCACCAATGGATAGATGAACCCAAGAGAACTCATGTATAAGCATGAAATCGGATGAGAAAGAGATCTCCTACTTTTTCCTCACTTTCTAAAAGTGGTATTTCAAATGATTTTAGACTAATATAACTTTGAAAAGCATACTCTAGATCGGTCTTTAAGATCCTACCACCAAGAATACGCCTTACCGCGTAAAAACATGATGGCCATCGAAATACGCGAGCTACGAGGTAGATCATGCATGTTGAAATGCGACATCCATCAATCTAACCAGGCTAACACCACATCTTGTGTCTTTCCTTTTTTTCTCGGTAAAAAATTCCGAAGTAAACATCAGGTTTAGGAGAGCTTGTCGAGACTGGGACATAGCCCGAATCTCAGTCTCCACCCGTTCATGCTTTGAACACATGTCCACAATTTGTTGTTGTAGCAAATTAATGGCATGCGTCATGTTCTCCATATCAGTCCCAACGGAACTTGGAGCTCTAGTCTCATCCATAGGGGTGTCCATGGATAAAGGAGTAAATGGAAAAAAACTAGAGGGAAAATGGAGAGCTACGGTGTGAAAATCGCAAAAAGGAAAAAGCTAGTGCACAAGGCATCAAGAAGTAACCAACTTGAGAGCAAGCAACTTGAGAGCAATAAAACTCTATAACAACTTGGGAGAATGAGGGGAAAGGAAGCGAACGTACTTCCTTTACCCCCTCCCCAAAGCTCCTCTCCACCCTCACGCAAAAAGGACAAGTGGGGCCCAAGAAAGGCCCCATTTGTCTCTTCTAGGCCTTTTCTACCATGTGGGGCCACCAAAAGGTGCCACATGGCCCATGGAACTCAAGGGGTTATGAAATTTGACTAAGGCCCTTTCTCTAAGCTCCCACACAAATGTACTACAACTTGTCTCCTACCTTGGGAGATTTGCAGGTATAGAGGAGGAGGAGGAGAAAAGTACGACCAAGAAAGGACATCCAAAGGTTTTGGCTTGGTTTCAACTGATAGTGATAGATTTAAGCTTTTATCAAGTTGAATCTTACAAGTTTTCCACTTAACTCTTAGAGTTTATCTTCCAAAGTATTTCATTAACCTTGCTTCCAAAACACTGCAAAAGGGGCACCATAGGGTATCGCACCACCCCTCTCTCCAAATGTCAAATCTGAATGACAATAGTACAGAGGGAGGTACGAATATCCCCTCCCCAACTTTACTCCTGAAAAAGGAAATGGGCTGTCTGCGCAGCAGCATAAGCAAAAACAAAAGGGGGATGTAACTCTCCCCCCCCTTTTACTTAATTATGACTCACGGCCCGTAGTCCGAAACACAGACTGCGTACGGCCCAAGTCCCTCTCTGTGTTATTAGTTAACTCATTTGAAAAGGAAGCAAACTACCTGCCTATCCTCAGTGTCACCTCAGCCTTGCCTCAGAAAGGAAGGTGCCATACAAAATCCATACTGACTAATAGTCTGACACGACCATAGTACGGTCTGATAGGGAATAGAAAGCCATAAAAGTGAGGGATTTTGGGCCCAGATCAGAGTAAGAGAAGTACACAACCACAGGCCCGAGTTTTCTCAATTTTTTTCCCCTTCTCAATTCACCTTAATTAAAGAGCTGATCTCTTATAAAGGAAAGGTACCATACTTTGAAGTTAAATGCAAAAATTCACAAGTTTCTTTTAAACCATTAGTTTTAAAGAAACTTAGCAAAACCAAGTCCTCTTTACCAATAAACCAAAAAACTTAATGTACTATAAGTTTTAAAGGTAATATTGTTAAGAAAGTTACTAGTTATCACCCAACTAGATTTAAATTCTAACAACAAAATTTCCACCTTTTTAAAAAAATAAATTTGAACTAAGGCTACTAAACACAACCAGCCACAATCCCATAAGGAATACCAAAGGCAAAGGCAGATAAGGGAACTAGTGCACCTCAAAAGGAAGTCGGCTGCTCTGATACCAACTATTACTACCTTGAAGGTTCCGCACACACCATACGAGTGACGATGCATCGTAACCGCCCAACCGTAGGGACACAACCAACCCACCCACATGCCCCGGAGCAATCGACATAATCAGGCCCAGTCTAGCCTCCTACGATAACTGGTGTTCCATACCACTAGCCATCGCACTCGACTCTCCCTAGCACACATCTCCTGGCTTGGAGATTCATCCTGGCTCATGCACGTGCTCTCCATCCACCAACTCCCGGGTAGACTGAGTCAATGGAAAGAGGGAAAACCCACCACTATATAGGCATTAGCACAGTGGGTCCCATCAAGCACAGTCCTGCAGGCGACACGTGACCACCTAGGATGGTGATGCGTGGCATCTAAACATGTCGATAACTCCAATGCTGCGTCATGCCCCTTGCGAGGCCATCACTGAAGGGCGTACCATTATGGTACATGAGAGAGAGAGAGAGAGAGAGAGAGAGAGAACTATAGATTGATTACATTTGTGCATTTCATAATAGTTTGGTTATTGTTTATTGGTTTGTGAACTAACAATGACTCTTTGAAAACGTGATTAATGAATGGTTTGTTTCTCATTGTTTGCTTTGTAGATACATTCGAGCTACATAGGACTTTTGCATCTGCTATGGAGAAGTCAATAACGACAATCTCCATCAGCTTTGTGTATATTCAAATGCAAGCTGGGGAGGAGATGTAGATATTCGTAAACCCACATCTGTATTTACATTCTTCTTCAATGGGAGTAATTTGACCATGTTGTCAAGCTTCCTCCAGAGTTCAACTTTTGTAAGCTTTGTTGTTCCTTTATCTTCAAAATCTTGAGTTGCATCAATAACATCTCTTCATACCAAATATTCAATTTTGGTGGATTTCCCAAAATAATTTGATAAGAAATGACGAGCTTTGGCTCCTCCTATGCTTGGTTTGCAAGGGATGTTTCTCATTTTTCCTAAAAGCTTCTCATCCTTTTGTATTTTAACATGTCCCTTATGAAGACCTGCTTTTGACAAAACTTTCTCTAATCGAGCTATTGCCTGTCGTAATACCGCCTTAGACGACCACCGTTTACGACAGTGTCTATGAGGATTCCGTCAAGTGTTTGCAACTGGACTGCACCATTATTAATAACATATGGCCCCTCACTTCTGAATTTCAATTTGTCGGGTGCTTCTTGGATCTATAAAGAAGCACCTGATCACCTAAATGTAGATCTTTATTGCGTAGGTGATAGTCATGCCAAACCTTTTGGCATTGTTTATTAACCAGTTGTGCGTGGTAAGATATAAGTCTTGTCTCGCATAACTGGGTTAACGTAAATAGCTTGGTTTTGAGTTGTTGTTCGATTGCAGCTTTTTCACAGAGATCTGTTGAAAAAGCTTTCATGACTCGTAATGATGGGACTAAGAATTCGACTGGCATTACCGCGTCTTGACCATATACTAAGTGGAAAGGGGTAACCCACCCAGTGGCTTTCTTTGGGATGGTGCGGTAAGCCCAAACAGCTGAGAAAAGTTTTGTTTCCCAATCAGAACGACTGGTTTCAGCTATCTTGGTCAAAATTTTAGCCTGGCCATTACATCTAGGGTAGTATGGATGGTGTACTTTTTCTGTGAACAACAAGGTAATGGCGTAGGAGGTTATCAATGACAACATTTAAAAAAAAGCGTGCCGCAATCACTAACTAACTCAATGGGATAGCCAAAATGTGTAATTAGGAAGGCTTCGCCTTCTATAATGGGAGTCAACGGCGTGAAATCTGCTTTGGTGTTTTTCTTGGCTCGTTGACAGACATCACACACTTTAATGATTACAAACGTGTCCATAAACAAAGATGGCCACCACAGTCCTGCTCGAAGGATAATCTTCGATGTTGCTTCAGCAGAAAAGTGGCCACCTCCAATGCCCTCATGAGCCTGAGATATGATAGGTCGTATCTCAGATTCATAAGCACATCGACGAATGATATCGTCAACGTCCCTTTTGTAAAGTTGTCCCGCAATTAACTGAAAGGGCGCTGCTTTTAGCAAAAAAAAAAATTTTGCCGCCATACTCAGGCCTTCTTTGAGTCTGCCTATTGCGAGGAATTGGGTGATCTCCTCAGCCCATAAGGGTGTAGCATTGATCTGAAAAAGGCATGCATTGTAAAAATTACAACAAATAAGGATCCTAAAACACTTGAAATGATGAGGGAAACAATAGATTATGATTTCATAAGATTAGCACAAGTTGAACCATCAAAATCCATCAAAAATCTATGCTTGAACCTCACTAAATGGCCCAAATCCTTGAAGAAGGCTTCACACGTGTGAAAGTACGGCCTCCCACAGTCTGAGTACTGTACACCAGACCTACATTCAATCCTATAATCATTAGTAATCACAAGTACTCAAACAATTATGAACATAGAGAGCAATTGCACCATTATGAGAGAAAAAACATGAAATTGCTTGATTGATTTTGGTGAGATATCATCACCTATATATACATGATCCATCACGGTTTTGGGCAGGTATGAGTAGCCCTAAACCTATCCCTAATGCTAATTTTGGTGGATCTTTCATCCCTACCAAGTTAGGGTTGGAATCTTGGAGATCCCTCAACAATGCAAAAATTACCAAAAATAGCTCCTATTTTTTCTCCCTTGTATCTAAGCATAATTTGGACTCATTCCAAAGGTTCTAACACTTAGGTCTACTTGAGAACATCCTTATGAATGGAATCCTATGCTATTTGGCACGTGTGACAAGCCACATCATGACCATCTAACTATTTACAAGTCATATGACCAAAACTAGTCAAGCTAGAATTGTGAATTTTTAACACTCCTCCTCACTATCTAGCTTGGTTCAATCATTGCTTTACTAATCACTCCAAGTGATGATCTGAACTTCATAAAAGGTGTCTTTTGAAGTGGTTTAGTAAGTAGATCAGCTACACATTCATTGCTTGGAACATGCTCCAAAGCAATCTCCTTGGCTTGCACCATTTCTCTCACAAAGTGATGGCATATCTCAATGTGCTTAGATCTTGCATGGAAGATTGGGTTAGATGCAAGGTGTTGGGCTGATATATTGTCATTGTAGATGATTGGTGCCTCCTCTGAATCCATGATCTTTAGTTCCACCAATAATCTCTTGATCCAAAGTACCTCCTTTGTAGTGGTTGTCAAAGCTTTGTACTCGGCCTCGGTTGAAGATAGAGATATAGTTTCTTGCTTTTTTGAAAGCCATGAAACCACACCTTCTCCTATGAAAGTTGAATAGGCACTTGTTGATTTCCTATCCCTCTTGTCCCCTGCAAAATCTGAATCACTAAATGCATGAAGGTTAATCACATCTCCTCTATATAGAATCCCAAAATCCAATGTACCCGAGATGTATCTTAGAATCCTCTTAGCCTTTTTCCAATGGATATTCAATGGCTTTTGCATGGATTGGCTCAACCTACATACACTAAAGCTAAGATCTGGTCTAGTTATAGTGATCCACATTAAGGAACCTATAAGTTGCCTAAACAAAGTGATGTCCATGAAGGATCTTTCATCATCTTCATTTGGCACTTTTACATCTTGCTCCATTGGTGTGTCAACACTTTTGCATACTTCCATCTTAAACTTCTTCAAAAGACTTTGAGCATAGTTTACTTGACTTATAAAGATAAAATCAGACCCTCTAAGTACTTCTATGCCTAAGATGAAGTGAAGACACCCTAGATCTACCATCTTGAACTCTAAGGATAGATCTATCTTGATTTTTTCAATACCATCAACACTATTTCCACTAATGATGATGTCATCTACATAAATGAGTAAAAGTACAATACCAACATCATCAAACTTAATGTAAAGAGTAGGATCATATTCACTTTGAACAAAATAAAGTGAAATAAGATAGCAATGTAGTCTTGAATTCCAAGATCTCGAGGCTTGCTTCAAGCCATAGATGCTTCTTTGGAGATGGCATACTTTGTTCTCCATTCCATGCTTGATGAACCCTTGTGGCTGCTCCATATAGATATCCTCTTCCAAAAAACCATTCAAGAAAGCATTAGAGACATCCATTTGACATAGAATCCATCCAAAATGTGATGCAAGTGCAATGATTAGTCTTATTGTGACCATCTTGGCCACGGGTGCAAAAGTTTCCTCATAGTCTATCCCTCTCTCTTGAGAATAACCTTTTGCAACTAATCTTGTTTTATGTTTGTTAACACTCACATTTGCATTCAACTTAAGCTTGAAGACCCACTTGCATCCTATTACATTCCTTTGAGGTCTCTCAACAAGCAACCAAGTTTCATTCTCAATCAAGGCATCATACTCATCCAACATAGCTTTATACCATTCTTTGGAGTTCAATGCATCTTCAACATTAGACGGTTCTTCAAAACTAGATAAAGCATAAGAAGTGGATGAGATACCCTCAACTTGCTGTCCTTTGCCTTGATATGTGAGCCTTGATGGCTCCACTTTTGCCCTTGAAGATCTCCTTGGTGTGATAGGTGGGCTTGGTGCTTGCTCCTCCATGAGCTCCTCCTCAAAACCAAGATCTTGCTCCTCGGCCATCTTCTTCTTGATTGTTGGAGCACTTGAGCCTTCTTCAAGCATATGCATATGATGTTCATCAAAGATGACATCCCTTGAAACAACAAATTTGTTCAAGGATGAGAGATAGACTTTGTAGCCCTTGCTTGAGCTTGCATATCCAAGCATGATCCCTCTTGTGGAAGATGGATCCTCCTTGGTTCTTGTTTCCAATGGCACATGCACATAACATATACACCCAAAAACTTTCAAGTGATTAAGATTGGGTTTCTTTCCATACAACATCTCATAAGGAGTTTTGCCTTCAATTGCTTTGCAAGACACCCTATTCATCAAGTAGTTTGCACATACAAGAGACTCACCCCAAAAGGATTTGGGCAAACAAGCATCTAATCTTAAAGCCTTAGAACATTCACATAATGTTCTATTCCTTCTTTCAGCAACTCCATTTTGTTGAGGAGTGTAAGGACAAGAAGTCTCTTTCTTGATCCCTTCCTCCTCACAAAAGGCCTTGAACTCATTCGAGATGAATTCTCCACCATTGTCACTTCTAAGAATCTTGATGCTATGATTATGATGCTTTTCCACAAACAACTTGAACTTTACAAAAGTATCAATAACTTGAGACTTGAAGGAAAGTAAGAACACCCAACAATATCTTGAGTAGTCATCAATGAAGGTTAAAAACATGGATGAACCTCCATTAGATTTGGTGCTAGCAATGTGCACATCCGAGTGTATGAGTTCAAGAGGATGAGATGACTTTGTGATGGAGTTAGGAAACACCTTCTTATGTGCCTTGGATAAGGCACAAGCTTCACAAACCTTGTCTTCCTTCCCAATAGACCTTGGTAGGCCTAAAGCATACTCCTCCTTGATCATAGCCTCCATGGAACCCGAGTTGACATGTCCAAGTCTTTTGTGCCATAAAGTAAAGGTAGATATCTTGCTCTTCTCGGCCAACATGACAACATTAGTATCCACAAATGCATCCAGCTTATAAAGTTTGCCAAGTCTAGTGCCCTTAGCCACTATCTTACCCTTCTTCTTGATGAAACATTCATTTGAAGCAAAGTCAACAGTGAAACCATTGTCTACCATTTGGCCAACACTTAGTAGATTCTTTGTTATTGTAGGAATGTACAAAACACCTTCTATGTTGATCTTTTTGGAAGATCCTAAGCAAAGGGGAATGCTACCAACTCCTTCAATCTTACAAGCTTCATCATTTGCTGTATAGATAGACTTTATAGGTCCATCATAAGATAAGAGAGAAGAGAAAAACTCCCTTTTACTAGTCATGTGTGAACTAGCACCCGAGTCAATCCACCAAGGATCTTCTCCTTTGAAGCTTGTTGAAGAAAATATGGACATCATGAGAGAGTCCTCATGTGAACTCTCCTCCTCCTCCTCTTTGCTCATGTTGGCTTGGCTTTGATCTTGCTTCCTCTTGAAGCATTCCGAGGCATAATGCCCCATCTTGCTACAATAGTAGCACTTCACCTTTGATTTGTCCTTCTTGACTTTGGTGGTTGATGGAGATGCCTTTGGGGGTCCTTCTTGATCCTCAAGCTTTGTAGACTTCTTGAATGTTGATCCTTTGCCTTTGGACTTGCCTTTGCCTTTGGTGAAGAGAGCTTGGTCATCTCCACCTTGGATGGAAAGCCTATCCATCCTCTCTTGCATTTGGCTCCTTCTTGATTCCTCGGCCATGAGTGTGCCTTGGAGTTCTTCAAGTATGGGTAGCTTACCCATAATTGCATATCCCTGAACCAAATTGTCAAATTCAAAGCTTAGTCCATTCAATATGAGTTGAACAAGCTCTTCATCCTTGATAGGGTCACCTATAAAGGCTAGCTCTTTGTTCAATTCCTTTACTCTTAGGACAAAAGTATGTGCACTCTTTCCTTTCTTTTGATAGCTTCTATAGATTTGATTCTTCAAAGCTAACATTCTAGTTTGGTTCTTGGATTCATAGACCTTTTGCAAAGTCTCCCAAGCATCTTGAGCTGAAGTGCAATCTCCTACCTCTCTTAAGAGTTCATTTGCAACATTCATTTTTATGCAATGTAGTGCAACATTGCACCTCTTGATGTATTTGGCTTTTTCTTGAGGATGAATAGGTTCACCCTCCTTACCATTTACAATTTCCATCAGATCTTGAATGATCATGATAGATTCCATTCTAACTTTCCATATGGAATAGTTAGTTTTGTTGAGCCTTTCATTAGTATCCAAAAGATATGCATTTATAGATGCCATCTAGTCTCCTAATCAAGGACTTGACACAAATGAAGGTTACTTCTATTGATTTGATTGAAGGTCTACCTTATCCCACTTCTTAGGGACCTGAAAAGATCAGTAATAGACTTCCTATAAAGATCTAAGAATGATCTCTAACAAAATCAAATCATAGAATACTAGAAACAATGCATGCACTTGCTTGATTGAAGTAGACAATACTAGTAGAATTGCCCCTCTTTCTATAAAGAACATTAAAGCCTCCAAATGATCTGATCAAGAGTGAATTTCAGCAACCTAATATACTTCCAAAATCACTTGTAAAAGATCTAAATGGAACTTAATGAGGATGCAACACAATCTACTATCCAATCACAAGCAAAAAATTGATGAAAAATTGATCTAATTTGGTGCATAAGTCAAGCAATGGTTGGACTGAACCTAAATCACTTTAGGAGGTGTCTACTACACCTTAGAACAGCCTTGAAGAGTCCCCAAAACTCTGATCTTCCCTCTCCTTGAATGCTAGAAAGCCTCCTCTATGAAATCACCTCCAAAACTTGCTTAGAAATCAATGCTTGGAGCAAGCAAAACTTGCTATCTTGGTAATGTGAATTGAATTCAACTTTGCCTCTGGTTTTAGACACCTAAACACCTGCAAATGAAGTCACACAACACCAATCTCCAATGTATTTGACTCACTTTGAGTTCTAGAATCAATACTAGATGCTAAGATCCAATCTACACAAGATTTAGATCAAAAATTGTGATCAAATTGAATGAAAACCAAGGATTTAGCTCATTTCAGCCTTTAGGCTCTGATACCATGTAAAAATTACAGCAAATAAGGATCCTAAAACACTTTAAATGATGAGGGAAACAATAGATTATGATTTCATAAGATTAGCACAAGTTGAACCATCAAAATCCATCAAAAATCTATGCTTGAACCTCACTAAATGGCCCAAATCCTTGAAGAAGGCTTCACACGTGTGAAAGTACGGCCTCCCACAGTCTGAGTACTGTACACCAGACCTACATTCAATCCTATAATCATTAGTAATCACAAGTACTCAAACAATTATGAACATAGAGAGCAATTGCACCATTATGAGAGAAAAAACATGAAATTGCTTGATTGATTTTGGTGAGATATCATCACCTATATATACATGATCCATCACGGTTTTGGGCAGGTATGAGTAGCCCTAAACCTATCCCTAATGCTAATTTTGGTGGATCTTTCATCCCTACCAAGTTAGGGTTGGAATCTTGGAGATCCCTCAACAATGCAAAAATTACCAAAAATAGCTCCTATTTTTTCTCCCTTGTATCTAAGCATAATTTGGACTCATTCCAAAGGTTCTAACACTTAGGTCTACTTGAGAACATCCTTATGAATGGAATCCTATGCTATTTGGCACGTGTGACAAGCCACATCATGACCATCTAACTATTTACAAGTCATATGACCAAAACTAGTCAAGCTAGAATTGTGAATTTTTAACATGCATTAGGGAGATTATCGTTGACTGGTGCAGTTACTTTTTCAGCACTTGGTAGTCTGAAAAGGTGGTCCGCCATGAAATGTTGGGTCCCTTTCTGAACGACTACGCAAAAATTAAATTCCTCTAAAATCAGCAGCCATCGAGCTATACGTCCCGTTTTATAGGATTTATTAACGATATATAGAAGGGCTTGATGGTCTATGTAGAACGCAAAGGTCTGGCCTAATAAATAATGTCTTAGTTGTTTCACAACATAGACCATCGCCAATGTTTCTCTCTCAGTGGTTAGTTTACTTCAACAGGCACCAATTGTATGCTCAAGAAACGAATTGGGAAGTCTTTGCCATACTCGTCCGGTTGTGCAAGAAGACCTCCAATGGCATACTTACTTGCGTCAGTATGTACATGGAACTCTTTCGTGTAATCTCACGAACGAAGTATGGGAGCCGTGGTGAGGACTGTTTTCAACTCCTCAAAGGCCTTAATTCGTTCTTCGGTCCAGCAAGGATCTACCACAACTAAATAAATGAGACGTGCTTTGCCGGCATAGTCGATTATAAAGATGCGATAATAAACGGTATGACAGAGGAAGACATATACTTCCTTCACTGTTGCAGGTAAGGGCATGTCCACTATAACCTTGAATTTTGACGGGTCGGTAGAAATACCGTCCTTTGAAATTATATGCCCGAGTATGACCCCATGGGTGACCCATATTTGGCATTTATCAGGGTTTAGTGAGATTCCAACTCTACGACAGCGAATGAAGATTTTCTCTAGGACGTCAAGGTGTGTAGCTGTGAAGGAATGTACACCTAGATCGTCGAGATAGATCTCCACGATTTGATGTAACAGATCTTGAAAGGCCAGTTGCATGACCCTTTTGGAACGTTGAAGGGGCGTTGCATAAGCCAAAAGGCATAATGTTATAAGCATAAACCCCGTTCTCTGTTGCAAAGGCCATTTTATGTTTATCTTCAGGGGCTATTTGAACAAGGACATACCCGCTGAATCCATCTAAGAAGCTGAAAGCTTCAACTCCCACCATTTCCTCTAGGATTTGAGTGATTAAAGACAAGGGAAAATGGTCTTTCTTCGTAACCGCATTAAGGTTTTTGAGATCGACATAGATATGAAGCTTGCCGTTTTTCTTGGGTACAACCACAATGGGTGATACCCAATCAGTATGTTGAACTTCATAAATGAAGCCAGCATCCAACAATTTTTTAATATTTTCGTCGATCATCTCACGATAGATAGGGTAAGATCGATAGGGTTTAGCCCTAATAGGCTTAGCATTGTCTTCTTAAGGAATCCTATGGATGACTATTTCAGGTGGGATTCCTTTCATTTCTGTATAATTCCATGCAAATACATCCCTGTATTTGAGAAGTAATGTTTCCAGATCAGCAAGTTGGAAAAATGTGCACCAACATGAACTATTCGATCTATCTCCTCAGCAGGATCTTTAAGGTTTAGTGGAATGGTCTTAGCAGGTCCTTCAAAGGAGTTGGAATTTGGTGTAGGCTCCCGATGTGGCTGTGGTAACTGGATAACAATGTCATCTAGTGTAAAGTCTTTGAACTTATGTGGAAGATCAAAAGGTGGGTCGACAAAAGGTTCGAAAACTTTGGAAATCATCTGAGGTGATTCACTACCGGATGTGAAGCTTGGTTGGATTGTTTAGTTTTTGTCCCTTTTGACAAGGGCTTGATCGACTGTTTAAGCTTCTCACGCATCTGTTTTTGACGCTTGGTTAATTTTGTATCAATGACTTTAGTTTTTTGTAACCGTGGTTTTTGTTGTTTTTGAGTGGCGGTGTTGGTGCCTCACTTATCAGATCGTTGTCGATTGTATCCCAGACTTCGTCGGGATACACATCCCATGTATATACTTTGGGTTTGGGCTTGTATGTTTGTGTGTTGGGTACCTTGGATGTCAGTTGGACATGAGCCAACGGTCCTGGTGTCGTTATCTCCTTAGGAATTGATTTTGGCGGATAAGGTTGTGCATCTAGATATAGGAGTACATGTTCATCCATCATGTCTACATCATCCATGGAAATAATACCTTCTTCCGAAACATGGGCGGTAGAGACACTAGGTTTTCCTGGGCACCACACTATAGGAATCGGGTCAATCATCATAAGTGGGATGATGGGTGTGTCAATGTCCGTAGAGGATGGGAGAATATCCACATCTGCTGCAACAGTTTCGATACGACATCGATTGGAATCAGTACAGTCCACAGTGGCTAGTACGTGACTCCAATTGATTATGTCCGTGGATCTCATATAGTGACCTTTTGGTTGGACCGTGCCAGCTGTGGTTGAGGTTCATGTCTAGGTTGTTTGGGCAACTCTTGTATATGGACTTGGTTGTTTCGTGGTTGCTAGTGCGTGTGTTGGTTTTCTGAAACAAACCGTTGTCGAGGAGGTTGAGTATGTCCTCCTGACTGGTTGTGAGGTTGGTTCCTCGGGTTATAATAGCAATAAAGAGAGGTATGCCCCATAAAGTCGTAGATGTCACATTTGATCAAGGAAGTATCTGGGACCGATTGGTATGAAGTGCACTCATTGCCAGTGTGTGCACCTCGATAGTGAGGGCACCACGTGTTTTCTCATCTATGGTGGATTTGGCCAGTGGGTAACTGACCCGGCATCGAACTCTGGATAGACTTAAGAGTGTTTTGAAACTCTTTCGTGAGTTTCCCCATCTGTTGTTGGTGTTGCTGGTTAAGCAACTCCATCTGTGTTTTCCACAACTGTTCTCGAGTTTCGTCATTTGGTCGAGCTTCTTGGACAGCATGATGTGCTTTCCGTTCACGTGGTTCATCGACATCAGAGCCCTCGTCTTCCTCTCAAATGGCGTCAGACATGGCTTGTTTCAATGATGTATATTCATCATTGGAACGAAGTTCACATCTTATCCATCGTGGGAGTCCAACGAGAAACCAAATTATGAGCATAGACTCAGTGGGTTGTTCTTGTACCTAACTTTTTAATCTTTTAAATCGTTCAATATAGTCACGTACTTTCTCGTCTTTTGTCATTTTGATGTTACTTAGCTTGACAAAATGTCTTTCTATCAAGCAGAATGGCTTGAAGCATTTGATAAAGGCCTCCTTCAAGAGTGACCAGTCACGTTTATCTTCACGATCAAGGTTAAAAAACCACTCTTGTGTTCGATCGATCATGGTCATCGAAGAGAGCTATACCATGGCTTCCGATGATGTCTCGCCATAGACATCACATGCGTTCTCAAAGACTTGAAGAAATCTTTGAGGATCAGTGTTACCATTGTACTTAGGTAAATCTAGCTTTGGGGTACGTTTTTCAGTACATGGAACATTATTCGCAAAAGCTCCATTTAAGTGAGCTCATGCATGTGAAGATTCGGCAGCATGAAAATGTGGTCGTTCATATGGAGCTTCATAACGCATGGGTTCCCATCTAGCGAATGGGTTGGTGGATGACTCTTGGACTTGGGATTTCATCCGAGAATTTATGTTAAATTGAGCTTGTTCGGTGGATGTGGATACCATCTTTGGTGGATAGTCCTCCGTAGAATTCGGATCGTAAGGGCGATCCATAACAACTTGTAGAGTATCGTATGATTGTGTAAATAGGCTTATGGACGCTTGTTATGGTGGCTACGATGCAAGGTGTGAAGCAATGGGATTTTGTTGAATGTATTCCCTATGGCTCAATGCAGTTGTCACAGTGCAGAGCGGTCAGTATGGGGCAATGCAGTTGTTATGGATGGAAGGTGGTCGCAATGATTGTAGTGTGTTTTATGATGGTCTCAACGGTTCAAGGATCGGTTGAGATCTGAGATCATTTGTCGGTTGAGAACTGACGCGAGGGCGTCGATCGATATCTAATGCGAGGTCGTCGATCGAGATCTAACGCGAGGTCGTCGGTTGAGTTTTGACGCGAGGTCGTCGACTGAGATTGGGACTAAAGCTGTCAGTCGAGATCTGACACAAGGTCGTCGGTTGAGATCTGCCGCGAGAGCGTCGGTCGAGATTGGGGCGGAAACTGTCGGTCGAGATCTAACAGGAGGTTGACGGTCGAGATCTGATGTGAGAGTTTCGATCGAGATGAAAGAAATGCATCGAGCAAATGCATCGGTTGAGACGTGAGCAAATGCGTCGGTTGAGACGTGAGCAAATGCGTCGGTTGAGATTTAACTCAAGACATGACAAGTTGTTTTGTAGTGACTCAGTCGAGAGTCAATGTGTAGCGGTCCAGTCCAGACAAGAGTCGTGGCTCGGCTTGGGGAGGAGCGTGAAGCATTGGTTGAGACTGAGCTTTGCACTAATCAGGACGAAAGTGGTGTGGTCTGTAATGAAGGTGTGGAAGTCCTGAGAGCGATGGTTTGGGGCTGTTTAATGTCTGTGTAGCTACAGAATGGCACCAAATGTTCACAGGTTCTACTATATCTGTGAACACGGTTGTTTGGATTTCTTTACTTCTTCTTTACCGTTCTTTATGGTTCTTCTGGTTCTTACGGTTCTTCTTGTTAGAACGGTTATCACATGGACATGTTACTCAGATTTCAACATGTATTTCCCAGCCTGTCAATGGGAGACATGGTTCCAATACTCAGCTACATGCATAAGCCAGCCGTGTAACCATCTATAGCTCAAGAGGATCAACATAGAATAGGGAGTAGTCCTACCACTATCTACTAATTAAGAAAACAATCAAGAACAAGATTAACTACTGAAACAAGAATGCGAAATGAGAACTAGATTTCTAGCAACATTTTAACAGTCCAAGAATCAAGAAACACTCATTTCTTGATGTTCAGATTGCCCAAGAACAATCAAGAACTGGAATGTAAGAAAGTATGCAAGATCTGCACCACAAACCAGCCTATTTAGTCTACTTGCATGCTAATTCCTACCTTACTCCACAAACAAGAAATGAATCCTAATCCACAACTAAGTAAGAAACAAGAAAACAAGATCCTAGTTAATTCACAATACAAGGAAATCAAACATGCTCATAGAAGCTTCACTCAAGAACATTGCCATGAACAAGGAGCTTA
This sequence comes from Diphasiastrum complanatum, assembly GCA_029204225.1. Lineage (NCBI taxonomy): Eukaryota > Viridiplantae > Streptophyta > Lycopodiopsida > Lycopodiales > Lycopodiaceae > Diphasiastrum > Diphasiastrum complanatum. Next base: position 51,136,851 of record CM055103.1, read on the forward strand.
TCAATTATCAAGAACTCGTGGAGGATCCTCTTTATTTGCTCAAGAGAACTTGACAATACATTCAAATCTCCCTCACAAGAGAGGAGAGCCCTTAAATAAGCAAGAAGGTTGCCCATGTGGAGCCCAAGTGGCAATTCCACCAAATTAGAAATTACATGTGGAATTTGCCCTTCCACTAAAGGTCACCATCAAAAGGTGGCTCACTCTACTAATTTAAGGGGGGTCTACATTTATTTACAAGGCCTAGGAAATATGACTAGCTCCTACATGGTCATTCATTCTCTGGGATACACCATGTAGGCTCACATAGATATTTCACTGTCATCCTAGCTAGTAATTTCTCGGCTCTCATGCTCGGCTCTCAGCTTCTTCTGCTCTCCTCCTTCTGAGACCTCCTCGATCATGGGTGAGAGGTATTATGTGTCTTCGACTTGGCTCGACATATGGGGATTCTCTGGAATCTGCTAACATCCTCCTGATGTGCAATGTTGCTTTGTTTGCTCTCTTGTGCCTTCTTCTTCTTGAGACATTCTGATGCAAAATGTCTTTTCTTTTCACAAAAAAAACACTTGTACTTGGACTTCTCTTTGATCTTGCCCTTTGAGCTTGAAGCCTCATCCTCATCCTTGGTCTCCTTGAAGTGCTTCTTCTTGCCATTGGTCTTCTTCTTGACTTTGATTGACAAATTAGCTTTCTCATCACCATCCTACAGAGAAATAGCATTCATTCTTGCATTGGTATGCATCATCCTACACTCTTCAGCCACTAATACACTATGAAGCTTTTCTATAGTGGGCAAAGTGTCTTGGATTGGGCTTTGGAGCAAATTTCAAAAGTCACTCCCTAGACCATTAAGGACAATCTGAACAAGCTCACCATCCTGAATCTTCTTTCCAATGGAAGCTAATTAGCTATTGAGAGACTTGATTCTGAGCACATAATCCTGTGTACTCTCATCACTCCTCTTCATGCTTTGTAGAATTTGATTCCAATGCATGAGAACCCAATGGAGCTAATGAAATAGCATCCATAAGAAAAAAGTATTTGGAAGATTCCCAAGCCTCTTTAGCACTCTTACATGATGATACTTCCCTCAAAAGATCATTGCTTACCTTCATCTTACTGATATAGTGAAGTGCACGCCTAGATCTCTTCTTGTATCTCATTAATTCCTATGCACCTAGAGGTTCATCTTCATCATCTATTAGAAACTCATAAAGATCCTGGAGCACCATGAGTGACTCCATCCTCACTTTCCAAATAGCATAATTGGTAGAATTTTACTTCTCACCAGCTTCTAGAAGGTAGGCTCCCACTGATCCCATCTTACTAGTGAAATTTTAAACACAAGATATAGATTTGGTTGAACTTGAAACTTAAAACGGTTTCTTACTTGTAGTGTTTCACTCAAATTTGATTTCTAATCCAATAGATGGACTTGTAATCACAGTTCTATCACTTCCTCACAAAGGTGGAATGAAGATAAGATGAAATGAAAACTACTCTCAACCAAATCTTGCCAATCTTGGCTATTTTTGGACAATAGAATGACTCACTTTGTACTTTCAAGACCTGTTTTCCACTCTAAGAAGGTTTAAAATCAGCCTAGATTAATTAGTTATCATGAATCAAATCCAAAACTAATTAATGGCAAGTGATCTTGGTAGCTTATCCTGGGATTTGCACCAAAAATTACATCAAACTGACACCGGATGAAATTAATGTGATCCAATGATTATAGGGGTTTAAATGCTGGTTTAAAATTGTGTGAACAGTATGGATTTTGATTCACAAAAAGTTTGGGATCAAATCCCCTCACCAATTACAAGATACCAGCTCGCCCTTCCAATACTAGCTTTTTGCACCAAAAACCTGCTAAAACTAGATTAGTTTCAAACACTAATCAATAGCCTTATAGCTGGCTCTGATACCATGTGAAATTACAATACTAAGGACCATAAATGGATCTTTGAATGATCCACAAGGTTGATTGTGTGCTTGTTAAACAATCTATCAGATACCAGTAATCAGAAAACAAGATCTAGTTTAGCAGTTTGATAGAAAACAAGTAGAGACAATCAGATCATTGATCATAAACTAAAATCTAACTTCACACATGTGAAAATGAGGCTGTAGTACGGCCTGTAGACAAAATTTAAAGTGTGCCAAAGCTTAGTTACATTGGAATCAATCACAATCACCATACATAGAGAGAAAATATGAGCTTTTCCATGAGGCTCCAAAAAGTTTCTATCTTCTCACTATGGAGAATGGGAATACATAGTAAAAGACACTTCCTTTGCAAAGTTAGGTGAAAATCCAGCATGTAATAAGGAATTAGACTCAACTTTCTTGCCCTAATGTGAAAACCCTAAATCAAGGTCTAGATCCTACAAAGTAGGAATCACTACCAAATGGACACAACCACTCTTCTTGACTCGTGGTAACCTACCTTAGGTGTGGATTTACAAGTGGCACCTTGGCCATTCAAGTGACTAACAAAAATTATTGACAAAATATACAATATTCTACATGGCTAGATTTGCCAATGTAGGCAATTTTTCACAGAATGGAACTAGTAAACTGGCTCCATTCTGCCCTAAATTTTTTTTTTTTCTGAGTTTATATCCTCGGAATAACCCTCAGAATAGGGTAAACTTTTGATAGAGATGTACCAAGGGATACCCCTCGGTATGATCCTCGGAATAGAAAGGGTCACCAATAGCTTGTTGGGAGGGATATAGTGAGGGGTCTTGATGTATCTCTCGGTATATGCGTGCTATAAACAACGCAAAAATGAGGCGAAGAAGCCTCGATTACTGAGGCAATTATCGAGGATCTCATTCTGAGCATACTTCAGGATTTATACCGAGGCATACGATGTTTTTTCAAAAAAAAGTTCTTCATAAAAGCCTCAATAATATGTCGGCTTGGAAAAAGTAAGTTTCTTTTGGTGCTGATTGCTTTGGTACTCTTGGATTATCCTAACAACGGTATTTGTTACTCTTGGAGAACCCTAGATTTATACTTATAACACGTTTCTGAGTCTTTTCATGTTTCAGAGTACCAGCTTTGGTTCTCTAATCTTCAACTTTGGTATGATAGAAAGTGTTTATTTTTAAACTGATTGGCCCTACTTTAACAATAATTGGTTTTAGAAGTCTTAACTAGTAAGTAGAAACTATTGATGTTTTTTTATACATCGATCATGTGAGTTCTTGAGTACTGTTGTAGAACATGTTGAAAGTACATATTGGGACTTTTGGTTCTTCCCTTAATCTGAGAGCTCAGATCTAACATATTTAAAACTATTTTACTTCGAATTTGGTAGTATTGTATGTGTGCATGAATCCCATTTTGATACTTTTGGCACTTTTTTTTTCAACACTATTGACTTGAACATGTGTGTTTATTAGCACAATTTGTGTGTCCATTACAGGAGTTCTCGCATCATTTTTCACAAAAAAGTATGGCAGTTTGAGTATATGGTCCTCACAAGGAATGGAGAAATCACATTGGCAGGCAAGAGCAGCATTTCATCGAAATACGCAACATGGTGGAACATCCTCAAAAAATAGTTACACCATTCAGCTATTCCAATGGTTTTATAGACGAGCTCAGGTTCGATACACAACAAGATCAACTGAATATCAAAGATTCAAAAAAGCATGTAAATTTATAAGCCAAAATTAGATTGATGGCATTCAATAAAGATCAAACGCGTGTGATAAAAAATTCTCAAATTTCACATACATTAAATGACAAAGAGTACAATCATTTTTTTTCATTGTCTCTAAGGACAATTTTTTATGTGTGGTCATGAAGGAACTTTTTCCTATCATATGGATCCAAAAATCGAGTGGATCGCCTTTTGCTCAAATCTATATATCCTAATAGAATTGCCAGAGCAGAGGATCTCATAGCAACATTTTCTGGCACGTAATTAAACTCTTTAAGAGCAACATCTCTTTTGACAAAAATGATTCTATGTGTATTTTTTGGGTATTTATGCCCTTGGGCAAGATTGTGTTCCTCACAGGGTATGACACGTTTAAACAGATCGATAAGTTTGGTGAACTTACGATCATGCTTTTGCTTGGCACTAGGTTGAGCATGAGTCAAATCTATAAAATGCACAAATCTCAGGTTGTCCATCAGAAGGGTACCATGTTGCAAGCAGTCATGAAAATCCTTGTACAATTTAGGAAAAATTTCCCAATGCTCAATAACAAATCTCTCTATGTCAAGCTGAAAAACGAAATAGGACAAAAAATGGGCCTGTCTGTCGCTAACCTCAGCATCAACAAGGAAAGAACCAAGAGCTTTATAATAGATCAAACTAGCAGACGAAGAGGCCATATCGATATGACACGCCGATTAGCAAGGGGACATAAACGGGGTAACCATGGGCGCGTGATGGCGATATGCTCTGCATGCGAATCCGAATATCGGAACCACGTGCCAGGGAATCAGTGCAACTATGGAACTCTCTACTGGGTGCGTGGTAGTGATATTGTACGAACAGATTTGGAGCGGGCCGGTTAATTGGACTCAATATGCGAAACTGAATTACAAAAATGACACTCATATATATAGTCTAATACAGAGCATCTGAACCGCACACATGTCTCAGTAATGTGCAGTCAAAATTGCCACACATGTGAAAACGACGATGAAATCATTCTGAATGACACGTGTACACTTCGGATCCTGGCACGTGTCCTCGCACGTGCATGCCAATTGTACGATCGTACGGCCCAGTCGTCTTGTGATGCGTGTGTGGTTCAGATGTCGCCACGTGTCCTCGCACGTGCATGCCAGTCATATGATTGTATGAACCGCTGATATCCGGACACGTGACAGATGCGTGTGATGACACGTGTGACCACACATGCAGGGAGTGGAGGTGTCAAATCACACGTGCGAATATGATAAAACGTTCTACAGGTATAAAAGGACGTTTTCAGCTTCTTAATTCTGCGTTCTCTGGATCTCCTTAGTTTTCTTCATTCACTTCCGCTCCTCGTTAGATGCATATCGCTACCACACGCCCAAGGACCCACATACCAGTACAGCTACCCCCCCCGCGCGTCGTGGCGATACACCATCACGTGCCTCCCTTGTCAAGTATCTGCTTTTCCTTCTCGTTGGCACGTCATATCGATATCCTACCTTGAAATGGCCTGTACCAAGCAGACAACACACCTTACCACATTTGCCCCGCCTCCTCGCCCTCCTGTACAGAGGGCAGTGGGCACTGGTAGTAGAGTAGGTCGGCCCAGAAGACCATGGTTAAGGGATATCAGGAGACTTCAGAGGACAACAAATCTTCTGATTCCCTGTGCTCCTTTCTATAGGTCTATGAGATTAGTAACAAGGTCCCTCTCACATGATGTTCGCTGGAACATAACAGTGCTGGAAGCCCTCCATACTGTCTATGAGGACTTCCGAGTCAAATTCTTTGAGGACTCCACGCTTTGCACAATTCACGCTAAGAGGGTTACCCTCATGCCTCAGGACATGCATCTTGTCATGAGGCTGAGGAGTACATACGATCAGGTCTTTAAGAGTGGCTTCACTTCTAGGCCACCACTACAAAGAGAGATCCTTTTTCTCAATGAAGGAGGAAGAAGCAGACCAAGCCCACCAGGCCTGCTAAGCAAAGGGTGGTACTCAACGAATCACCATCCCCCCCTCACATCTCTCATCCTTTGGTTGGACCATCACACAAGTGTGCAGTGCCTTCTTCTCCTCCCACCACCCCTAACTATTCAAGTAGTTCCTCTTCCATTCCCTCCATTCCATCCCACAATAACGAGGATATGAACTTGACTGTAGATAAAATAATATCGGATCTAGATTTAAGTTTAATTAGTGATTTTTATAAGAATCTTTCTGTAAGATTTCTTAGTTGATCCCAAAGATTCATTTTTGGATTCTGAGAGGTATATAATTTTTGATGAGTATGTTTCCAAAGAAATTGATAAGCTAGGAGGTCAATTTTCTTTTTGCCTAAGTTCAATTAACTATATAAATCACATAAATAAAGACTTTTGTGATGCCCTGTAGGAGAAGACCTCAGATATATCAGATCCAATTGTGGAGGCTGGTTTGATGTATTTTGTAAATAGATGTAAATCCAATGATAGTAAGGACATTGGAGTTGTGTTGTGCTTTTTTGCACACAACCTTCATAGTCCAACTAAGGCGACGAAGTATCTTCTTCATACAACCTCAGAGACCAAAGTCTTTATTATTCCATACTGCCAAAAGTAAGTGATTACACAGAATATATTCTAGTAATATTTTAAATAGGTATTGTATTTCCTTTAGTTTAACTAATTATCTCTTGTTTGTAGTAAGCATTGGAATATGCATATAATCTCCCTTAGGGAAGATTTAGATGGGATCATTAATCCTATCTGTTTAAAGATGAACTCCTTAGAGTCTACCCATGCCGAAATAGATGTGATGTACAACAGAATGTTGCCATTTTTGCCAAGGCCAGATGGGGCCACTGTAAATAGCCACCTGGAGATTGTTGATGCAGAAGTAAGTATTTCTCATAAAGTATTTGATCGCTAATATGATCTGTTTTGTTCAGAGTGCACAACTAACCTATTATATATTTTGTGATTGAAGTCAGCTCAGCAAGATGATGGACATAGCTGTGGATGGTTCTCCATCTGCAATGTACAGGACTTTTTAGAGTGGTACATCTTGCAATCCGGGGCTTCAAATTCATGGACAAAGGTTGGGATATAAGATCCATTGCAGATATTTCTTGTAGAATCAAACATTTATCACTTGCTGGAGTTTATAAACTTTTAGAATTGTGGTTTACATGTGATTTTATAGGTTGAGTCAATATCTTAGTGTGTTCCTCATATGTTGATCAAATTTGTTCAATTCTAGGTATTCTTACAGCCTAGTCTTGTGTATTTTCTAAGAATGCAAGTAACTCTTCACACCATAACTTAATCTGGTCACTTGCTGAAAAATTTGAGAGGTTAAGCAAGAGTGTATTCAGGTTGATTTGAGTTTTTAATCCATTCTTAGTGTGTGCAAAGTGTTACATTTGTCTCAATCTTCCTTTCTATGCTTGGAAACCAGCCAGATTCAAGATAAAAGTGTTTCAGTGTCCTAGATTTTTTGAGATCTCCTTATCCATCATTTGTTGAGAGAAAAGTGAGTGCTAGGTGCATTAGGATAGAAGCTAAAAGTTGAAGAATTATTATATTCATGTCTTCCAATGTGCGATCATGTTAGAAACTAATGATAGCTTGAGTTCATCAAACTACTCTACTTGGAAAGTGAGGATGAAGTCCTTACTTGAGTTGAATGAACTCATGGACATAGTTGCAAGAATTGAAGAGAGACCACCCACAGTTCAAGAGCAACAAAGTTTGATAAGAAGGCTAAAAGGGCTCTTCATATCATTAAAATGAATGTTACCAATGAACTTCTCAAGGAAGCTGGTAAGTGTCAGAGTGCAAGTGAGGCATGGAATGCTTTGAAGAAGCTCTTTGAATCAAAGTCCACATCTAGGGTATTGACACCTAGGAGGAAAATATTTTCTAGTAGAAAAAGAGAGGGAGAAAGTGCTCATGCATTTGTCTTGAGGGTTAAGTCCTTAAGTGATGATCTAGCATGCATTGATCAAAGCATAAAAGATGGTGAAATAGTCCAGGTTATGTTGAATGATTTGCTAGATGAGCATGCTAATCTTGTGCAAAGTTTTGCCATTCAAAGATCCTTCCAAGTGTGGTTGACTTGCAAGAAATCTTATTGGCTGAAGATCATAGGTTTCAATCAAAGCTTGCTGGTGCATCCTGTCAAGGTGGAGCTGAAGAGGCTTTCTTCACAAAAGGCAAAGTCAAAGGCAAAGGTAAAGGCAAAGGGAAATGGTCCAAAGGTGGTAACTTGGATCATAATGATCACTCTTCCTCCTCCTCTTCTAGTTCTTTTAGAAACAAAGATAAGTCAAAGTTCAAGTGCTTTTATTGTAGGATAAAAGTCATTTTGCTAATGAATGTCGTAAGAAGAAAAGAGAGCAAGGTGAGAAGCAAGCAAATCTAGCAGTAGATGAAGAAAATCATAGCATTTGTGAAAGTCTTCTTATGACTTCAAGTTTGCTTGTAAATATAGATCCTTGGTGGATTGGTAGTGGAGCCTCATCTCACATGACAAGACATAAGGAATACTTTTCATCCTTATTGTCCTATGAGGGAGAGAGCAACATCATCTATACTACAAATGATGGTCAATGTGACATCAAAGGCATAGGCACAATTCCTATTTCTCTCTCAACAAATAGCGAAACTAATCTTGAAAATGTATTGTACATTCCTTCAATCACTAAGAACTTGCTTAGTGTTAGTCAAATGATTGACAAGGGGCTTGATGTTGGGTTCATTGGAGATGCTTGCTTGATAAGTAAATGTGGAACTTGATTGCTCAAGGAGGCATGGGAAGCTTTTCAAACTGGATGCATGTGTGATCTCTAAGCATGAAGGATGTATGGATAGGAAACAATTGACAAACCAAGAAGTTTGGCATCAACTCCCAAAATCTCTTAACATACTCAACTACCTTCTCAGTTTGCTTTTGTCTAAAGATATTCCAGGAAGCTAAAGTATCTTTCTTGTATTCTTTTGGCAAAATGTGGGCTTTAATTTGTTTTTTAAAGCTATGCCATGTAGATGCAGGTTCGTGATTTGATTTCATAGCTGCCCACCATAGTGATGCATACTTATCTAGATGTAACGTTGTAAATCGAATTTGGAATGATTAGAGTATCTACTTTTCTCAAAGAAATTATAAAGAAAAGATTTCAAATCCAAGCAAGCAAACTCTTTACATTGCTAGCATCTTCATCAAACATAGAAAACTTGAAAAGTTTGTTATCAATCTTAGCAAACCTCCTTTTCCTAGATCGAGAAGAGGAAGTTGACTTGGAAGAAACATGAGGTCATGATGACATAGATGAAGAGGACCTTGAAGAGCCTCGTGAGGAGCTATCCATCTTGGATTGGAGTTTTTGGTAATCACCTGAAATACACAAACTCAAGACAAAAAGTATGAATAGACTTGTGATTAGAGAAATGCCATTCTCCAAAAAGAAAGATAGAAGCTCGCATTTGCAAAGTGTTGTCTCTAAAATAAAAAGCAAGTTGGAGATCCAATTCTCAAGGATCTCCTAAATGGAGTCTATTAGCTCTAGTATTAAAGAGATATTGGAGAGAAAAAGAAATTCGAGCGGAAGGAAAGTCTATTCGAACGCAAACATACAAAGTCCTGTGTATTGGAATTTGTTTCAAGAATGAACACACAAGGCCTTCACAACAATTTCACAAAGAAAGAAAAATCGTAGACCTTGGCTCTAATACCAATACTATGAACTCAAAGTGAAGGACTCCTAAATTCTAAAGTCCTGACCTAAACATTGTGTCTTAAAAAAAGAAACACTGATGAAAAAATTCGAAAAAAACTCAAAGCTTAACAAAGTAATTTCATCATTGACTTGCTGAGGGATCAAGATGGGGACCCCCCCCCCCCCCCCCCCCCCCCTCCGAAGAATTTTCTTTAAATTATGCAAGACAAACGGCCCAAGGCCAAATACATATATAGTGGTTTGGGTAAATGGATTCTTGAATCTTTACATTATTCAGATGTTAACAAATTTTGAATCTTAAAGAATGTTATAAAAATGAAAGTGGTTTCTTATGACATGCAAATGCTTAATGATCAAGAGTGGAGCATGCATAGTCATTAGGTGTGATGCCACGAAAATGTTAAATATTGAATATCAACATAAATATGGCATGATATACTCAAAAATGAAGATATGAGCTGGATAAGTATAAATCATGAAGAGGCCTAAGTCATTTTTCGGGAATATATCTCCTAAGTACTTGCCTTGTAATTAAGGACAAGACCTTTTAAAGGAAAAGACATTGTCTTGGACAACCTTTACTAGGTTGTCCATACGAAACGACTAGATATGAAAAGACATGATAAACTAGAGTAACTTTGACTCATAGTTAAGTATACCTCCTATGGTATAGGTGAACGTATTTTCAGTCTAATCGTTAACTAGACCCTTTCGTAGGAGCGACGCACCCGTTGTTTTAGAAGTGTGTTTGTTCGCCCTGTAGAACATATATTGATCTCACACTTCAGTCTCGATCATCAAGAGAGAAGAGTTTATGCTTATGTAAGAGATTGAAGAAGTGAATAGAGTTCTGTGAGTTATTCTCTCTTATTTCTGTTCTCCGCACTGTTGAGTGTGAGTGATCTGGAGTCTGCTAACAATCTCTAATGTATTTCATGAATTTCTCTCTAATCAGACAGACGCTCTAGTGCATTACAGTCATTTGTTGTGTTTTCGTAAAACATGCTCTAAAGAACTGTCTTTAAACCATCCTATTCATCTGTCGCGAATACTTTCTTTTCGGCACTCGAATAACGACTATGTTTGGTACAGTCTAGCACGATCATTGAATAAAGCTATATGTATACATATCAGATGACAGTCCTGTTTCCGTCGCTAAGAAATTTGAGGAACAAGTTTGCAGTTGCCTTCATAGCTTTTCTTAAGTCAGATTGTATTCCGCCACCATTGGCTTTTAATTCTCCAGCAGGCATTTTGTCACGATAAAATATTTGGTGATGTCTTTTCAGCAGCAGCAGGACACACTAAGTTCTGATTTGTGCACTTGAAGACGTTCAGGTTTCTATATACACTCCTTATCTTATCAATCATCTGAGCACAGAATTTCCTTAGGTGTCATATGGTTTATAAGCCACGTGGCAAAGTATGTAAGTTACATATTGATAAGTATGGAAGGTAGGTAGCTTAACACTTAATGTTAGCCACTTTCAAGTTGTATTTTCTTGTTTTACAACATTGAGATTCCCCCAAGTGTATTCATTAGATGGGAAAGGTTTTGTATATGTCCATCTTATCTTTGCATAATCTTCATCAATTCCTAGGCCATTTTTTCTAGGGGTTGCCCATCCCCAGTCATAGTGAGTGTGACACAAAGGGTGATCAGTCCTTTGGTTTCTTCTCCAATTTTTAAAAAAAATTGAGCCTTCTCAATAGACCTTTAGAAAAAGCCTTCTTTTGGTACTATCTTTAAGCTTTAAGAAGCTTCTTCAGTTCATTATTCAAACAATCCTTTAAGTACATGCACATACCCTTAAAGTAGAAGGTTACGTGTCATAACATACCATTTTAATGGTTCATCATTAGATTCTACTTGTAGAATCTGCACATCACACTATTAGCATTGATCTACAGTTTTCGTTTCTAGTATTCAAAAACTGATACCTACACAAACATTTCATCAATTGGAGTACCAAGCTCTAATGTTCAAATATGTTTCATACAAAAAAAATGGAAGATAGGATAGCCTTTATTCCGTTGTCATACTTGTCTGTACAATTTACAAAACTACGAAAAAAGAACATGCTACTTTTTGTAGAAATGTCGCATTGAGTTATATTAGAAAGGGTAAATGGCTTCATGGAAATACTAAAACTCTTTCTAAGAATAGGATTGCCAAGGACGAATTGCAATGGCTTACCAACTTTCTATACATTAATGGTATAGATAAATCAAAACATAACCCATTTTTTATGTGTAAATTCTTTGCACGAAAATTGGCCATAAAAAGACTCAACAGTCTATATTTCACTCTGTTTCCCAATAATCATTCTAAGTACTCTGTCGAGGATTCGTTGTCACACATTAAAGACATTACTACTAAATCTTTACCAGAAATCTTCTTGAGAAACAATTCTCTACCGTACCTTCTCTGCAGCTTTAAAGCCCACAAAGTTTCATTTAGATGGATTACCAATGCTCATGATTGCCGTTTTACCAAGCTTGCCAAATTTCTCATAGGAACTCTTGGTATGTTGTCACCATTCCTCATGGAAGGTTCAGGCCTTAAGGCGAATACATACAAGAGTATCCTAAGAGCAGATACAGTTTTACACTGGCAATGTGAGTCATCTATGGATTTCTATCTAAATCTACCATCTTTGATTACCAATATAATGGTTGCACATTCCATACATGATCTTATTTATTATAAATGGAATCACATACCTTAAGTTTTCAAATGGTCATGGGCTAAAAAACAATCACAAGAATGGCACACTCTTGATATAGATCTACTATATCAATGGAACGATCTCCTGATTGATAATTGTATTGTCAAACTAGGGAACAAAACTTGAAGACAAGTACGTGGTATTCCTATGGGTTTTTCTTGTTCACCTACTTGGTGTAATTGGTATTTATCCTCCTTTGAAGCACAATTTATTAACAAACTTGCTAAATTGGGCCACACCTCTTTCATGAATATCTTTCGACACTCATTCATATACAGTTATGATATTTGCTTCATCAATAACACAAGCTCTTTATGGATAAAACATAGACGAGAACTCTTGAAAACCCATTTTGGATCTATCCCTTGGACTTTCTAGAAATAGAAAGAAAAGCATTTGAAGGTAAGAAGGCCAACTTTCTAGATATATCTATTGCCTTTGATCAAAACTTTGGCCTTGTATGCCTCTCAAAATTTGATAAAAGAAGAGAACTACCCTTCTGTATTTACAATATATACATCTGGCTTGAAATAGACCGATCTATAATTCATATAAGGTTATTGTTTTACAGGTCATTGTCACAATGTACTATTGTAACAAACAAGAGATGTTTATTAAAGAAGCTAGAATTTTTGGTTGACGCTTTTCAAAAAAATGGATTTATGAGAGATAAACTTTGTCTTATCATCAAAAATTTACTTATCTCTGAGTCCTTTCCAGGTTTGTCTTACTCTTTACCACATGATATTGATTGTCTTCTGGTGGGCAGTTAGCTATCCCTTATGGGGAGCTAACTGCCCCTGAAGAGATTCACTAACTGCGGGTTGGTTGGTGGGTTTTCTCTCTCTCTCTCTCTCTCTCTCTCTCTCTCTCTCTCTCTCTCTCTCCCTCTCTCATGGAAGCTCCTTCGTTCAGTTTTACCCTGCTTCGCTACCAAACAAGTGCCTCTCCAAATATACAAGGTCCTTTAACATTCTACACTTGCATATGAAGGAGCTTTTTATTCTTAACTAAGTGGTTTTCCTACTTAAAATTCAAAAACATTTTATAAGACTTTTTAATGTTTAGATCCTAAATTGGAGGGAAATCAACTTTCCCTCTCCCACTCATACCTTCTAGGAAACCACTCATCTTGACATTATAAGAACATATAGTTTCGAGGCCTTTTCTTTACAACACTGTGAAGAGTTCTTTCTCCTTTTACATGCTAAAAGTGCACCCTACCAGTTCACGGATCAACAAAGTGTCATCATAATGGTAAGCCTTTTTCTTCTTCTTACATTGCTATCTCAGCGCTCTACTCTCATAACAATAGTTCTTTAATAGCCCTTAGCTATCGATGATGCTTGCTCATCACACAAAAGCATGAATGAGTTTTTATGGTAGCGGTCCAGTGATGGACATACTAAGTGCCTTTGCTTAATAAAATGCAAGCACATCCTACCCAAAAGGTAGCGATGGAGGCTTCTTTCCTACATACATTTATGAAAAAACGTTCAGATGGCAGCACTGACATACTAGCCACATGTATGTCTACGTATATCGTTTTTTACCTCTGAAATCTAGCGTAGGGATGGCCCTATCCCTTGCAGATTTGTGGCTACAATTTTTTGTACTACATGGCACATCTGTCTAGCAATGTGGACATCTTACTTTCTCTTTCATTCTTTGTGAATTTATCAAGTGAATCTTATCCATGAAACCCAGCAACGGGCAGATTGCCTCATCAACCAATTTCTTTTTGAAATCACACCTACTGTCCACCGACCCTGCTGGTAGATCATTCATTACCTTTACTCGAATTCTCTTTTGAAATAGTTTGATTTTAAATCAAACAAGAAAATTTTCACTTGCAAAATCCAATTTTAAATCTTAATGAAAAGGTAAGAAATTGAAATATAATAAACGAACTTTCATCATGTGGAGGTTATTGTAAAAGAAGAATTTGGGCTTTCATGTAAGATCTTGTTTTGAAATAAATTATTTTTGTTTTGTTTGCCTCAATTGATGTGCCATTGATTGTGGTTTATTCTTCTGATTCTTATTTTCATTTTGCATATCAACATTAGTTGCAACCTAAATAGAAAGAAAACAACATGATTGGAAAATCCCTGAGTACAGTGCTAACAAACAAATTAACACCAAGTCTATTAGGCAAGCAACAATATTCTCAAATCAGATCCAAGATTAGCGAGTCCCTTATGAGTGAAGTCGAGATGTATTAAAGAAGGGTATGCAAAATATCATTGGTATTCCTTACGATATCAATTGAGCTTATAATTCACAAGTTGGCAAATTGTCATATGATTCTAGCAACAACATGTTTGTAGATTTGAATCATTTATTGAGATATATTATAAAATTATATAGGATTACAAATGAACATGTTAAAAAGTTGATATTAGTTCTCAAGTTAGATGAATCAGAAGTAGTAAAGGGACAAATATTGGAAAGGGTTAGTGTTACACCCATGTGTGGAGCATTTTCCAATACGACAAACTCGGAGGGCTTAATTTCAATGTGCAATCCGAAAATGAAATATGTTTGATCAAGTGATACTAAAAATTCCTTTTATATAATTGATGATTTTATGTTTTGGACAGGTTTTAGAAGAAGATCATGATGTTTTGTTCTGGGTTTTTGGCAAGACAAATTATCCAGAGATAAGGATCATATGAACGACATACCAATCCATGTACCTAAAATTGGTGATTTTAATGTGGAATGCCATTTGGCTGGAGACTTGAAGACATTGAAGTGCATATTCAATGTCTCTCATGGAGCAAATTCGAAACGTCTGTGCCTATATTTCACGAAAACTACCAAAGAGATGTCGTAGAGCACGATATTTTCAAGAAATATAGAAGAACCAAATTGGAAACCAGTGCTACCGATTCCTCTTTAAAATTTTCATATTTCGAAACTTCATGGGGAGGTAAGGATCATAGAAAAGTTGATGAACCTTCATATTTTGTTTTCTTGGAATACTAAGCTAGAGTACGTTTTTTGTTGACCCAATTTAACATCTTTTCCCTAGTATAAGTTTTATATTTTTTATTTCTTTCTTTCTATTTTTCTTAGATCTCGACCGACGTGACTCTCTTAGATCTCGATCGACGCGACTCTCTTAGATTTCGACCGACGCGACTCCATCAAATCTCGACCGATGCTTCTCATTCAAAATCCAACGAACAGACACGTCCCATCGCCAGCTGACGGCGTCCATAAATGCCATCACCTCGACGCCATGTGCACCTCAGGGACGTGCAAATTCTGAAGCTCTCTGGTGACGATCTACTAGCGATTTTCTAGCTCTCCTACACGATCTTGGTGATCTCTTGTTATGTGCATCCGTGCTTGCTTCCACACCATCTCCACCCAGTATCAGCCATCATTGTGTGTTTTCCATTGAGAGCGCCATCACCAACAATCTCAAAACCTAATATTGCCAATGGAGAACAAAGCATTTGAAACATTCCGCATGCTGAGGGGTAGTGTCACGCAAGCATTCAAAACGCTTTCGTTACACTATTGAGCATCACCTTTTAATCTTACACACTTTCCTTTCATCCTCTCCAAACACCTGTCTTAACCGAAAGCTACTTTCTTTACATCTCCCACTATCTTCATCCCTTCTGCTTAGTCACAACCATATACCAACATCTTCTTTTTCGGAACTTCTACCTTCCATTGTTCACCCCATACTTCGTTTGCCACACATCCTCCATACCCTTCTATCCACAACACCTCCACTTTCAAACACCTTCCTTCCCAACCTCAGATCCTCACAGTCCATTTCTTTTCGGCCATCACTCCCTTCTGCCAGACTTTCCATTACATCTCAGCTGACGTCTTTCCATTGCATCTCAACCGACGCCTTTCCATTGCATCTCAGCCGACGCCTTTCCATTGCATCTTAGCCGACGCCTTTCCATTGCACCTCAGCCGACGTCTTTTCATTGCATCTCAACCGACCTTTCCATTGCATCTCAGCCGACGCCCTTCGTGCCCATCTCAACTGACACCCTCCGATCAAAATTCAATCGACGCCCTCTGCTCCCATATCAACCGACACCCTCCAATCAAAACTCAACCGACACCCTCCGCTCAAATCTCAACCGATGCCTGTTAACCCTGTCTGAAATCTCGACCGACACCTTTTTCCAGATTCTTATTTCCCAGGTTTTTCATCATGTCTACCAACTCTGCCTCCAGTTCTGATGACCCTGATGCCAATAAGCTCGACATCCAATTGTCCAAATTGGATATGACTGAAATGCAACACTGGTATCAATAGGCAGCATCCTTCTTTCAAGCCATTGAGTTCCAGATGCCAATCCTGACCGGGTATCAAAGCCCGTACCTCGTGCATATGATATATGCCAACTACAATGCTACAGCAAGGTTGTGCCAGCTCATAGTTCCTCCTATGAGGAACTATGTTTACAACATATCATTTGCACTGGCCGACTTGCAACCTTTTGGGTTCCCAAGAGGACCTAATGCTGTCACCAGGACACTTAAGAAAATTGAGCAAATAGCATATTTCAAATTCATTGACCCATCTGTCGCCAAGTGGAAAAACAAGGACGGATATCGAGTCGAAGCAATCAATGACCCACAACTACAAGCGACATGTGTGTACTTGACAAAGTGCACACAACAACCAAGAACCAAGTTGTAGAGGGTACCCATGTCCCTATTTCACATGATGGCAGATTCACGACTGCATGTCCAGAACCTCTATGATTGGGCATAGTTTGTTTTGAACTGTGCAAAAAAGTACAAATACACTATTTTCACATGTGGGAACAGGCTCCACACATGTGTGTTTATCTATATACAAGATTTTTGGCTTCTACCAAGCTTATTTTTGCATTTTTCACATGAACTGCCTTTATGAGTGCATTAAGACCAAGCAGCCGATAACAATACTCGGATATCTCTTGATAGATATCACCCTCCGCCAAGTCTAGAACGGGCCAAAGCTTGTGGACAAGGCATGGGAAATTCCCATTGAGTCAACAAAGTCCAAGCGTGCACGATCAAGAGCAACTTCACCATCGACGTCCCAGCCTAAATGAGTAAACACCAGTATTCTCCCTCTGGTATAGATGCAAAGAAGCCCACAACCGGACTCACAAGCAGCTGCCACCTCCGAAGCTCAAGAGGCCGATACCTCCAAGGCCCAGTTGCCAGACACAAGGCAACAAAGGATGCAAAAGAAGCTTCAAGCTGGAAGCACATCACCAATGGGATCAGTTTCAGATGGTTCCACCTCAGATGATGGAAGCTCATCCACGGCCTCATAACCACCCTCACCACCCTCACATGTCATCGACGGGGGTGATGGAGCAACTACCTCTACACAAGCACCTGACATGACAGTATCTCAAGTCACAGGTCTGCCAAATCAAGTCACCACCCCACCCACACTGATTACTATGCCAACGCCACCAACATCACCACCGACACAAGTTTTTTTGGGGGGGGAGGAGTGGGGATATTCAGTCCCCAGGTCACGGAAGCGGCTCAAAACCACAGGCCCAGCAAGTCCACACATTCGACACATCACAATATTTTGATGTTGTGGACCAAATGGAAATAAGTGACGACGAGCTAGAGAAGGAGAAGCAGCCAGGAAGAAGTCTGACCCCTCCACTAACCACCACCACCACAGTTACTGACATCATCCCTCCAATACCTCCACCTCCACCTCCATCTTCAGCTCTAACACAACGCTTATTTTTTGGTTTAACCTCACCATCCCACACTCCAGATTAGTACCCAACTCTCGCTAACCCCGAAAAGCTCACTGAAGCAGCCAAGCGCTCAATGATAGGCCTATCCAAAACAAGCTACCACATGCATTGGTTGGTGAGCCGATATCAAATGCTCGAGAGCAAGGTCCAGTGTCAAGACCAAGAAATTGTGCGATATCAAAGGCTGGCCAAAGAAAAATCAAAAAGAGACAGTGGAAGCTAGATCCGTGATGGCCGGGCAGAAATCCACTCTGGAAGAGGTCCAGCAACAACTGAAGCACCAGATGGTCCAAATCGACCAAGTCGATGCTCCTCTAGTCAAGCCCGAGGACATTCAATTTTGGGCCCCACAGGCCTCAACCATCTGAATGGAGAAATACGTGCGACTAATCCAAGAACGAAAAGCTGAAAAGAAAAATTTTCAAAACATTGTAAACAAGCAAGAGAAGATCATCCTTGAGTCCCAGAAGCAGCTGGAAGACACCACGAAGGCCCTGTAGCAAGTCTTGGACAAGGTGAACCAATTATGGGACACGACCAAGAAGAAGCGCAAAACAAAGAATACTCCAAATTCTTCTCTATTGTCTTTAGAGGAAGTGAATATTTGAGTGTATGACTTCATGCTCGCCACAACAGGTCATTTGACAAAGTCCACTATTGAAATCCTAAAGCAAAATATTCCCACGACAAACGATGTGGGACCGTTCTCACGAACCAGAAGAAGTATGGGAAACTATGAAACTTACGGCTTGCATCATGAGGAAGGCAATGTTTTAGTACATAGTGAAGAAGAGGATGCTTCTTCCACCACTTCAGGATCATCACCTATAACTACTGATAGTGATGGGATTGATAGTGACTAGCATTTGGACATGTATGAGTCCAACGAGTTTTGAATATCGCGTGTGTCACAAAATATAAGTGCTTACTTTTTTTGTTTGTCACTTTTATATCGTAAGAGTATGAGCATTTAAAAAATGTGCTTCTTTTTTAAACATGGTACTCTTTGAAAGGAAATGTTCTTCGAAGTGGTCTTGAGAACCCCAAAAACGGTATAATTGTAGTCCTTGTCAAGAACCAAAAAAGTCTTTCTTTTAATGTAATTTGAAAAACACTTTGCGCATGCGTATTGCTTTTTTGTTGACACCGAGAAGAACAAAATTCGCTAGGGAAACAATGGATTGTGCGCAGGTGCCATGAGACCGTCACCAATTTTGGTGGGGGATAATGAACTTAACTCTATGACAAACCATGGTTCAAGTGGCACATAGACTAGATTAATGAGACATTAGTCAAATTTGTGATTGGCAATGGACCATTGAGTCCTATGTGTTACCTTTTCATTGGATACACAAACATGATTAAAGTTAATAAAAATTAAGAAAAGAGGCTCTTTTTGAGTTCAAAAGGGCCCTAACCACAGACTCTATTGTGGATCTGGGTCTCCTTCACGCCATGTTTTAGATCTCTCTCTCTCTCTCTCTCTCTCTCTCTCTCTCAAGTTTCAAACTCTTGTAATGGCCCAAGAGGGTGCTTCATCACTTGAGAGAAATGACGAGCTATTGAACTATGATGAGTCCAATTGGAGTGGAGATAGCAAAGTATATTGAAAGTTGAACTATGGTTATGTTTCCATTCAAGGCTGGAAGATTTGCAACTAGGGGCAACCAAAAGCAACAATTAGTTGTTCTATAGTCAAAAGAAGCAAGGTACATAGGATTGTATCAAGCAACAAATGAGTATGTTTTCATATATGAGTAAAGAGCTTGGAAATTGAGATGAGTGATTTATGCTTTATAATGATAATCAATGTCATCAATAAATGAGTATGTTTTGATACAATATATAAGTAAAGAGCTTAGAATCTAAATAAATTAATTTATGTTTTGTAATGGTAATCAATATCATGTGTTTTTAGGAACATAGGTTTCCACAAGTGAAGCAAAGATATTGAACATTGTCTCATTGATTTAGAGCAAAATTAGTTTTCAAATTTCCATTTAGGCAACTAGAGAAAAGACTGCAGATTTGATGACAACAACCCTTAGTAGAGCCACATCTTTGTTCCCAAAAAGCTGAAAAGAATAAACCTTTGCCAATAGCATTTCAATTTTGAGAGGGATATTGAGAGCTAGCAACCTGTTTTGGTCAATGGCGGATGTAGTGGGGCATATGACATGACTCTTGATTCTTAGAGTTTGATATATTTAAGATAATCATGATACATTGCAACAAATTAAAGATACAGCTTTTGCTCTTGTTAAAATAGTCATGGCATGTGTCTCTTGAGTCTTTGTGATTGGATTCCTTTTTTAATAGCTGACTTTCCTTCCATCGATAATCGCAAGAGGCAGGCAGATAGAATCAATCACCAAATTTTTGATGGGGAATGCGTTGTGTCAACTAGAGATTTTAATGATTGTCCAAGTAATGTTTTAAAGCATTTGTTTGACGTGTTGCAGTATCACTAAATTATGTTGGCTGTGTCTTAGCCCTGTGTCTTAGCCTGTCCTGCAAGAAGTTCTCTTGTTGATGGGGTCGGTCTAGATTCTACTTGCCCTACAAAAACAGGGATCAAATGATCACTCCTAGCATTACATTATACTCATCTTCTACATGGTGTAGTGTGATTTCATACTTCCTAGCAAAATTGAAAATAAATGCCAACAGATCACATGAAGAGAGTTTGCAGTAGGTGGTTCCAATCAAATTGTCTTCTTTCTATAAACAGCTGTAAAAACATAAATGATGACAAATTGGATTAATGTGAACAATTTCACGTAGCCATCCTGATTAAACCATACACCTGGTCCTGCTCATCCGAGACGTATTAAGGGTGACATCGCTCAAGTAGTTAGCTGGAACGCAGTACCGTTCAACCTGCTTTAGATAAAATTTATGTCAATCCAGGAGTAAATACTACAAATCTACGCCTTTATCATCTCCTTTGACCAGTACTCAACAATCATGGAGAAACTTGAAGTCAACTGATTTGAGGGTGGCTGTTGGCAAATGACTGAACTAGACGTTTATCTCCAAAGCGTCCAGCTGCCAAAGCTTGCAAATATTCTATGTAGAAGAGTTCTCTGTACAAAGGACCCACCTTCGCATCCACTAGCTCGGGTGCGGGAAAGATCTTTTGATCTTTTGCTGGATGGTAAAAGGTTACGTAGGATCGCCTTGTGCGGTTGCTGTTTACAATTGCTCTGTGGTTGGCGCTTTTGTATCTCCCGTTCGTAATCATCTGCACTCCATAAATTCAGCAGTCATGTCAATTTACTTATCTACATGATCAGTTGAGAAATACAGACTGAACCGTCCCGTGCGGAGGCTCGTGCGACTGGGAAGTGCTTGAAAGGGGTAACAAAGGTCAAAGTCTGGGCTCGACGTTAGCGAACATTACGAACGAGTTACTCCATAAATTCAGCAGTCATGTCAATATACTTATCTACATGATCAGTTGAGAAATACAGACTGAACCGTCCCGTGCGGAGGCTCGTGCGACTGGGAAGTGCTTGAAAGGGGTAACAAAGGTCAAAGTCTGGGCTCGACGTTAGCGAACATTACGAACGAGTTAATACTCACGTCGATCTGGTTGAGCATGGAAGGAGACAAATTAAAAAGGCATACAAGTTGTCGTGCTTTGTTGTACGTGATTTTTATTTTTGTCATGAATTAGACCCAAAAGCATTTACCTCCTTTTGATCTGCCAGATTGACAACGAAAGCATTCGGATAATTTGGAACCAGCTCCCATGTATCGTTTGGGGCAGCCACTTGCAATCCGTCGCCCTCTTGCATCAGAATGGTGATGCCTCCAATGTCAGAGTGTGCGGGCAGGCCAAGAGTTTTTCCTGGCTCTGGGCAGGGGGGATAGCACTGGAACCCCGAGAGCCTCCTTCAGGTAAGTGGGTCTGAGCCCAAGATTCTCAGAGATGACAGCCAGCAGCCGGTGAGCTAGGTCCAGTAATGCTGCTGTGTACTTCTCCACAGTCTCTCTGAATTCAGCTGGCTGCTGTGGCCAGTAGTTATACTGCCTTTCCGATAATGGAAGAGTGTGAAGCTCCACAAATTCACGCCAGAACTTGGGCTCCGCGTCGGTAAGGACCATACGGCTACCATAGCCCTCACCTCCAATCACTGGCTTTCCAGCATATACAAGCTTTTCGTCCTTGGGCAGATCAAAGAACTTTGTACCCACTTCTTTCAGCTTATCCAGGAGCTCTACTGGCACCCCGTGATTGATAACTTGGAAGAAGCCATTCTTTTCACAGGCCTCAGCAATCTGAGCCCTGACGGAAGAAGCCAGTCGTTCATCGTTTAGGCCCGACAGATCAATTGGCTTCAAAGTTGCCATGAGTAATCAGTCTGTAGATGATCTACTAATTATGTATTAATGCCGAATAATGGATGTACAGGCACTACACTGTGTGTGTTCGAGCGTAGCAGCTGGGATGTGTGTCTTCTCTCAGATACTACTCTCACTATAGCTAGTGCGTACTGTATTTGATGATGATGAGTGACAAGGAGTAAATGGGAACTGTTTGTTAATAGAGTCAGATAGCCTCGCTATTTATAATAGGTCACAAGACATTGCAATGAAAGCGTTAGTATTGTGATGACATCCCTTGATGCTGTTTTTTGGATGGATGCAATTTAGAGCTGTCTTTTCTCTTTTGGTTTTTCTTGTTGACCCGTTTCTCCTTTGCAAAAGAATTGCCTGGAAAAGTGTGCCAAGTCAATTTCTGATCTCTCTTTGAAATCCGTAGACTGTTTCTCTTCAGACCATTTGCTTTTGGGCCTTGGCCAAAGGCAAAGGCAATAATATGTGGTCATGAATCATGATGTCACTAAAATTCAGGATTAAGTCACCATTTAATTAATGGTTGGTATTTCTTAGATTTGGTCCTTATCGTGAGCTTTTTTTACTTCATACATGTAAATGATAAACGACAACGTCTTTGTCTTTCATGCATGAAAGTTTATTTATTTTTGGGAGTATTACTACATATCGAAGCCTCTTTATTGACTATCCAAACCTATAGAACCAATAAAAAACAAACAAATCAATTCGAGATGTAATAAATACCTCGTGTATTTGTTTGGATTGTCCCTTATCCTTCAAAGATGTGTCCTATTGTGAAATGCACTTTATAAATCCAATGAAAACTACATCAATTTGAGATGTAGAAGATACCTCATGTATTTGCTTGAATTGTATCTTTTCCTTTAAAGATGCATCTTTGTTTTCTATAAAAGTAAACAATGATAAACAAACCACTCATTAATTTTATTTTCAAACAATCATTGTTAGTTTACAAACCAATCAACAAAAATCAAACTGCTATGAAATGCAATTTATGATTCAAATGTAATTTACATCAATTTGAGATGTAGAAGATACCTCATCTATTAGCTTGTTTTTGTCTCTTTTCCTTCAAAGATGCATCTCATTTTTCTACAATTGAAAACAATGAGAAATATACAAACAATCATTGTTAGTTACCACTCAACATAAAGTATACTACTATAAAAATGCACTTTATGATTCAAATGTAATTTACATGAATTTGAGATGTAAAAGATACCTAATGTTCTTGCTTGGATTGTCTCTTTTCCTTCAAAGATGGAACTTCTTTTTTTTTCTACAAAGCAAACAATGAGAAACAAACCAATCATTAATCATGTTTTCAAAGAGTCATTGTTAGTTCACAAACCAATAAACAATAACCAAACTACTACGAAATGCACAAACGTAATCAATCTATAGTTCAACAAATCACTCACATCTCTCTCTCTCTCTCAAAAAGGTCTCTTTTCACAAAAAAAATATTTTTAATTGATCTCCAAAAAGAGTTGAGGAACCCAATTTTCATTTTGCGTATTTATTTTTTATCAAAAACTTTTACGTGGTAGTGCCACGCATGGCAGATCCCAATTCTCATCCAATTGCTTATGATCTCCTTAACATGTATAAAAATCTATCAATCACCACGCATGACTTCACATGTCCTAATTTTACCTAATAATGAGTCTACCATGGCTTTTTGTTGTATATGTAGTTTCTTAATGCCCTGTAGAAGCTTCCCAAATGGACATGTGAGTCACTAATACCACTTCTTCATTGAGCCTTGCATCAATTATTCACATGCGAAAAAGAGCCTTTCTTGTAATATTCCATACATCAAAAAATCATGTGTAAACTACAAGGTAAGGCCTAAATCAAAAAAGGCACCAAGTATTAAAGAATTTCATTCAAATTCAAGCTGCTCTTTAATGGTGACTTAACGAGGAATTTTAGTAACATCATGAACACGGACTCTTGCCTTGGGCCACAAGGGGAATGCTTAAGTAGTGCACTCCAGGAGTGCACTTCAGTGTGGGCCCCACTCCATCCAAGGGTGTTGGATGGAGTTAAGGGAGAGAAAATATATCTTTCCCCTTGGATGGTGTGGGACCTGTGCAGCATAGACATTGCAGGTGCCAGGTGCCTCTGAGGTGCACTCTCTAATGAGAGCAGGCCACAAGCATATGATTTGGACATATAGTAAGACAAAATCTATGTATTATGTTGTCCAAAGAGAAACAAACATTACAATTTACCGTGAGCCAGGGACATGGACTTGTTCAGTGAGGTCAACAAATAAACTTGATTCCGAGTAAGTTCGGACCAAGACATTCTCTTTATCCACGTTTGACCTGGCACACTTTGAATTGCAAAGGAGAAACGGGTCAACAAGAAAAAGCAAGATAGAAAAGAAAGCTCTAATCCATCCAAAAAAGAGAATCAAGGCATCTCCTCATAATAGTAACGCTGTCCTTGCGGCTTCTTGGGATTTATTATAAGTAGCGAGGCTATCTCCTTCTTCCTCAATGGTTATTTGGAGGAAGAGATCTACATGAGGCAACCCGAGGGCTTCATCAAGGCAAAGCATGAAGGAAAGGTGTGTTTTTTGAAGAAGAGCCTTTATGGGCTCAAGCAAGCACCTAGAGCATGGTACTCTAGGCTAAACTCTTTTCTCATTTCCATCAATTTTGTAATGAGTGCCTATGATCCATCATTGTATATATGGCATGATCATTATTCTTGTTTTGTATGTAGATGACATTATCTTGAGTGGTAATGATCAAATGGAATTAGAAATGTAAAAATTGCTTTAGCAAAAGAGTTTAAGATGGTAGATCTCGGCCTATTGAGCTTCATTCTTGGTATAGAGGTTATTAGAGGATGTGATTTTAGCTTCATTTGTCAATCTAAATATGCTACATCCATCCTAGATAGATTTGGAATGAAGAATTGTAAAGGCATTGAGACACCAATGGAGCAACATGTAAAAGCATCTATTGGTTGTGATGAAGCATCCTTTGAGGACATCACATTATATAGAAGGCTTATTGGCTCCTTGATCTATTTAACTATAACTAGACCTGATCTTAGTTATAGTGTTGGAAAGTTAAGCCAATTCATGCAAAGTCCTCTAGTTTCACATTGGAAGATGGCCAAAAGAGTTCTTAGATACATTTCATTCACTAAGAATTTTGGTATTTTGTATAGAGGAACTAATCTTGGCTTAAGAGCCTATAGTGACTCGGATTTTGCAGGTGACAAAGTGGATAGAAGATCAACAAGTGCCTTTGCCACCTTTCTATGTGATGGAGTAGTATCATGGCTTTCCAAAAAGCAAGATACCATCTCCCTATCTTCCACAGAATCCGAATACAAGGCCTTGACATCAACATGCAAGGAGGTCTTGTGGCTCAAAAGGCTATTGGTGGAGCTTCATGTCATGGAGGAGGAGATCCCTATCATCTATTGTGACAACCAATCAGCCCAATCACTTGCAACTAATCCTACATTCCATGCAAGGAGCAAACACATCGAAATTGCTCATCATTTCGTGAGGGAAAAAGTGCAAGCTAAAGAGATCAAGCTCCAACACGTGCCATCATCAAGTTGCTTGGCTGATTTGTTTACTAAACCTTTACCTAAAGATTCATTTGTCAAGCTTAGGTCTTCAATTGGAGTTATTGATAAAAGCATTGTGATCTCCAAGGCTAGATTTGAGGAGGAGTGTGAAAAATTGCCTACATTGGCAAATCTAGCCATGTAGAATATTGTACATTTTGTCAATATTGTTTGTTGGTTACTTGAATGGCCAAAGTGCCACTTGTACATACACACCTAAAGTAGGTTGCCACGAGTCAAGAGGAGTGGTTGTGTCTATTTGGTAGTGATTCCTACTTTGTAGGATCTAGACCATGATTTATGATGAGATTTGTACCTACCATGCACCTACCAAGCATGACTCTTGGATCTAGACTAGGGTTTTCACATTAGGGCAAGAAAGTGGAGTCTACTTCCTTATTACATGCTGGATTTTCACCTAACTTTGCAAAGGAAGTGTGTTTTACTATGTATTTCCATTCTCCATACTGAGAAGATAGAAACTTTTTGGAGCCTCAAGGAGAAACTCGAGTTTCCTCTCGTTGTATGGTGATTACTCTATTTTTCCAATGAAACCCAGCTTTGGCACTTTGTAAACATTGTCTACAGGCCGTACTACAGCCTTATTTCCGCACGTGTGGAGTTGGATTAGACTATTTGATCAATGCTTTGATTGTCTCTACTTGTTTCCTATCAAGCTGCTAAACTAGATCTTGTTTTCTGATGACTAGTTTCTGATAGATTGTTTAACAAGCATACAATCACCTTGTGGATCATTCAAAGATTCATTTATGGTCCTTAGTACTGTACTTTTCACAAAGGTCACCAATATCACAAATATCTTGAGAGAAGATCTCAAGGTGAGAGGCATTGTCTTCATTTTTCATAAGGTTTCCATTTATAGTGATATTTGGATGTTTGATCAAGTTCTGGCATGATTATGCATTGCATTGTTGATCAAATCTTACTAACCTTTGTTTTGTGAGTTGAACTTGTGGATTAAAAGCATATTTCAAGTCTATTGAAGATCAAAGGCTGAGAAGAAGCTATTTTGGATCAGATCATCACATCTAATCATTTGTTGAATTGTGAGGCTTGTCCATATTCAATACTAACAATGTTCTTTTCATTCTATTGTTGACAATCTCCATTTTTTGGATGAACACTCTCCTTAAGTGGATGAACTTTCTCCGTAAGTGGATGACAAATGCTCTTTTGAGTGAGTTTGTAATTCTCCTAAAGGCTAAGAAAATCTCCCATTTGGATGAAAAATTTCCTTTTGGGTGAATATATTGTAAGCTCCATTGTGAAGAGCATATTGTAAAGATTGTCATCAATTTTGGCATAAATTTTGATGTACTTTGTTGAGCATGTAAGTAAATCTCCTTATGTTATTTGATTAGAGCATTTGCTGGAAGGTTTTAACCATGATAAAAATGTGTTTTTAGGTTATTAACAGGTTGAGGAACATTCTCATGTGAAGTGATCTTAGATCTACATCTAAACATCAAGATTTGACAAGCTAATGAAGCTAGTCTTGTGATTGATCACTAAGTGTGATCTTTCATTCACCTCTAAAGATTGTATTTATCACTTGCTGGAGTTTATAAACTTTTAGAATTGTGGTTTACATGTGATTTTATAGGTTGAATCAATATCTTACTGTGTTCCTCATATGTTGATCAAATTTGTTCAATTCTAGGTATTCTTGACAGCCTAGTCTTGTGTATTTTCTAAGAATGCAAGTAACTCTTCACACCATAACTTGATCTGGTCACTTGCTGAAAAATTTGAGAGGTTAAGCAAGAGTGTATTCAGGTTGATTTGAGTTTTTAATCCATTCTTAGTGTGTGCAAAGTGTTACATGTGTCTCAATCTTCCTTTCTATGCTTGGAAACCAGCCAAATTCAAGATAAAAGTGTTTTAGGGTCCTAGATTTTTTGAGATCTCCTTATCCATCATTTGTTGAGAGAAAAGTGAGTGCTAGGTGCATTAGGATAGAAGCTAAAAGTTGAAGAATTATTATATTCATGTCTTCCAATGTGCGATCATGTTAGAAACTAATGATAGCTTGAGTTCATCAAACTACTCTACCTGGAAAGTGAGGATGAAGTCCTTACTTGAGTTGAATGAACTCATGGACATAGTTGCAAGAACTGAAGAGAGACCACCCACAGTTCAAGAGCAACAAAGTTTGATAAGAAGGCTAAAAGGGCTCTTTATATCATTAAAATGAATGTTACCAATGAACTTCTCAAGGAAGCTGGTAAGTGTCAGAGTGAAAGTGAGGCATGGAATGCTTTGAAGAAGCTCTTTGAATCAAAGTCCACATCTAGGGTATTGACCCTAAGGAGGAAAATATTTTCTAGTAGAAAAAGAGAGGGAGAAAGTGCTCATGCATTTGTCTTGAGGGTTAAGTCCTTAAGTGATGATCTAGCATGCATTGATCAAAGCATAAAAGATGGTGAAATAGTCCAGGTTATGTTGAATGATTTGCTAGATGAGCATGCTAACCTTGTGCAAAGTTTTGCCATTCAAAGATCCTTCCAAGTGTGGTTGACTTGCAAGAAATCTTATTGGCTGAAGATCATAGGTTGCAATCAAAGCTTGCTGGTGCATCCTGTCAAGGTGGAGCTGAAGAGGCTTTCTTCACAAAAGGCAAAGTCAAAGGCAAAGGTAAAGGCAAAGGGAAATGGTCCAAAGGTGGTAACTTGGATCATAATGATCACTCTTCCTCCTCCTCTTCTAGTTCTTTTAGAAACAAAGATAAGTCAAAGTTCAAGTGCTTTTATTGTGGGATAAAAGTCATTTTGCTAATGAATGTCGTAAGAAGAAAAGAGAGCAAGGTGAGAGGCAAGCAAATCTAGCAGTAGATGAAGAAAATCATAGCATTTGTGAAAGTCTTCTTATGACTTCAAGTTTGCTTGTAAATATAGATCCTTGGTGGATTGGTAGTGGAGCCTCATCTCACATGACAAGACATAAGGAATATTTTTCATCCTTATTGTCCTATGAGGGAGAGAGCAACATCATCTATACTACAAATGATGGTCAATGTGACATCAAAGGCATAGGCACAATTCCTATTTCTCTCTCAACAAATAGCGAAACTAATCTTGAAAATGTATTGTACATTCCTTCAATCACTAAGAACTTGCTTAGTGTTAGTCAAATGATTGACAAGGGGCTTGATGTTGGGTTCATTGGAGATGCTTGCTTGATAAGTAAATGTGGAACTTGATTGCTCAAGGAAGGAGGCATGGGAAGCTTTTCAAACTAGATGTATGTGTGATCTCTAAGCATGAAGGATGTATGGATAGGAAACAATTGACAAACCAAGAAGTTTGGCATCAACTCCCAAAATCTCTTAACATACTCAACTACCTTCTCAGTTTGCTTTTGTCTAAAGATATTCCAGGAAGCTAAAGTATCTTTCTTGTATTCTTTTGGCAAAATGTGGGCTTTAATTTGTTTTTTAAAGCTATGCCATGTAGATGCAGGTTCGTGATTTGATTTCATAGCTGCCCACCATAGTAATGCATAGTTATCTAGATGTAACGTTGTAAATCGAATCTGGAATGATTAGAGTATCTACTTTTCTCAAAGAAATTATCAAGATTTCAAATCCAAGCAAGCAAACTCTTTACATTGCTAGCATCTTCATCAAACATAGAAAACTTGAAAAGTTTGTTATCAATCTTAGCAAACCTCCTTTTCCTAGATCGAGAAGAGGAAGTTGACTTGGAAGAAACATGAGGTCATGATGACATAGATGAAGAGGACCTTGAAGAGCCTCGTGAGGAGCTATCCATCTTGGATTGGAGTTTTTGGTAATCACCTGAAATACACAAACTCAAGACAAAAAGTATGAATAGACTTGTGATTAGAGAAATGCCATTCTCCAAAAAGAAAGATAGAAGCTCGCATTTGCAAAGTGTTGTCTCTAAAATAAAAAGCAAGTTGGAGATCCAATTCTCAAGGATCTCCTAAATGGAGTCTA
Organism: Diphasiastrum complanatum; assembly: GCA_029204225.1. Taxonomy (NCBI): domain Eukaryota; kingdom Viridiplantae; phylum Streptophyta; class Lycopodiopsida; order Lycopodiales; family Lycopodiaceae; genus Diphasiastrum; species Diphasiastrum complanatum. The sequence goes on from CM055103.1 coordinate 51,166,680, forward strand.
TTAGCTCTAGTATTAAAGAGATATTGGAGAGAAAAAGAAATTCGAGCGGAAGGGAAGTCTATTCGAACGCAAACATACAAAGTCCTGTGTATTGGAATTTGTTTCAAGAATGAACACACAAGGCCTTCACAACAATTTCACAAAGAAAGAAAAATCGTAGACCTTGGCTCTAATACCAAAACTATGAACTCAAAGTGAAGGACTCCTAAATTCTAAAGTCCTGACCTAAACATTGTGTCTTAAAAAAAGAAACACTGATGAAAAAATTCGAAAAAAACTCAAAGCTTAACAAAGTAATTTCATCATTGACTTGCTGAGGGATCAAGATGGGGACCCCCCCCCCCCCCCCCCCCCCCCCCCTCGAAGAATTTTCTTTAAATTATGCAAGACAAACGGCCCAAGGCCAAATACATATATAGTGGTTTGGGTAAATGGATTCTTGAATCTTTACATTATTCAGATGTTAACAAATTTTGAATCTTAAAGAATGTTATAAAAATGAAAGTGGTTTCTTATGACATGCAAATGCTTAATGATTAAGAGTGGAGCATGCATAGTCATTAGGTGTGATGCCACAAAAATGTTAAATATTGAATATCAACATAAATATGGCATGATATACTCAAAAATGAAGATATGAGCTGGATAAGTATAAATCATGAAGAGGCCTAAGTCATTTTTCGGGAATATATCTCCTAAGTACTTGCCTTGTAATTAAGGACAAGACCTTTTAAAGGAAAAGACATTGTCTTGGACAACCTTTACTAGCTTGTCCATACGAAACGACTAGATATGAAAAGACATGATAAACTAGAGTAACTTTGACTCATAGTTAAGTATACCTCCTATGGTATAGGTGAACGTATTTTCAGTCTAATCGTTAACTAGACCCTTTCGCGGGAGCGACGCGGCCGTTGAGACTTGGTTGGAGCTCACCCTGAGTCGCAACCCGCACTCCCCTATAGTATAGGTGTGATTCGGCACCCCCTCTCATACCAAGCACTCTACCCAAGCTGGTAAAGCACGTTTGTTCGTCCCGTAGAACATATATTGATCTCACACTTCAGTCTCGATCATTGAGAGAGAAGAGTTTATGCTTATGTAAGAGATTGAAGAAGTGAATAGAGTTCTGTGAGTTATTCTCTCTTATCTCTGTTCTCCGCACTGTAGTGATCTGGAGTCTGCTAACAATCTCTAACGCATTTCATGAATTTCTCTCTGATCAGACAGATGCTCTAGTGCATTACAGTCATTTGTTGTGTTTTCGTAAAACATGCTCTAAAGAACTGTCTTTAAACCATCCTATTCATCTGTCGCGAATACTTTCTTTTCGGCACTCGAATAATGACTATGTTTGGTACAGTCTAGCACGATCATTGAATAAAGCTATATGTATACATATGAGATGACAGTCCCTGTCTGAAGAATTAAGTCTTTGATCTGTCTTCCGGATTGGCATGACATAAGTTTCTAACGTATTCTAAAACTCTTGGTGTTCTTTAACCATTAAGTTGGACTTTAGTTGTCGAGGACTTCGGAGAAACGAATAGTTTGTGAACGCGATTAATTAGTTGTCTGCACAGTCGTGAATACATCGAACAATTCTCGATTCTCTGTTGACACCTTAATCAGCCAGAGTGTAGTACCGCTATACTACTCTGATAACATCTCATATGTAGAACGCGCTTCATCTAATTCGATAGAGGCCAGATTGTTGTTCTGAATTTATTAACACTACTCATCCCAAACATAAGTAATACTAGTTACTTTTTAATGTTTTTCCACAACCTAAATAACACTCGAAACCACTTGCCATAATTGTACCGAAAACATAACTTTCTAACGTTGTCCTCTATGGGAACGACATTACTTACTATAAAATCTATATTAACCCTATTGGTATAGTACGACATTAGGCATTGGATGGCATGACATGCAAGAGTCAAGTCTGACATTCATGGACATAAGGCAATGGATGGTGTGACATGCGAGTTTCAAATCAGACATGCATGGACATTATACAAGGAATGATATGACATGCAAGCTTCAAATTTGACATGCATGGACATTAGGCAAGGAATGATATGACATGCAAGCTTCAAATTTGACATGCATGGCCATTAGGCTATGGATGGTGTGACATGCAAGTTTTAAATCAAACATGCATGGACATTGGGCAAGGAATGGTATGTAAGTTTTAGAGATGAGAGAGAGAGAGAGAGAGATGAAAGAGGTAAAAGAAAGTGAGTGTGTGTGTGTGGTTCCAAAAGGGTTCCAATCCAAGCTTGGTAGATCCTCCTTATGCCATAGCTCCAAGCTTCCTTCCAAGCACCTACACACATAGAAACAAGAACAAGAGGCAAAGTAAAAATGAAAAGGAGATGAATAATGAGGGAGAGGGGCAAGTTACCCCTTTTATAGGGAAGGGGTAGGCTTGAGAAAGTGGGTGATGTGTCCAAAACAAGTGTGAGAGTTGTTAGGGAGACTCTAGGAGAAGTAGAGTGAGAGGGTGAGGGTATAAGTGTGAGAGGGGTTTTTCTCGCAGAGAAGAGAACAAAAGACATAGAACAAAAGACATCATGTTTCCGTCGCTAAGAAATTTGAGGAACAAGTTTGCAGTTGCCTTCATAGCTTTTCTTAAGTCAGATTGTATTCCGCCACCATTGGCTTTTAATTCTCCAGCAGGCATTTTGTCACGATAAAATATTTGGTGATGTCTTTTCAGCAGCAGCAGGACACACTAAGTTCTGATTTGTGCACTTGAAGACGTTCAGGTTTCTATAAACACTCCTTATCGTATCAATCGTCTGAGCACAGAATTTCCTTAGGTGTCATATGGTTTATAAGCCACGTGGCAAAGTATGTAAGTTACATATTGATAAGTATGGAAGGTAGGTAGCTTAACACTTAATGTTAGCCACTTTCAAGTTGTATTTTCTTGTTTTACAACATTGAAATTCCCCCAAGTGTATTCATTAGATGGGAAAGGCTTTGTATATGTCCATCTTATCTTTGCATAATTTTCATCAATTCCTAGGCCATTTTTTCTAGGGGTTGCCCATCCCCAATCATAGTGAGTGTGACACAAGGGTGATCAGTCCTTTGGTTTCTTCTCCAATTTTTAAAAAAAAATTGAGCCTTCTTAATAGACCTTTAGAAAAAGCCTTCTTTTGGTACTATCTTTAAGCTTTAAGAAGCTTCTTCAGTTCAATATTCAAACACTCCTTTAAGTACATGCACATACCCTTAAAGTAGAAGGTTAGGTGTCATAACATACCATTTAAATGGTTCATCATTAGATTCTACTTGTAGAATCTGCACATCAAACTATTAGCATTGATCTACAGTTTTCGTTTCTAGTATTCAAAAACTGATACCTACACAAACATTTCATCAATTGGAGTACCAAGCTCTAATGTTCAAATATGTTTCATACAAAAAAAATGGAAGATAGGATAGCCTTTATTCCGTTGTCATACTTGTCTGTACAATTTACAAAACTACAAAAAAAGAACATGCTACTTTTTGTAGAAATGTCGCATTGAGTTATATTAGAAAGGGTAAATGGCTTCATGGAAATACTAAAACTCTTTCTAAGAATAGGATTGCCAAGGACGAATTGCAATGGCTTACCAACTTTCTATACATTAATGGTATAGATAAATCACAACATAACCCATTTTTTATGTGTAAATTCTTTGCACGAAAATTGGCCATAAAAAGACTCAACAGTCTATATTTCACTCTGTTTCTCAATAATCATTCTAAGTACTCTGTCGAGGATTCCTTGTCACACTTTAAAGACATTACTACTAAATCTTTACCAGAAATCTTCTTGGGAAACAATTCTCTACCGTACCTTCTCTGCAGCTTTAAAGCCCACAAAGTTTCATTTAGATGGATTACCAATGCTCATGATTGCCGTTTTACCAAGCTTGCCAAATTTCTCATAGGAGCTCTTGGTATGTTGTCACCATTCCTCATGGAAGGTGCAGGCCTTAAGGCGAATACATACAAGAGTATCCTAAGAGCAGATACAGTTTTACACTGGCAATGTGAGTCATCTATGGATTTCTATCTAAATCTACCATCTTTGATTACCAATATAATGGTTGCACATTCCATACATGATCTTATTTATTATAAATGGAATCACATACCTTAAGTTTTCAAATGGTCATGGGCTAAAAAACAATCACAAGAATGGCACACTCTTGATATAGATCTACTATATCAATGGAACGATCTCCTGATTGATAATTGTATTGTCAAACTAGGGAACAAAACCTGAAGACAAGTACGTGGTATTCCTATGGGTTTTTCTTGTTCACCTACTTGGTGTAATTGGTATTTATCCTCCTTTGAAGCACAATTTATTAACAAACTTGCTAAATTGGGCCACACCTCTTTCATGAATATCTTTCGACACTCATTCATATACGGTTATGATATTTGCTTCATCAATAACACAAGTTCTTTATGGATAAAACATAGACGAGAACTCTTGAAAACCCATTTTGGATCTATCCCTTGGACTTTCTAGAAATAGAAAGAAAAACATTTGAAGGTAAGAAGGCCAACTTTCTAGATATATCTATTGCCTTTGATCAAAACTCTGGCCTTGTATGCCTCTCAAAATTTGATAAAAGAAGAGAACTACCCTTCTGTATTTACAATATATACATCTGGCTTCAAATAGACCGATCTATAATTCATATGAGGTTATTGTTTTACAGGTCATTGTCACAATGTACTATTGTAACAAACAAGAGATGTTTATTAAAGAAGCTAGAATTTTGGTTGACGCTTTTCAAAAAAATGGATTTATGAGAGATAAACTTTGTCTTATCATAAAAAATTTACTTATCTCTGAGTCCTTTCCAGGTATGTCTTACTCTTTACCACATGATATTGATTGTCTTCTGGTGGGCAGTTAGCTATCCCTTATGCGGAGCTAACTGCCCCTGAAGAGATTCACTAACTGCGGGTTGGTTGGTGGGTTCTCTCTCTCTCTCTCTCTCTCTCTCTCTCTCTCTCTCTCTCTCTCTCTCTCTCTCTCTCATGGAAGCTCCTTCGTTCAGTTTTACCCTGCTTCGCTACCAAACAAGTGCCTCTCCAAATATACAAGGTCCTTTAACATTCTACACTTGCATATGAAGGAGTTTTTTATTCTTAACTAAGTGGTCTTCCTACTTAAAATTCAAAAACATTTTATAAGACTTTTTAATGTTTAGATCCTAAATTGGAGGGAAATCAACTTTCCCTCTTCCACTCATACCTTCTAGGAAACCACTCAGCTTGACATTATAAGAACATATATTTTCGAGGCCATATTCAATGTCTCTCATGGAGCAAATTCGAAACGTCTGTGCCTATATTTCACGAAAACTACCAAAGAGATGTCGTAGAGCACAATATTTTCAAGAAATATAGAAGAACCAAATTGGAAACCAGTGCTACCGATTCCTCTTTAAAATGTTCATATTTCAAAACTTCATGGGGAGGTAAGGATCATAGAAAAGTTGATATACCTTCATATTTTCTTTTCTTGGAATACTAAGCTAGAGTACGTTTTTTGTTGACCCAATTTAACATCTTTTCCCTAGTATAAGTTTTATATTTTTTATTTCTTTCTTTTTATTTTTCTTATGATCTTGCTTGTAGTTCTAGTTTTCCATGCCTATTTTTCACCTCATTCCTTGTTTATACTTCATACCATTACTTATGTACTTTATATGCATTCTCTTCTTCCTGTACATATTTCTGGGTCATGGATGTTCTAGGTCAACAAATTATAGGCTACACCATCGAAAATGATTCTCACACTTTAGCCACCTCATCTCTGTCTCACTATATCTCAAGCATACAAACATTCTTGGGAATACACTCTTTTCATAAGAACTTCTACTTTGGGCCACACTCATATTTTCAACTTGAAGTTCTTCACTAGCATCACACAGATCCATTCCTACATATTGGGATTTTGTCAAATCTCAACCAATGGGATCAGCTCAAATCTCAACCGATGGGATCCACTCAAATCTCAACCGACGGGATCAGCTCAAATCTCAACCGATGGGATCAGCTCAAATCTCAACGACAAAATCAGCTCAAATCTCAACCGACGGGATCAGTTCTAATCTCAACCGACGGGATTAGCTCAAATCTCAACCGACGGGATCCACTCAGATCTCAACCGATGGATTTTTCTCAGATCTCGACCGACGTGACTCTCTCAGATCTCGATCGACGCGACTCTCTTAGATTTCGACCGACGCGACTCCATCAAATCTCGACCGATGCTTCTCATTCAAAATCCAACGAACAGACACGTCCCATCGCCAGCTGACGGCATCCATAAATGCCATCACCTCGATGCCATGTGCACCTCAGGGACGTGCAAATTCTGAAGCTCTCTGGTGATGATCTACTAGCGATTTTCTAGGCTCTCCTACACGATCTTGGTGATCTCTTGTTCTGTGCATCCGTGCTTGCTTCCACACCATCTCCACCCAGTATCAGCCATCATTGTGTGTTTTCCATTGAGAGCGCCATCACCAACAATCTCAAAACCTAATATTGCCAATGGAGAACAAAGCATTTGAAACATTTCGCATGCTGAGGGGTAGTGTCACGCAAGCATTCAAAACGCTTCCGTTACACTATTGAGCATCACCTTTTAATCTTACACACTTTCCTTTCATCCTCTCCAAACACCCGTCTTAACCGAAAGCTACTTTCTTTACATCTCCCACTATCTTCATCCCTTCTGCTTAGTCACAACCATATACCAACATCTTCTTTTTCGGAACTTCTACCTTCCATTGTTCACCCCATACTTCGTTTGCCACACATCCTCCATACCCTTCTATCCACAACACCTCCACTTTCAAACACCTTCCTTCCCAACCTCAGATCCTCACAGTCCATTCCTTTTCGACCATCACTCCCTTCTGCCAGACTTTCCATTACATCTCAGCCGACGTCTTTCCATTGCATCTCAACCGACGCCTTTCCATTGCATCTTAGCCAACGCCTTTCCATTGCATCTCAGCCGACGTCTTTCCATTGCATCTCAACCGACCTTTCCATTGCATCTCAGCCGACGCCCTCCGTGCCCATCTCAACCGACACCCTCCGATCAAAATTCAATCGACGCCCTCTGCTCCCATATCAACCGACACCCTCCAATCAAAACTCAACCGACACCCTCCGCTCAAATCTCAACCGATGCTTGTTAACCCTGTCTGAAATCTCGACCGACACCTTTTTCCAGATTCTTATTTCCCAGTTTTTTCATCATGTCTACCAACCCTGCCTCCAGTTTTGATGACCCTGATGCCAATAAGCTCGACATCCAATTGTCCAAATTGGATATGACTGAAATGCAACACTGGTATCAATAGGCAGCATCCTTCTTTCAAGCCATTGAGTTCCAGATGCCAATCATGACCGGGTATCAAAGCCCGTACCTCGTGCATATGATATATGCCAACTACAATGCTACAGCAAGGTTGTGCCAGCTCATAGTTCCTCCTATGAGGAACTATGTTTACAACATATCATTTGCACTGGCCGACTTGCAACCTTTTGGGTTCCCAAGAGGACCTAATGCTGTCACCAGGACACTTAAGAAAATTGAGCAAATAGCATATTTCAAATTCATTGACCCATCTGTCGCCAAGTGGAAAAACAAGGACGGATATCGAGTCGAAGCAATCAATGACCCACAACTACAAGCGGCATGTGTGTACTTGACAAAGTGCACACAACAACCAAGAACCAAGTTGTAGAGGGTACCCATGTCCCTATTTCACATGATGGCAGATTCACGACTGCATGCCCAGAACCTCTATGATTGGGCATAGTTTATTTTGAACTGTGCAAAAAAGTACAAATACACTATTTTCACATGTGGGAACAGGCTCCACACATGTGTGTTTATCTATATACAAGATTTTTGGCCTCTACCAAGCTTATTTTTGCATTTTTCACATGAACTGCCTTTATGAGTGCATTAAGACCAAGTAGCCGATAACAATACTCGGATATCTCTTGATAGATATCACCCTCCGCCAAGTCTAGAACGAGCCAATGCTTGCGCACAAGGCATGGGAAATTCCCATTGAGTCAACAAAGTCCAAGCGTGCACGATCAAGAGCAACTTCACCAAAGACATCCCAACCTAAACGAGTAAACACCAGTATTCTCCCTCTGGTATAGAAGCAAAGAAGCCCACAACCGGACTCACAAGCAGCTGCCACCTCCGAAGCTCAAGAGGCCGATACCTCCAAGGCCCAGTTGCCAGACACAAGGCAACAAAGGATGCAAAAGAAGCTTCAAGCTGGAAGCACATCACCAATGGGATCAGTTTCAGATGGTTCCACCTCAGATGATGGAAGCTCATCCACGGCCTCATAACCACCCTCACCACCCTCACATGTCATCGACGGTGGTGATGGAGCAACTACCTCTACACAAGCACCTGACATGACAGTATCTCAAGTCACAGGTCTGCCAAATCAAGTCACCACCCCACCCACACTGATTACTATGCCAACGCCACCAACATCACCACCGACACAAGTTTTTTTGGGGGGGAGGAGTGGGGATATTCAGTCCCCAGGTCACGGAAGCGGCTCAAAACCACAGGCCCAACAAGTCCACACATTCGACACATCGCAATATTTTGATGTTGTGGACCAAATGGAAATAAGTGACGACGAACTAGAGAAGGAGAAGCAGCCAGGAAGAAGTCTGACCCCTCCACTAACCACCACCACCACAGTTACTGACATCATCCCTCCACTACCTCCACCTCCACCTCCATCTTCAGCTCTAACACAACACTTATTTTTTGGTTTAACCTCACCATCCCACACTCTAGATCAGTACCCAACTCTCGCTAACCCCGAAAAGCTCATTGAAGCAGCCAAGCGCTCAATGATAGGCCTATCCAAAACAAGCTACCACATGCATTGGTTGGTGAGCCGATATCAAATGCTCGAGAGCAAGGTCCAGTGTCAAGACCAAGAAAATGTGCGATATCAAAGGCTGGCTAAAGAAAAAACAAAAAGAGACAGTGGAAGCTAGATCCGTGATGGCCGGGCAGAAATCCACTCTGGAAGAGGTCCAGCAACAACTGAAGCACCAGATGGTCCAAATTGACCAAGTCGATGCTCCTCTAGTCAAGCCCGAGGACATTCAATTTTGGGCCCCACAGGCCTCAACCATCTGAATGGAGAAATACGTGCGACTAATCCAAGAACGAAAAGCTGAAAAGAAAAATTTTCAAAACATTGTGGCCAAGCAAGAGAAGATCATCCTTGAGTCCCAGAAGCAGCTGGAAGACACCACGAAGGCCCTGTAGCAAGTCTTGGACAAGGTGAACCAATTATGGGACACGGCGTGCAAGGCCCAAGCAGGCGCTCAATCAACGAAGCCATGGGACAATGATGGGAATGATGGAGCAGGGAATCAAGGCGGGAACCCACCCTTCAAATGAGAGCTCGGGATCGGGTGGTCAGAGAGCCATGGTTGCTTCTAGAACTTTTTTTCGACCCCCTCGCACTTTTAACCCCTCCTCCTACTCTGCTTTCAACTTTTTCAAAACATTCATTCCAACTTACCCGAAGCCCAACAAAGCCTACAAAGCCCAACGGGACGAGTTCCTCCAACAACTCCACTCCCCCGGTGTGGCGTATAACTTGTTGATCCCACCTCCTCCTAAACCTATCACCCCCGCACCCCTCTCTCCATATCATTCTATCCCTGACCTTCCAGAAACTAACATCGACATGGGCGGTGATGATGACTTCCTGGCGGATCAACCAGAGACAAGAAGATTCTCGTCTGGGCAAGACACGGGCGTAGCTGAGCCATCAACAAATGAGCGAGCTAAAGAGAAAGATACGGGCACCAAGGCCCTAGATGATTATCTGACGAGGCCATCCCAACCATGTAGGACAACTTCCCCTACCAGGCCCAGAGGCAAATTGGTTGACACAAGAGAGTTAGAGAAATTTGAGAGGAAATACCCTCCAAACATGAGGGGAGGCAAAGAAGACATCGATCAAAGCCAATACTCCACCAGGGCCGAGATCATTGTCGGTTTACAGCTACAACCAGAATGGCGAAATAAAGTCCTGAAGGATAGCAGGCGACTCCAAGAGTATATGAAGGCACCGACATGGAAGCGAGTGGATCCCTTCTACATGCCACTCAAACACATAAACCCATGGCCGAAAGAAAAGCCACGAGTGGAGTTGGTAAACTGGCCAGTCATTCCGGGAATTTCAGAGAGAACCTCCCCGGATGATCTAAGGTTGCAGGTACTCGACTTCGGGCATAAATACAAAACAGGTGCCGATCTTTGCGTGCAAGAAAGTGCCGAGTATTGCAAATCCATGGCCTTTATAATGCAGCAAGATTGTTTATGGGATCGAGGCTTGGAGCCCATCAAAATCAACCCAAATGTAGCCCTCCTGTCGGAAGAAGACCATGAGATGATGGCCAGGCTATACTACAGAGCGGCCTTCATGTCGTCACACTATGTGACCATGGTGGAAGACTGGCAGGAAATGGGCTTCGTGGAAAAGGTAAGAGAATATCTGGGGCCCCTCAATTTTGGAAGTAAGCTCCGCTTCCAAGTTTTTGAAGCCTTGGGACAAAAGATGAGCGAGAGAAAACAAACGGCACGACGACAAGGCGAGCAAGACTTGCAAGAAGTTCTCAGGAAGGCTGGAATGTAGCAGCCAATTGAGAGACTTCCAATTTTGAAAAAAAAATGAAAAAAGAAAGAAAAAAATAATAAGTTTTGTGGATAATAAGCACCTAGTTTTACCTTAGCAAACGAAGATCCACGCTTTTCCAAGTGCCAAGCGAAAGACATCGCCAGTGTTACAGTGGGTCCTGCAATAGAGTAGGGGTGGATTCAAACTTTTAGAGCTAAACTCAGAGATTTGGTTATGTAAAAATCCTTTACTTATGATACTATCATGAAGGTATATTCCATGAATAGAGTAAACCTTAAAATAAAGAGAGACGTTGATCATTGAGGGAGAGAGTTAAAATAGCAATGATCGACCGTGCTTTCTAATTTTGACGGTACCACGTGTACCCAGTTCTAGAATTATCGGGCCGTCTTTATTTTACGAGCCCTTTGGGTGCTCTTAAGCAATTTTATCTTTGTACTTGTTAATTAGTGTGTATATACAGTTTATGGAGAGCTATTTCGTCTTTTGTCTTGTCTTGTTGCACTTGATGTTGTGTTGTGGTGATTGATTCAGTCAGGTTTTAAATTGTATTCTCGACTGGAACCCTGACTCCACCAAGGTCCCCATCCCATGTTGATGGGAAGTTGCACTAGAAGTCTTCCAAGGCTAGTTTTTTTTTATTGCTATCATTTTTCTTTCCAGCATGTGCTCCACCCATGTCTCCTAATAATTTTCAAAGCATTTCATCTTAAAATTTGATTGGAGTCTGAAATTGATCCCATAATGTTTGCATCTAAATACACCTCTTTATTATTTGATCTTCCAGTTAAAATAACAATGATCAACTTATACAGTGCTTTCTTATTTCGATGGCACTACGTGTGCTTAGTTCTAGAATTATCGGGCCATCTTTATTTTACGAGCCCTTTGAGTGCTTTTAAGAAACTTTATCATTGTACTTGTAGTTTAGTTGAATATACAGTTTGAGGTGAGCTATTATGTTGTCTTGTCTTGTTGCACTTGACGCTGTGCTGAGGTGATTGATCCGGTCGGGTGTTTTAACTGTGTTTCTTAACTTGGTATCAGAGCCCTTGGTGGCTTGAATCACCAGACAAGAACAGAGAGCTGAGAATTCACGTCGGTTTGTTGGCTAGGAAGCACAAAACTGAGTCTGTGGAGATTCGTGGGATTGCTCAAAACTGTAAGAAGATTCAAAGGCAGGGGATTGTCGGCTGAAACGAAAAGCTAAACGGAAGCATAAAACTCCATAGAAAGGCTGCTTACTGTGGATTCAATTTGAAGCCAATTGAAGATCTGTTTGAAGCAGGTGATGGCTGAGTGTAGGACAACCTGAGTGCAGTAGAAGGCTGCGAAAAAGTGGCTCAGAGAAAACTTGAGCATAGCTCAAGAAGTATTTTTTTTTCCTCATGACTAAAGTTTACAGCCATAAAACTGTGGATCTTTGGTTGTAGGAGATCATTTCTGGCACTGTAAGTGCATGATGGAGGGCGCCCTATGCTGGGAAGATAATTCTAGAAGGCCGCTGACTGCCGTGGAGAGTTGGAGGAGAGCTTGAAGGGTTAGCCGTGGGTTTTTTTTTCCAAAACCCTTCATAATCTCCATAGCCGTGGAGAGAGGAGATGGCCGAGAGAGGTCGCGGACAGACCTTGCACGCCCTCACCCATTCTGGAGTCTAGTGTATATAGGTCTTAGTGCTTTGAAGTGAAGCTCTAAATGCACGACCTCCTTGTGGATCGTTGGATCGAAGACAATGGTCACGATGGAGTTCTCAAGAAGGAACGTGGACCACAGGATGGAGGATCATCGGTAGATGGGCTTTGAAAGGGTCCTAAAGAATTAAAAGACAAAATAGGCCTTCTTTTCATTAAAAAATTTCAAACTGAAAAAATTGTTGGATCCCAAGTTTTGTGAAAGGTGAAGTTTCTTCACACTGAAGAAACAGTTCAAAAACCCAAATTGCCCTTATTTTCACCTCCTTTAGCCTATTTTGGCCAAACGAAAGGCTATAGCCTCCAAACGAAGGGCACTCTGACTGTACCTACAAGTACGGTACACCAAAACAGAGTAATCACCACGAATAAAGTGTTCGGAGCGTGCCAGAAGTGATTTCATCATTCCACTGGGCAGGTAGATGGGGGTTGGTGACGAGAAGCATTTCGGAAAGCGACGCCAGTTTGGCTTTCAATTTGGTGAAAAAGCGGCGGGTGGCCTGGTAAGCCAGAAATTGCAGGTCATTATTTGTGATTTCTGACATCACGGTTGGCTTTGACATACACTTTATAGCCTATAGGTGGAGTTTCAAGCAGTTTGGAGATGGCAAACATCAATGAGGCAATTTTGGGCGATGCAAGCAAACTTGATGGGGCTTCTAACTACAACATCTGGAAATTCAAAATGAAGAGCATTTTGTTGGAGAAAGAGTTATGGGAGATTGTGGCAGGTATTGAAGTCCGGCCAAATACCACTCCAAGTGACATGAGGGTTTTGATAAAAACGCACAGAGAGCATTGTCCTTAATCAATCTTTCAGTGAAAGACCATGTAATCACTCATATAAGTAATGCCACGATGGCTAGGGGAGCTTGGGAAGCTCTTAGAATGAAATTTCAAACCTGCAATCCAGCTCGGACCATGTTCTTGAAGTCGAGATCAAACGTAGTAAGGATGGAAGAAAGTGAATCAGTGGGATCTTTCTTCACCAGGATAAAGGAACTAAGAGATCAACTTGTGGCGATCGGAGAACCAATCAGGGATGTTAAATTGGTACATACCACAATGAGCGGTGTCTCGGAAGGGCTACAGATGTTTGTGAGTTGCATTGCTTTGAGGGAGAGATTGCCAAGACGTTCCACGAGATGATGCACGTGAAGATGAGAGTCGTGAGGGCGAGTATGAAAGGACACCACCTGTTCAAGGACCTAGGGGGAGGTACTTGCCAATAGGAGCAATAAAGGAGAAACCGGTTGGAAGTAAGCGACATTACTTGGACACTCCTCGGGATACATACTCTCCACGTAGTGTATCACCTGAATCTAAGATACCACAATGGTATGAAAAGATCATAAAGGACGCAAAGCGAAATCAACCAGGATCTAGCACACAAGGATAAGTGAGAAGATCAATGCGGGAAAGGAAGTATCCTGATTGTTATCATGTGAACTATGCCCTAATGAGTGACATTTTGAAGTATGGAGAGCCATCAACCTTTGATGAGGTAAAAGATCACAAAGAGTGGCAAAGGGCAATGGAAGAGGAGATAGAATCCATCCACAGGCATGATACATGGGAGTTGGTTGATCTACCACTTGGAAAGAAACCTATTGACAACAAATGGGTGTTTAGAACAAAGTTTCATGCGGATGGCACGATAGCAAAGCATAAGACACGCCTAGTAGTGAAGGGTTATGAGCAAAGTAAAGGAATTGACTATGAAGAGACATTTGCTCCATTGGCCAAGTGGACTACGCTACACCTTATCATTGCCCTAGCATCTCATTTTGGGTGGAAGATCCATCAAATGGATGTGAAGTCCGCATTTTTTAATGGTGACTTAGAGGAAGAAGTCTCTGTGGTCCAACCGCAAGGCTTCATGGCAAAAGGGCAAGAACAGGAGGTATGTAAACTACACAAAGCACTTTATGGCCTTAAGCAAGCGCCACGTGCATGGTATGGACGCATTGACAATTACTTTCTTTCTCATGAGTTTGTAAGAACAAATTCAGATCCAAATCTTTATGTTCTTATAAACGATGATAGCATTGCCTTGATTGTACTTTATGTTGATTATATCATTATCACGGGCAATGATGAGAACTTCACTCGTTCTATCAAAGCCAACTTGTGCAAGCAATTTGAGATGACAGATTTAGATCTTATGCACTACTGCTTGGGTGTCGAAGTATGGCAAACTAGCAGTGATATCAGGTTATGTCAAAACAAGTATGTGGGCGAGATATTGGAGAGATTTCACATGACAGAGTGCAAACCTTCCATCACCCCTTGTGAAGCTGGTAAGAAATTATCTCGTATTGATGATAGTGCACATGTTGACGCTACTCTATTTTGTCAGCTAGTTGGGAGTTTGATATATCTTACAACTACATGTCCTGATATCTGCTATGCTGTAAGTTTGATTAGCCAATTCATGTCATCACCCACTATGGACCATTGGAAAGCTGCAAAAAGGACTTTGAGGTATGTGAAAGGTACACCTAACCTTGGCCTAATCTACAAAAGACAAAGTGTTTTACCTAAGTTGCAAGGTTATGTTGACGCTGATTGGGCAGGAAGTATAGATGATAGAAAGTCAACAACAGGTTATGCCTTCAACTTTGGTAGCGGTTGTTTTTCATGGTCTAGCAAGAAGCAAGATACTATTTCTCTTTCTTCTACAGAAGCCGAATATACAGCGTTAAGTTTTGCTACCCAGGAAGCTGTTTGGCTACGTAAGTTGTTATGTGAGATTGGCATGAAGCAGGTAAATCCTACTGTTATTTTATGTGACAGTCAAAGTGGAATACAATTGGCTAAGAATCCTATTTTTCACACAAGAACAAAACATATTGAGGTAAAATATCACTTTGTGCATGAGAAGCTACAATTTGAAGATATAAGTATTGTACACTGTTCTACGTTGTTACAAGTTGCTGATATATTTACGAAAGCTTTAAGTAAAGAAAAGTTTGAGACTTTTAGAGCCAAACTTGGCTTAGATCTGGTTATGTAAAAAGCCTTTACTTGTAATACTATCATGGAGGTATGTTCCATAAATAGAGTAAACTCTAAAATAAAAAGAGACGTTGATCATTGAGGGAGAGAGTTAAAATAGCAATGATCGACTTATACAGTGCTTTTTTATTTCGACGACACTACGTGTGCTTGGTTCTAGAATTATCGGGCCGTCTTTCTTTTACGAGCCCTTTGAGTGCTTTAAAGCAACTTTATCTTTGTACTTGCAGTTTAGTTGAATATACAGTTTGAGGTGAGCTATTCTGTTGTCTTGTCTTGTTGCACTTGAAGTTGTACTGAGGTGAATGATCCGGTCGGGTGTTTTAATTATGTTTATTAACTCTTCCAAGATTGGTTCTTCAAAATCCTCTTCATCTGCAGGCCTTCTCAATGTTTGAAACTCTACTTCATCGTGAGGTGAGCGCATCATTCTCATCCAAGGAAATGTTTTCTTGTTCGCCTTCTATTGGGGAGGATCGCAATCTAGAAACCAAATCATTATATTTTGTTTGGAGTGATTGGTGTCTAGTAAAAGTGTTAGGAGGTACCATCCGTCCACTAGCACAATATAATGCACAATTGCACCATACCCTTCTTGATTCTCTATGCATGTCAACAACAAGTCTCGTGCTTTTTCTCGACATTATGGTAGTCCCTGATGACCTGGATTATTCCACCACATTTCGCCTCAATGTAGGATGTATATTCCCTAGTGCATCTTGGTGACAATGCTCATAGTAGGTTCTTCTATCGACAAGTTGTATGCCAGAGGGTGTATGTCTACATTTGTAGTTGCACATGCATATCTTTTGAGCTAGCCTTGGTGCGGTTGACATCTACAACAACCCAAAAACCCTTGAACAAAGATTTCAACCCATAACTATGTTGAGAGAGAAAGAGACACTAAAAAAAATGTGACTAACATAGCAAGGATTAGAGAATTAGAAATCTTGAAAAATAACATGCATGGCCTATGTTGGAGTATTGTGCTTGCATTTAAACCAATTATGACATATGTAGTAAGACAATAGCATTGTATTGTCTTCAATATTGCAAAGAGAGACATTTAAGTGTTAAAAAAAACCAACATACACTGATGAGACTACTATAAAAGCATGGTCACTCGACCCCAATTGATTATAAAATGGTAAAATTATCCTGCTATTCACTAGGTTCGATTTATTGTTTATTTTGAATCGCTTGAGTCATTATGAGATTGACTCAAGGGATTGCTCCGCTGAGGAAGAATTTGCTGGTCCTTTGTTGACGCAATCTCAATCACTGCCCTACAGTTTTCCAATCAACTTCCACCATAGAATCTCATTTCAATAAAGTTTCGATGAAGTTACTGGCAAAAAGTTGCATCAAACCATGATTTGGACCATCAAACTGTAAGGGGACGGTTCGAATTGGTTGGTAACTTGGGTTCCAAAGCCCTGGTGGAGTTAGGGTTTGGATTGGAAGTTTGGGAGGGAGTAATTGGAAGTTTGGTCGTAGCCTTGGGCCACATGTGGTCGTGATTGTTAAATAGACAATACTCATCCATGAGGGGCTTGATGTGGGTATGAAACAATGCACTGAACATGAGTTGGTCCATTAACATGATGCAAAAGATTGGCCACGAAAATTGTTTCTTGCAAACTTTGCCTAGTTGAAGACATAAGTTAAATGAATATAGCATACAAGACCTATCATTTTCATAGCTTCTTATGGCCGTTGTAAGCCTAAAGATCCATTCCCTATGGTAGTCCATGAATTGACGTGAGCATAATCAGTTTTGAGCAAAAGGGCTTAGAATCAAGTGATAATCGGTTCGATGGGCAGTTACAAGTACACTGAGATGGGAGGAGGCTAATTGGGCTAGAAAGGTCAAGTAGGGCCAAAGCTACAGGTCATTGAGATTGAGTAAAAACATGGTGTCATAAAAAACAAACTCATGTGAGAACTTGGTACCTGATTCTGAAATTAGCATATATCCAATTTCACCAATTTAAATAGGGAAGTCAGTGATGACATAAGGTAAAGCTTGGAATAAAAATACAAGCAACCCAAAAGAATTGGTTGAAAGAGGACAACGTTGTATATTCCCAATGGAGAATGGACTCCATTCAATAATGACTCGAAATAGATTCTTGCAAATGAATACAGAATTGAGCATTTATCCAAATACGAAATGACAAAACATCTATGTAATTTAAGAAGAACTTCCTCCATGTTAGAAGATGGGACATATGAGACATTCTTCAAACTCAA
The DNA here is from genome assembly GCA_029204225.1 of Diphasiastrum complanatum. NCBI lineage: Eukaryota > Viridiplantae > Streptophyta > Lycopodiopsida > Lycopodiales > Lycopodiaceae > Diphasiastrum > Diphasiastrum complanatum. The sequence goes on from CM055103.1 coordinate 51,184,396, forward strand.
AGTTACTTAATTTACAATGTTAGCTTTTCATTCTAATAACAAACCATGGACTCCAATAAAATATTCAGTATGATAAATGAACTTATTAATACTCATAGTTATAGATTTTAAGAAACAAGCATCTATCTTACAAAAGCAGGAGCAAATAAATTACAAAAGTTAACAAGCAAACATCTATCTTACAAAAACAACATGGACAACTATCTTACAAAATTGGTTGCAAGATAACCTCCATAGCATCCACCTTAGTAGCAACCTCTTCTATCCTCAATATCGTAGTGCTTGTACCTTTATATTGACGGAAATAGTGTCTTTCCTTGAAAATCAGGCTTTAGAACTATAATTCAAAGTCTTAGGCGATCATAGATATTCAATTAGATTCGAAAATCATGTTTTCCCTTAGAGTTCGCTTGTAGGTTACTAAAATAGCAACAACCTTATAAAAACCACTTAATGGGGGCTGTATTTTCACCAATTTTTGTCTGAAACCTACTGAAAACCATCTAAAAATTCTTTAGGAAAGGTCGCAGCAGGGCTGTGAGGATTTTTGCCAGCTTGCAAGCCCTAAAAACAAGCAATAGAAATAGTAATTATGGTAAACCTACAGCTGCCGCAAGCACACTCCTGTGAAGGGTGATTTCACACCAATATCCTATCGAGTGTAGTGAGCTCTAAACGCGAATTTTCAACCTCTTGATGATCAGCTTAATTACTATCCCATAGATTCAAATTTTTTTCATGAATTTCATCAACAACTAACCCCTATGGAATAACTAAATAATTAGATTGCTTGATTGGAATAAGCACAAAACAACCTGAAAATAATCTTCATTCAGTTTAACGCATATTTACATAAGAGGGTGTAATGCACAATGGCCAACTATGGCAAAGATTTAGGAACTCCTACCTGATCTGTCTTTATAACAATCTCAATGCCTCAAAGGATAATGGCTATTTCCAACTTTCGCAGCAAGCCTCTAACACTTCTTCTCAGTAGCGGTGGGTGCTTTCAAAAAAACTTACAGCCAACATTTAATCTCAGCAAGCACGGTGTATCCTTGAAGGTAACAACAAATGATTGACAAATAAGCTTCAAAAAACTAGTAAACCAACAGCAGCAAACCACCACACAAGGTACATCGAGGTTAAGTTTCTCCACAACAATGTACATGACTAGAGTCCACACACTACTTCGTGAGTGTATTTACTAGTAGAGCGAACCAGCATGCTAGCCTCTTTATTTAATCTTGCAAACTACTTCCTCGCAGATGCACTCCCAAGGTATATATCATGATCTGCCTGGTGAAAATTGTATCTCTTTGCTTCTACCCAAAATAAATTAAGATGCCCTGCTAGTGGCAATTGTATCTCTTTGCTTCTAGTAAAAAATAAGTCAAAGTTCGAGTCCAATGCTGATTAAATGAGACCTGAAGTTTCGGAAATCACAAAATGTTTTGCTGTAGAAGACACAACATAACGAAGCAAGTCAATTGATGAACCAAATGCAACGAGCTATTAGAAGTTTCTTCCAAATTTATTTCTAGTTTCGTTGAGGGAAATACTACCTATGCATCATATGTAGCACACAAGAACTGTGAGAAGTTACTTTACCAAAGAGTAGCCAATGATTGAAATCACAGTAGTTTTGCAATGTTCTTCATGATGCGCTACAGCTGACAAGACATTTCTCTAAACACTTGAATTGATTGTTCGCTCATAAACACTCGTTTATTAGAAATGACAGTAACTTTGACATGTTCTTTGTATTGTGCCATTGATAGATATTTGAAGTGCGGGCTGCTACTAGTGAGCTTACCTCATTTTTGTCATTGACAATTGCGAGCAGGAGAATTCTAGACTTTACACCTAAAACGATGGATGCCAAGTCAGTGCCAGACAAGGTAAGGGAAGGTTTTAAGATATTAGCTAAAGTTCAACATAGTTGGCATAGATTACAAGAGCCTGAATCCATTATCCATGAATGTGCAATATTAAGCTAATTTATAATACAGTCGCTGCCAGATTTATTAGGTTGTAAGATTGAAGCTCCCAGCAACATTGTTCAATAGTTCTATTTAAATAGTTTGTAAGAGTTTTTATGTATGCGCAGTAGCTATACAGAGCTGCATGGAAAAAAAAATGACTGTAATCATTCTTGGTTGTCCCATTGATCCTATTGGGTCTTCTGCTGGACATTCTTACAACATTTCATTGTGTTTTTTATCTTTTTTTCTCTCTCTTTTTTTCTATAATCTAGATAAGCCACATGATGCACACTTTGAGAGCTCAGACTCAAAGAAAATAAAAAATTTATCCCATGTATATTATCCACTATCCCTAAATTCATAACATCTAATTTTTTTAGTTGCAAGTGACTTTTGAAAAACATATGAAAATATAGAATTTTAGACACTAAGAAGTCGGTAGGATTTGTAAGGTACACCCCTGTTGAGAGAAGAGAGAGAGAGAGAGAGAGAGAAGCTGACAAACTTGACGTGTGGGTCGATAGTGTTGGAGTTGGAGGTTTTGGCAGAGTCGTTGGTCGTCAAAAAGGTCAGTGGCATTGAGATTCACATATACGTCGGGCCATCCTGGTACATCTTTGGCCATAATGTTGAACATTTTTTTAACTTCTATAAGATTCTAGCTTAGGACTTTCAAATTGCTCTATCTCAATATGTTAAGGATGGAATTGATCCTTATCACTTGAGATAGCTTAAATTGATTTCTATCACTAGAAAATGTTGGTTTTTATGGCTTTTTGTTCTTCAAACAGTGGTTTAGATGGTTTTGTTAGCTGTCTTTTGCTTTTTATTGAACCAATTTTGGCTCAAATCTGAAAAAAGCAGGAAAAGAGGCACAAAGAAGACTAATCATTGGCTATGACTGTTGGTGGTTCTTATAGAATTTGCATGGCGGTTTACAGGTTATGCTAGAGTTTCTTCGAATTAACATTGTTTTGCAAGTTGGAGTAAATCAGTAAAGCCATCTTTGTGATGGTATGAACTATTGCAAAGCCTATCTTGTGGGTAAAGGGATGTGTAGCCTGCAAATCTGTGTTGTGAAGAAATTTGGGCAGCATATACCTTGTTTTTCGGCCATAATAAAACCTGTGCATATGTGAATCTGTAAGAATGGATTTCTTATGCATTTGTAAAGGCAGAGTAAGGCTAAGCAACTGTAAAATCGCCCTAAAAGCACTGGTAATCTACTATAACAGAAGAGAGATTGCATTTGATGCTTCAAGCATGTGAAATAGTTAAAAAACTGCTCATTGAAAGCCAAAAAACTGCAGTTGTGGGCTTCCGTTTCCGCCCTTGTCAGCGTTTGACAGTGCGCCCTCCAATCCCGGATTCTTTCTGCTCCGCGCGACTACCTCCATGACCATCCCCTCGGGCTCTCTCTCTCTCTCTTCCTCGCTCTCTCTCTCTCTCTCGGGCTCGGACTGTAACAGAAGTGGTTTTTTGCTCGGGCCCTCAGGGTTTTGTTATGAAGAGGGGGGGGGGGGGGGGGGGGGTGTGGGGCGTAGGTGAAACTATTAGTCAACATTGTGTTATGTTGAGTTATAGGTTTTGGTGGCCATGTTAGGTTGCGGGGGGGTGGGAATTGGAAGTTTTATTGTCTAGAATTTTTTCGTTTTTTTGGAGTTTCCATGGGCATTTTTTAGCAGTTATAGACTACATTACATTGAGTGCAGTTAGATTTATTATGGAATTGTAATGGCCAAAAGAAAAATCTGTGTGAATTAGATTTCGATGCAGACATTGGTTTTTCTCGCATATTTGTTGCTTAAGATTCCATTTTGCAAAATCATTGGTACAAAGTCTATAAGCACGATGTTGTTCGTTGAAAACTGTGTTTTTTTATGAACATTGATCGATTAGAAAGTTATACCCGTTATGATTTAACCGAACGTAAATTTTTTCAGTTTTTTTTCTTTTGCAAAAAAGATGGAATGAAATTCCAGTTAGGGGTGGCAAATCAACATTTGGCCAGCATCACTCGATAGTGATGACCCCCTAAAAATATTTAACACATGGTTGAAATTTTTGGATCACGGTGTGTTGGAATTTCATCTTAGCAACAAATAGAAAAAATCGAATGCAAAATCTATTCAATAGTTAACCATTATGATTTACAACTTGGGCTAATAACTGGAAAATTTTTCGGTGATTAATAGCCCAAAGTTGTCGATGACTGGATAAACCGTTGGGCAAGCTTGTTAGCTTACACAACGTCCCAGAATAAAAAATGAGCGAATTTCGTCGATTTTTGCTTTGGATAAGTCTCCTCGTGGGGGAGGATGCAACCCATAGAGCTGTGACTGGGCTGAATTCCTGGTGGGGATTCCGTAAGGCTTTTTCACAATTGACGAAATGTATATTTGCTTTAATTAACTAATGTGGGCAATCGAGAACACGAGTTCTTGGATTTTTTGACCAACGTGTCAGAATCGGACATGGCTAAAAATGACCCAGAAGCCTAAGATGGAAACTGAAATGGAACGAAAAAGTCTTTTCTTGATATGCTTGAAGTCATGGGCGTACCAACACTGTTTGATCTTTAGAACAAGAAAAAGTCAGTTCATTCTTTCCCATTTCTAAATCTGTCACTCAAGGCATGAATACTTTGATCCTTTCGGTGACCGTAAAGATTGTGAAAAGAGGCGAAAGACTATTTGTTTGAGTTGAAGTTCGAATTTAATATAAGTCCCGAAAACTTCACATATTTGTTTTTTTTTTTGACTCTTTGATCAGGAAGTGGAGAGCCTTTGTGGAGGAAGAAACTATGGTATGGGATGCAAGCGATTCCAAAATGAAGATCTGAAACTAACTGGATCAGATGACCATAGTATGGCCGTAGATCTTAAAGATGCCAAAAACTATCCGTCATAAAACTGGTGTTTTGTCAGAAATTTGAGATATTGGTCATGACCCCTTGTTTAGGATATCTCGAATTTACAAAACCAGAAACCCGATAAGCTATTTCTATGAAGGATATATTGGTGAATTTCTTAACACATTAATTAACCCCATTTTTTGTGATTTCTTGAAGGTATTTTTGATTACCCAATGATGTCACAGTAATGGTTAATGAAACTATTTTCTAAAATTGTTTTCTCTACTTGAATCTTCAAGAAATCCTATTCTGATTTATGGGTTAATTCTCAAGCTTGGTAATAATGAAGATCTTTTGTTAAAGTCATTGTGTTGGGATATCATTGGTATTTACTTACAATGATGCAACACTTCTTTTGGCTTTCAAGATTTTCTCGGATCTCTTCTTAGGCTCTTCTCCTGGGCAAATCTCGATTGATTTGCACCTCTTAGAAACTCATATCGTTTCCTGTTAAAAGGGGGAGAAGTAAGACGAGAAGAAAAATATCAAGGAGAAGCATCTGTCAGAGAATCTAGGAGGAATCTGTTATATCGATGGACCTGTTTTTTGAATCAGAAACGATAGGATATTTAGATATTACAGAAATCCTTTATGGATTATAGTAGATATTTGGTTTGAAGATTTAAAGGGGGGAAATTTAGAAAGTACTCTTGCGGTAGAAAAGTGGCTGATAACAAGTCCAATTGATTTGTGTTGGAACTTGGTAATTCTATTGCAAGATGGGAGTTTGTTGAAATCTGTTCCTTGCTGGATATAGTCAACTTGATCTTAGTTTGGACTGAGATTCGTGGGTTGATGCAAGGAAGGAAATTCATGCTAACAATATATTCTTTTGAGTAAATCTCTGGTTTAGATTTTGGATGTGGAATAGCACTCTTTGAGAAATATTCTCTCTTAGAGGATAACCAAAATGCAGGATTCTCGGTTATGAAAGTGTTGTGTACAGATCAGGAGTTATCTGTAGAGATATGCTATGTATTGAATCTTTGTGGGATCATTAAAACCTTTTGTACAAACTTCTAATCCTGTGGATCTACAAAGTGTTCCGTGAACTAAGTTTATTTGCATGCATAAACTAGTTGTTGGTACATAGGCATATTGATGAGAATTGTGTTTAAGACAGTTTCTCGCTAAGTTATAGTAATTTCTTATTGAGAATTGCTTATTGATCTAGAATTGATTTAGAATCAGATTAAATGTGGTGTTTTGCTACCACACCAAGACATTTAAACATTTTCTAAATCCGATACAACTAACCAAGTCAGAAGCATTACTTCTGAGTTAGTTGTGGAAAATCAACAATAGAAATCTTATTTATGGATATTATTGTTGAAATGTATTGCTTATAAGTCACAACATTTATGAATCATTTTGGATTCAATTCAGATGGATGTGCATACAATACATGAAAACTTTTGGGCTATCTCTTCCCATTCGGAAAGGATGGAATGCTATCCCGGAAGACTCAGGAGAGTTGGATAGTCGTTTGCCAAAAGTCAGAACTTCTCGTAATGAGGTTCCGATAAATCTTAAGTTATTCTAGATTAGAACTTAAGAGGAAAATCTAGACGTATTCCAGATTAAGACCCTAACTTTGGAATGACACTTTGTGCCATGTCTAAAGTAAGGGCATTTTTTAGATTACAATCCCTATATTGGCATCGTGTGTGAGTTGTAGAAGTCTGGAACTTTCCAGATGGAAAGGACTTTGTGAACAACTCATGTGTCTTTTAAGAATTGTAATGCATTCTCATGATGCACTCTTAAGATATGGTATGGTCTCGGGAATCTGGAGAATTGGGATTGTTGAATCTTAACTCAGATTCTAGGATATACCTAATCCATTAGAAAGGATTGTGATTGTTAGATTACCCCGGATGAATAAGCAAGATATTGGAATTTTGGTAACAACTGGGCATTTTACCAAATTGACTATGTTTATTTGGGTAAAGACCAAGTAATTATTTGAGTATCTGTTTTGGCTTTACGGATTACCAAAGTGACATTATGAACAATCGTGATTCGAAGTTCACTGTTCGCTTTTGGTGGCTAAACTGGAGGTGACTTTGAACTTAAAGTTCTTCTAATCATTGGTAGTTACCTTCTTTTATTGAGTATAGGACAAGAATCCGATGAATTATGATTGACGAATCATAGTTCAGATTCTAGTTATACTTGATCGGTTAAAAGAAGGATTACCTACAAGATCAGAAGATCAGTTAAGATATCTATTTATATTTTCTCCTCGGAGAGATAATCACCTTGATGGAGATTGGGTTATAGTAAGCATTTGGCTACCGGTTATAGCCCGTGTGTGCTTACATATAATTTTAAATCTATATCACCCATTGTGGTTGAGACTCGTTCGCAAGTTTTACAAAGTAGCAGATTTCTTATTTGATATGTAGGAAATGCTACGGTTTGCACGTGAGAATGTCTAGGGTACCCAAGGTGGGGACCGACATTATGCAAATCTGAAAAGATCACCGAGAGACTTCCAAGTGGGGAGATTGGGTATTTTTTGAGAATCTCGATGGATTCAAGTGTAATGAGTATCGACTAGCATTACTAATCGTCCCCTAGATATAGAGGACCGTTAAAGATCTTGAAAAAAGACCAGATCCTTAGCTTACCAATTGGAACTCCCGGATGGATCTCAAGTGCATCTCGTATTTCACATAAGCCGTCTCTGAAAGAGTCTACATGAAGGAGAGCATCTTGGATTTGGAGATCAGATGGACCTCTTGGATGAATCATCGGGTGTATCTCATCTTGAACCCGAAAAGATCTTGGATACAAGAACTAAACGATTGAGAAATCGTATAGTTACCGAGTATCTGGTTCGATAAAAGGGATGTACAGACGATGATGATTCCTGGTAACAGGAAGGAAGCTTAAGGAGGAACTTTCTCAGTTTGAAGTTGTGAGGACAAAACTTGAATAAGGGGGGAAGAATGTTAGGCCCATGACTGGTCTCGGGTAGCTTGTCCACGCTAGGGACCGGTAGACCAACAACCCGTAAGTTAATTGTGACTATAAGGGAATTGGGGCCCTTATGTGTACATGGTCATAATTAATGGTTGTAGGCCTAAAACACTTGATGGTGGATTTGTATGGGTCTATTAGTGAGTCATTAGGAAACTAGATGACATGGCCCAGATAGGCTGCAGAGGTTTCCAGTGAGGTGTCACAGTGCACTACTAGTGGTGCATGGGCCTTGGAGGGTATAAGTATACCTATCGGGCTCTCACTAGTGTATGCTTGATAGCATGACCGGTGGCAGGATGCTGCTGGTGTGATGCCTCATTCCTCAATGAGTGATTGATCCATAGCTTGGGGGCTAGATCCGTTCGATCTAGGTTTGGTTGGGTTGGTTTGTCCACCATTAGGTTCCCTTGTGTTGCTTGTATTTGGCATGCTTAGAATAGGATCCTTGGATTGAGGACTTTATAAGAACCTTCTTCTTCGAAATCTTGAGTTGCTGCAAAAATTTCTTCCCAAACCGTGTATTGAACCTTAGATTGTTTGCCGAAATAATTTGATAAAAATCTTCGAGCTTTAGATCCTCAATGCTTGGCTTGCATGGAATATTTCATGTTTTACTTGATAGCTTGTCATCTTTTTTTATTTTAACGTGGCCTTTATGTAAGCCTGCTTTGGACAACACATCCTCTAATCTGGAAAGAGCTTCCTTCGCAGAGGCCTCTGGCTCGGAATCCATGCAAACAAGATGAATTGGTAGTGCAGGTTTCCAATTGGGATCTTCTCGATCTCTTGATATTCATGTACTCCTTGTCATGTCTTTTGTTGTTTTCATGCAGTACAAACAAGGGTGTTTAGAGTTAGCGCCATGAGTGTTAGCCGATATTTTCGCACAAAAAATTGGGCTATTTTTAGAGCAATTTCATAGTTTTGTATAAAAATCGGCATGTAAAACCCGGCTATTAATGGTAAAATTGGCACACAGTTGCCTATAGATAGGGGTCCCAGCCCACCCAAAATGTGGCTAGAGCAAATTTTGAGGCCTTAGAATTGGCCCGATTATAATAGCCGGCATGGCCAAGCGAATTTTTCAATGTACTCTGTTACTTTTTTATTAATATGAAATAAATTGCCTACTGTGTTTTTGAGGAAACCGGTTATCTTAAAGAAACCCCAACTCATGAGTGCCTCGCTGAAAGATGTGCACGTCAAAGCAACTGTGACAAGGGAAAAAATTGACTCACAGATATGGCAGAGAAGTTGCGGGACAAGGGAGCTGGTAATGGCAAAGTATGGGCAAGTAGACATCAATGCACTTCTTCAGGGGGAGCAGGACACATGGCAATAAGGGCATGAGCGGTGTGAAGAATGAGAAGATGGCACTTTGAAGGGGGGATTTTTTTGGAAAGCCTATAAGAGAGGGGGGGGGGGGGGGCGGGGGGGGTCCATTTGGAAAAAGAGTTGCCTAAGAGTTGGTGAGTGTGAGAGTTGAGTGGAATGTGGCTTACCTGAAGGAAAGGTGAGGAGAGAGAATGAATAAAGGGAGATGATGAAGGAGAATTTTTTGGGTGTTACGTGAGAGGATGAGCTTACATGTTGATCATAAGAGAGTATGAGAGCGTTTTGTGATTTACGAGGTGTTGTTTGATTGCTGAGAAGTCATTGGGGACGAGGCAAGTGTACCCAAAGCAGGCACCACAATGACAACCAACGTAGAGTGGCATACTGATTTCTCATACTGATTTCTCGCATGTTTGAAGGATGCAAATATACATTCAAGCGCCTGCAGGGACTCGCTGTTGTTACACACGTGGGCTTTCATGAGCTTCACAGTTATGAGTCCGAGTCAGTGTTTAGCTGATATAATATGTTTGAATCTGTCCCCAGTGACATACTATTGTGCGTAGATACCGTTGAATCGAAAATGTAATATGCTCTCCAAGAGCATGACCACAACAACAATTGCAGACTGATCATTGTGGCCTCACTCATGAAGGCAGAATGAAAGTAGCAAAGGCAGTGCGTCCAGCAAGGGCAGCTTAATCACTACTTCACGCAGCTGATTTGTGCTATTAACGCATCATTCCAGAGCTGCGATCAGAGTTGCAATCAGAATTGCGCTCACATGCCTCGCTCAGATGCCTCACCTTTGCTATCAAGGAGTAACGATCAAAACTTGCTATCAAGGATTTCAACCAGAGTTGCGATCAGAATTGCGCTCAAATGCCGTGCTCAGATGTCTCAACTTTGCTGTTAATGCATCATTCCAGAGCTGCGATCAGAGTTGCGATCAGAACTGCGCTCAGATGTCGCGCTTAGATGCCTCACCTTTGCTACCAAGGATTACTCAGTCCAGAGAAGTTGACTACTGCCGGACCCTCATTCCATTCTAGAGAACTTGACGGTCGTTGGATCTTCATATCAGAGCTGCGAAGCTCACTAGGCAAATCAAGCCCACAATCAATGCTGGCGCGGTCCTGAATACCTGACTACTACTGTTGAAATCCCCTCCAGAGCGGCGCTGTGATGAAGCAACTTACCCTTATATCGATGATGGGCGGAACGCTTGATTGTCGCTTGTATCTGAACGCTGTTGCGAGGCTGACAATCAACGCGACCTCATTATAGAATGCCTGACTACTGTGGGCAGTAGGCCTGCTGGGTCTTCAATCCAGAACCCTATACAGATCGTTTAGTGGATAAAAAGTGAGCCTAAGGGTGGATCGGGGGTTACCAGATATATCAGGCATGCTCCAGAATTTGGAATCAAGCCACATTACTAGGCTTGAAGTAAGTCCCTATAAGGCCACCCAACTCGAAGAACGCCGGTCCAAGCCCTGAAGGACAAGTGTGAACTCATGACTTGGGGCAACCGCAACACCACCGGTTCCTTTTCCCACACATGAGGTATATCTTTAAGCTTCATATTATCAAGTGCGAATAGGAATTGGGTGTAAGATGAATGTTCATATTGCTGGTCGGTAAATGATTATGGGTCATAGTGTGGTAGGATACGCATTCTAGGACATGATGAATTGAATGCCTTGTTGTTCTTATATTGTATGATGTGTACCGGTCCTTTAAGCTTGTCAAAATTGACCTACACTATGAGCTTCCCTACATCTTGTTATCTATGTGCAAATCCGCATGCCCAACCTCTTTGAAATAGAAGAGTGGGTCATCACCCCGCATGGTTAAAACACACCACTTCGGTTAGGGATCAGCTTAGTCACATCCGTCGTTGGAACTGCCTAGCGAAATACCTAGGCCTGACGCTTGGCAAAATACCACCGCCTATCAAACAAGGCGGTGTGTATAATTGGCACCCTCACACTGCACGGAACTAATCATGATACATTATAGCGTAATCAATTGATGACTATCTGTTTATTTCACCATGATCGGATGAACACTCTAGTGATGCATTCCAAGTTAATAACTAGCCACAAACGATGACTTCATTTCCTTTGACCATCCTCCCTACCAAGTGCAGCCGTAGTGTAATGGATGTCCTTAATTACCCTCACCTAGAGCTAGGATATGGAAAGACAGGATCAATATGACCTAGAGTGCTGTTAGACCTCCTTCCAGGCATGCCTTTGGGGGCCTGGAAAACCCTCATTGGCTGGGGAGCACGAGGTGATTGAGACAGCCCTCGGGATTGGAAGCGGTATCCCTCAATCACTCACGTAAGGGCATTGTGGGCCCTTCCCCTGTAGGGCTTCCTGGAGAGACCAATCCCCCGTCGGGAATTTTTCCCCTATCATTGGTGCGTCTGCCAGGAGTATTTTGATAAGGGGGTATTTTCTGAAAGGCAATGGCCTACAAAGAGTACATATTAAAAATTCACTACTTGAATGACTGTGTTGTCATTGTCGTCAGTCGCATGACTAACCCCTAGTGTCGAATGTTGTTTCAAGAGACATTTAGGGGGTTAGTACAGGTCGAAGTGGTTAGCATCACACATTAATGTGTGTTGATCCCACAAATAGCGTTATGCACTCCTGATCATTATCCTTAGGATGAAATTTGAGATAGTTTTGCTCTGAGGACCATACACACCCCTATCAAATCTAATGAGGGCCTCTTACCTCCAGATGATAGAATTCTTAGTTGCATTATGGAAACTCTTACGATATGCATTAATCGGAAGTGTAGGTAGCCCAACAGCTAGGATAATCACCTCCCAAACACTAGAGACCTAACACTAATCAATCAAAAATTTAGACTAGCCAAAAGTGATCATCACATAGGAGGAACCATGGATGAGGGCCTGATGTTCGAGCATTTTGGATACATAGGTGTAGATGTTGTGTACGCACCACCCAGTAAACCGGATGTCATCTTTAGGAATTTCAGCACTTGGTTGTTTGGCCTAGTAGAGGGTGGTGTAGATAACGAGATGTTGAGTACCACCTTGATCCAAAACATATCTAATCCTCTCCCTAATAAAATAGATTGACCCGCTAGGGTGATTAGTGAGCCATCAATAAGTGGATGGAGGGACCTATCTTTTGATCAACCAAATACATCACTTGATATTGACCGAATATCCACAGATGATAGAGACACAAGCTTATATCAGCCCATCAATGATGATGAGAGTATAGGATCTGTTGATGTTATACCCGACGAGTACCCACAGGAGGAATCATATGAGACTACTACCTTGAATTCGGCAGATCCTATCTATGATCCTGAGATGCCCCCTCTAGAATAGAGGATGAAGAGATGTTATGCATGCTTGATAAGACAATAGATATATCCGAAATGGTACCTGAAGAGGACCTTGCCAAGACCATCAACATGTTTTTAGAAATCTTTGATCAGGATGTGGTTGAGAATATTACTCCAACGGACCTAGACTCTGAGGAAAAACACGTCATAACAGAAGATCTCTTAATCGAACCACAACTTGAGCCAAAACTGGTTAAGGACCCGCAATTGGATCTAGATGGATTCTCATACGCAGAGCTAGAGCTAGCTATAGAAATTTCATTACATGAAACTAGTCTACTGCATAGAGAACCAAGCCCAACCGCAAATAGTGGAAGGTGTGCAACAGGAGATCCACCTCTCCCAAACACCTAGCGCTCTATCTATCGCACCAATGACACAAAGAATCACTCAGCCAATAGTTGTCCCAGATGACACCGAGAGAGTACCTAGTATAGTAGGCTTATTACTGCAATTCCATGGAAACAATGATGAAGATGCCCATGAGCATCTTGCAGATTTTGAGACACTAATGGTTGTTAATGCAATTGTGAATCTTGCGCATAGGATGATGCTATTTTTCACAACTCTTATAGGAGAAACTAGGCGATGGTACTATAATCTACCCAAAGCATCCATCACCACATGGGAGGAATTTTTGCGATTGTTTTTAGCAGAGTTCAGACCCAGATACAATGTTGATAGCCTAATGTTTGCTCTGACCACAATACAACAAGAATCGGGAGAATCGGTCTGCCTATATGTCAGGCGACTCAAGGAGCTCATTCGCAAATTGAACATAGGGCTAGCAACTGAGGTATCGTCTCAATTGTACTCACCTTTTTCCTAAGGGGCTTACAACCGGATATACAATTAGTGGTATGCCAATCTGGAGTCTCCTCTTTTGAAGAGGCAGTGTCTAGAGCCATGATTATTGAGGCAGCATATGTCGCTACATCTAAATGTCAAGCAATGAGGAATCCAATCCTAGAGAGTAGCCGACAGACAGTAAGGGGTGAGTTGAATGTTATGAGAGAGCTACATCATACCTTCGAACCCCAAGGATCAAGACCACACTACGCACCTGAGAGAGATAGTGTGATGCCGAATTGTCACACTCAAGACCAAGGGACTGAAAGGTATATCATGTCTTTTAGTACACAAGAACGACACTTTGAAAATGAAAATGCCTATGATATGGGATACGAGACTACTGCCAGAATTATACCCCCAGAACTACCTGAACTAGAACATGATGAAGTAAATAGAATATCAATCGAGGATCTTGAGATATCTCAAGAAGAACCTTATCATTTAGAAGATTGTGTCTGGACACAAGAAGAGGATTATGGGTTAGATCTACAAAGTTATGGGCTAGCCAATCATGAAATACAAACTGATAGAAATATACACCTATGGACTAAGCATCATGATGACACCCCTTGGGATAGACGAGCTGAGACCAGTGACAATAGGCCCCCTACACATTTTGGAAGACCACGCATACCCAGAGAGGCTAGGTCGAGCGTACTGACGATAATCCAAGGTGAGTTACGAGCAGACCCCCCTAGAAAAGTCATAATCCACGTGGTGGAGTTATAAAAAATGTGTGTGGCAATGTAGTTCATGCTCGTTTGCGTGATTTAGTTGCTTTATATTTTGGTAAAGAATACATGATCGATTGGTCCTCCCAATCGCTTGAAGACAAAAATAAAATAATAGAGACTTTGTATTTTGAATTCCCTCAATCCAATGCTTTTAGTAGGACTTGGGCCTTAAATACAATGTGCCTTTGAATTCAAAACAAAAGGCAATTGATGAGAAGAGCCGTGAGAAATCCCAAGAATCTTATGAAGCTTGGATGGTGCTCCAAAAGGGATTGGAGGATGGTGAAAGGGGAATTGATGCAAAACAATCTCCAAAAGTATGAACAACAACGTAGGGCCGCCGCCGAAAAGCTCTTAAAACATGGCCAAAGTCACTTGGGACTGGGAAGAAGGGGCAATCTAGAGGCCCAATTTGTAAGTGCAATATTTTTTAATATGATTCTATTTTTGTAGTGAGATTGTTAATGTTTTTTATTGCTAAACTATATTGTATTGCTAAACTATGTTTTTTTGTTGAATGTAGCTTAGTGATTTTGGAAGACACATGACTGTTGCGGAGTACAAGCAAGGTTACGATCATGGATATGCCGGCCTTAAGGCTTTTATGGAATCCCATGGATTGTTTCCAATCGTAAACTCTATTGTTTTGTGATTGTTTACTTTGTGGTTTACAAGTAAGTTCAATCTCAATTTAATTAAATCTTTGATTCTATTTTGTAGAGAGGCTCTACAACTTCAAGTGTTCATGATGTGAAAGAAAATGTGAAAAATGTGGAAGAGAACGTGGAAGAGTACGTGAATGAGAGCGAAGGGGAGTTTGAAGATGTGGACACTAACGTACACCTACAAGAGGAAGGAGACGAGGAGGGAGGAAGTAATGATGAGTTAAATGTAAGGCCTTGTAAAAGGCAATGTTGGAAGAGAGAATTTATTCTCTCATCTATATACTTGTTATTAAATCAATCAATATAATGTTTTGGCATCACATCATTCTTGCAAAATTTTTGAATGCATATGTTTTTAATCCACGAATGCAAATGTATAGTCTATTGAATGCACATCTATTGATTGCAAATGTATCTATTGATGTATTCAATGCAATGTATAGTCTATTTAATTCACATCTATGCAATGCAAGTGTATCCATTGATGAATTCAATGCAATGTATCCATTTTAGCACATGATTTGCATGCTAGAATGCACGATAAAAAGTAATGGCTAGCACAATGGAAAGTAATGGAAACCACAATATAATGCATCAATAGATAACACATTAAGTCATCAACTAAATATCAAATGAATCAAAATAAATGTGAATTTACTTTTACTATTGTATCTCCATTGTTTTGCAATCTTTGCTTTTCCTTTTGCATGCACTTGATCTTTGAATCCTTTGCAATGAAAGCTCATTTTTCATTTTTCATATCCAAACCTACATCACAAACAAAAAAGATCTTAAAACTTATGATCACAAAACATATACTATTAACATCCATCAATGAACTAAAAATCCTAAACACTATCAATCTTCTCACTCACATTCATCCTCATCTCATTCTCACTCCCATCTATACTCTCTTTTTCTCTCTCTCACAGAACACAAAAATAGAAAGTCACCTCTAGTTTTGGAGCGAACCACATTTTGGTTCACACCAAATGTTTTTTTTTTGACCAAAAATTTTGCGTGGATTATCCACGCGTGAATTATCCGCATGGATAATCCACGCAAATTCCAGAAACCTTTCCACGTGGATACCACGTGGATATAAAAAAAAATTTAACCACGTGCTATCCACGGCCTCAACTCTCTGGATTTTGTGTGGATAATCCACGCGTGGATAATTATCCACGTGGTATCCACGCGAAAGCCGAGCCTTTTTTATTTAATTTATACTATGGCGTGGATAATCCACACGTGGATTGTCCACGCGAAATTAGAATTCCTATTTCTAGCTTCGGGTGTCGGAGGTTTGCCCGGCTGTCGGTAGTCAGACTTGGCGTGGATAATTCACACATTTTGAATTTCACGACATCCGGCCGATCTGTTGCAGGAAATGACATTTGCGTGGAACATCCACGCGCTTGTATCCACGCGTATATCCATGCCAATCCACGGCTATATCCACGCGAATTTTTTTTTGCCCGCTCGTCCTCCTTTGTATTGTGCGTGGATATTTGCTATATGTGTTCTTGTGCGCCCTACAGCCTGCAATCTTTTACTTTAAACCATTCTCGAAATAGCGATGGATTGTTGCACACTGTTGGGAGTATTCCCAACAAAGTGTAAATAAATAAAATCATTCAATAAAATGTGTTGCGAGGGCATGGCATCCTGCGCACATAAGCCCATGGCCCAATGAGCACGCAAGTAAAGTTGTAAATAAAATAAACTTGACTTGGGCCTTGGAATTAAAATAAAACTAGAGGCCCAAAGTCATTTTTAAACTTAGAGATTACTTTTTAGAGTTGGGTCCAAATTGGGACTCACATGAATCTTGTGATTACCAATGTACTTTTTGTGGACCAAGATGAATGGATAGGATCATTGTGAATATCAGCCAATAGGATTGAGGGGCAAGGGCCTTCCCCATTTTATAAAAAGGCACCATTTGTACACTATTTTCATGCCTAATGAGAAGGAGGAAACTCTACCAATTTTGGAAGAGAAGCATCCTCATTTGCAATTCAATGCTTGCTATTGCTCTTGTTGTTTTCAATTGCTTTCAAGTTTATGCTTTTTGGTTTCAATAGTTTATGTTTCTCCTTTAGCAAGTATAATGTGCATTTGAGCTAACCTCCACCCTCTCTTATCTCTCTCTTCTATCTTCTTTTCCCTCCATCTTTTCTAATCATCCCCTTCCTTTCACCTACAATCATGATGAATGTTAGTGTAGAGGAGTAGAGTTAAGGGAGTAGTGTTAGTGGTGAGTAGAGTTAAGGGAGAAAGTAGGAAACTAACTAAAAATAGCATCTATGCATAGTTAGGTAACTATCCAGTGATCTAACCCTTCTTGACAGGTGGGAGGGCTATACTACGCAAGCTCTTCGACCCTACAGTGGCGCCGTTGCCGAGGATAGGTTTCCACAAACTAGTTTAGCTGCATTTTAGCTATTTTCTTGTTTTTTAGAGTAGTTTTATGTAGATTTTTGGGTGTTTAGAGTAAGTTTTCTGTATTTTTTTGTGTTTGGACTGTTCACAGCTAGTGGAGGAGGTGTGAGAGGGTAGAGGAGGCCTTGAACAGCCTCTAAGGGCTTGAAACCCAAACCAACCAGCCAAAAAATCCAAAAAATACACCAATCTGCATTTTGGAGGAAAAAAGAGCCTAAAATCTCATCAGATTTTTATATCTCCAGAATCAGTGAGAATTAACCCTTGCATGACTGGCAGCAACTCCAGGGTACTGTCCCAGACCTGCATAGAAGTCTACGAGAGTTAGTTCCAAGCACATTGTAAAAATCAGAGAAAAATCATAAAATTTTTTAAAAATATGACGAAAATAAAGCGCTTTCTTCAAGCGACATACTTTATTTTCCTGTCCTTTCGTTACAAAGCCTTCAGGTTGATCCATGAACACTTCTTCTTCTAACTCACCATTTAGAAAAGCAGATTTCACATCCATCTGAAGCAAAGGCCAAGCAAAATGTGAAGCTAAAGCAATAAGTAGACGTAGAGTATTCGACTTACAAACCGACGCAAAGGTCTCCTCATAGTCGATGTCTTTATTTTGTGCGTACCCTTTGATCACTAATCTTGCTTTGTATTTTGCTATACTTCCATCTGCATGGTACTTAGTCCTGTATACCCATTTACAACCAATGGGTTTCTTGCCAACTGGTGGTTATACTAAGTCCCATGTGCTATGCTTAGCAATTGACTCCATCTCCTCTCCCATGGCCTTGACCCAAATGTCATCATCCTTCGCTTCACCATAAGTCGAAGGTTCTTTGCTTTGAATAATGCTAGATAAGAGAGCATAATTTGCTTCATACCTTTCAAGTAGTATCTTCTCTCTTGTTGATCTTCGTAGCTCTCCCTGGTTAGATGATCCTGGAAAGTCATCTATGTCGCGGCTCTCCAACAATCTCTCAAACCACTTAGGGAGCTTTCTGTCAGGTGATCGGCTTCCTGGTGAAAGGGTATCCCACGATACATCCTTCTCCTTGCATTTGTCACCTGCAACTTCAATCCTTCTTGCACCAAAAGGTTTGTCCCTACCTCTCCAACCTATTTCTTGAGGTTGAATAGTAGTATCTTGAGATGTATCCTCATGTTCATCACTCGGAAGGTCAATGAATGGATCATCATCAGGTGGTATCCTCACTATACCAGCTTTCCCACTGGATGTGTCTATCTTCTTAGCATCCTCGTCTTCATACATCTTGGATTCATCAAAGATAACATCACGGCTTCTATGGATTTTGTTTTCGACTGGATCAAAACATCTATAGCCCTTCACACGATCATCATATCCTAGGAATATGCCCTTGATAGCTTTTACATCAAGTTTACGTCTCTCTTCCTTAGGAATGTGTACAAAGGCCTTACATCCAAAGATTTGCAAGTGGTTCACCTTTGGCTTCTTCTTCGTGAATGCTTCCTTAGGTGTTATCTTTGGTATGGCAATGGTAGGACTTCTATTTTGAAGATAGACTGTCGTGTTACATGCTTCTGACCAAAAATCTTTTGGTAGTTTCATCTCAGCTAGCATAGATCTGGCACTTTCCACAATCGTATGATTTTTGCGCCTAGCTACACCATTGAGAGCAGGAGTATGGGCTTGCGTAAATTGTCTTTTAATCCCACATTGATCACAAAGATCATTGAAGTCATTAGACTTGTACTCACCTCCACTATCTGATCTTAAAACTTTGATCTTCCTACCTGTCTGATTTTCGACCAATGCTTTGAATCTCTTGAGGTTATCAAATGCATCTGATTTCTTCTTCAAGAAGTAGATCCACGTCTTGCGTGACATATCATCAATAAAGGTCATGAAATAGAAGGCTTTACCTAAGGACATGGTCCTCATAGGCCAGCATAAATCTGTGTGGATTAAATCCAGGATGATCTTTGCTCTTCCAACACTCCCTTTATTGAACTTCTCTTGATGTTGTTTCCCATATACACAAGATTTGCACATCAATTTCAAGTGATCTTCTATGGTAGGCAATCCTGTTACCATCTCCAATTTTCTCATCAAATTGAGGCTTCCCAAGTTCAAGTGACCAAGCCTCTTATGCCACAACTCAGTTTGCGAAGGAATGGACGATACAAGTCCATGTTGCCCCTTGATTGTAGCATTCAACCTGTACAATTTTGTATTGGGCTCTCTTACTCCATTCGCAATAACTTTGAACTTTTGGTTCGCATACTTCACAAAGCAACGATCATGGGCGAATTCTACTTTCAACTTTTGATCAATAATGACTCCAACAGAAAGTAATTTTTCTTCAAACCTGGTATGTAAAGTACCTCCCTGATCATCCTGCTTTTGCCATCAAGTAGTTGGATTGAAACGGTGCCTATCCCCTTGATCATGCACACCTCACCATTTGCTTGTGAAATAGATGTTCCATTATCCAGCACCTTCAAACTACTGAACCAATTCTTGTTACCTGTCATGTGTCTTGTGGCTCCTGAGTCAATATACCATGCTTGATCATCTTGATTAGATGACAATGCAGATATGAAGATGCTAGAGTCTTCAATCTCACCCTCATCGACAAGGTTACCTACTTGTTTTGGTTTCTCCTTTGCTTGTTCCACCAGGAATTTGCGACATTCACTCTTCCAATGGCCCTTTTTACCATAATGGAAGCACTTGTCTTTCTTCTTAGTTTTACTGGAAGATCTCTCATCCTCCTGAGATTTGGCAAATTGCTGCTTAGACTTCTTCTTGCCCATGCCCTTGCCTTGTTTTTGGCGTGTCGCAAGTGCCTGATCGTCAGTATTTTTGACATCTAGCTTTCACCATTTCTCGTCGTTGCTCTTCCTGCATCAAAATTCCTGTGAGCTCGTCAAAGGTTGGCAATCTTTCTCTTGATGCTATTCTGCTCACGAACATCTGATAGGATTCTGCAATGCTGCACAATGCATTGTGCACCAGCTCCACATCATGTATGCGCTCACCAATAGAATGCAGTTCATCTCTCATTGTCTTGATTCTGGTCATGTACATCTGAATGTGCTCTCCTTGCTCCATGCGGGCACTATTCAACTTTGACTTCAGAAACGTGATTCTTGACGGATTTGACGTCTCGAACTACTCTTTTAGCACATCCCATGCCTGTCTGGGTGTAATAGCATCACAAATGTGGGTAATGATGTGATCCTTCACTGACAAGTTAATGAAGGTCAAAGCTTTCCTCATCTTTTTGTCGAACACTTTGATGTCTGCTTCATTTGGCGGCCTTCTCTCATCACCTGTGACAACTTCCCACACGTCTTTCTCCATCAGTATGTTTTTCATTTTGAATTTCCACACTGCATAGTTGGAAATCTCGTCCAATTTGCTACTTTCACTCAAAATGGACTCTCCCATGTTTGCCATCGCGAAACTACTTGAAACTTATGTCTTAGGTAAGAACAGTATGCCGAGGCCAACAGTGATGTCAGAAGCCAGGCCACTCGCCGCTTTTCCACCAATTTGAAAGCCAAATCGGTGTCACCTTCCGAAATGCACTCAGTCGTCAACTCCTAACAACGTGCCCAGTGGAATGGTGAAATCACTTCTGGCGTACTCCGAACACTTTCTCTGCTGCAATCATTCTATTTTGATGTACCGTACTTGCAGGTACAGTCCGGGTGCCCTTCGTTTGGAGGTTATAGCCTTTCGTTTGGGTCAAAACGGGCAAAGGACCCAAAAATAGGGACTTTTCTAGTTTTTGAACTATTTCTTCACCTTGAAGAAACTTCACTCTTCACTTGTGAAGGGACCCAGCTCAACTTTCATTATGAAAATTTTTAATGAAGTTGAAGGCCAGAATGCACTTCACTTCTTTAGGGCCCTGTTCAAAGCTCATCCAATGGCTAAACCAAATCTTGTGGTCCAAATTTCTCTCCCATCACAAGTTTTGGACCGTCGATTCATTTGACACCTCATCCAAAGGTCCAAACTGCATCTGGGCATTGAACTATGCTTCTACAGTCGCTATGGTCTTCGAGACACTACACTGACCATTGCGTTGGGCATGTGAACAGCCCGCGACCTCCCTGCCTGCGGCCGCGCCTCCCATCTCTGAAAAATGTCAGATCAAACTCACCTGTGGATCGTTTTGAGCACGATCTGAGGCCTGGAGCAGGGTCACCTTACTGATTCCAAGACTGTAGAGTTTTCAGTCAGGAAATTCCGTGGAGAAACGATGATTTTAGCTCAACTTGGCAAAGTGGCTTTTTTCACCTTTTTACCGCAAATCTGCTAGGTTAACTGTCTGGAGACAAATCTCTGACATAAACCTCAGGATCTCTCCATGGCTGGTTGAAAATGTGATTAGATTCCTTCATGTCCTTACGGCATCCAAAACGGTGCGCAAACAGCGAAGAAATCACCAGTTATGTATAAAAATCGTCACTCCAGGCCCGGTTTCAATTTCCAGCTGGCTTCAAAATTGTCAAATTTTCACCAAATTTTTCCCTGTATGATGCTATGCACAGGCTAATAATCCCTCTGCTGAGCTTAGCAAGCCTCTATAAATTAGAAACCGTGCACCAGTGCTTCTCTTTCCGTCTTCAACCCGTCGTAGACCTCGAACTCTCAGAAGACAGTTCTCCCGAAGCTCTCTTCAACGGTGACACTGTACTGTGTACACTCCCTGTACGGCTCTGATACCAACTTAGAATTTACTTTGCACAGGAACACAGATCATGCCACACATTAACACAGACAGAAAACACTCTCCACAGCAAGCTCACATAGCAACTGTATTTCTCAAAATGAAATTACACTATACATATAGTTGTTCACTCAGGCAACCCATGCATGACCCAGGTTGCTGTTGGCGGGACGCGTGTCCCGTCGACTTGCCTCGTGGCGAGGCCAACTGATCCTTATCCACTGATAGGACCCAGAGTATAGTAACACAGTGATTCTAACTTTAATTCTAACTCACCCAACGCGGCACCAAGGTACGGCGCACCAAATCAACCACAACGTATGGCCTCAACAAGTGGACCATGTAAACCTGACAGCAGCATAACCAGAGATGCAAATGCCACCTCAACCTGAGCAGCAACAATGGTATGGACCGAATGAACCATTTATGGATCCTGTCATAAATGAATATGTTGCGGCCTATGCAGCTCAAACTCATCGACAAGATGAAAAAACTACGGCTGTTACGGATGTGGCGAAGGACACAGAATTGCATAATGTCCCTACAAGGGACAATATATATCCTTCTGTTGAGAATGTGGTTATGGACCCTATTACAAGAATTGTCCATTTAAACCTGGAACCAGTGCACCTCTGAACTTCATTGCAATACAGCAACCAGCAGTTCCAACAGAGATGCCATCAGAAGGACGACAATTCCATGCTCCTGTGTTAGTTGTTACGCGAGCACAGAAGAGGAAGGAAGTGGCTCCATCACCACCACCATCGGTCACTGACGACCATCCCTCAACTTCAGCGCCATATCCGAATGTGAGGAAAGAAAGAAGACAGTACTAGAAAATAAGACACTGGGTACAGAAAGCACAAGCGGAGTCTCCAGTTGGCATCGAATGGGAACCGCAAATGGGCTCAACACTGTGCACTGATCAGAATGATCGGTTGCACGAACATAAACCACCTTTTCACATGGTGGAGCCCGAGGAACCACGCACTGAAAGTCTCGCACTTTTATTGTCAAGCCGTGTTAGTTTATCACTCGGAGAACTACTACGGATTGCACCACAAGTGAAAAGCCTTCTAGCTGAATGGGCCAAAGCGGATGAGGATCCAGTAGCGCCTGAGCCCATATATTGTACGGGCTATGAAGAAACAAGTAACGTCCTCCACATCAAAGCGGCATGGGAAAGTGAGAAACACAACATCACTTTGCCAATCAAACACAAGAGATACGAGGACGAGGCGACAGTGGTAGATGGAGGATTGGGTGTCAATTTGATCTCCACTATTTTGTATGAAAAATGGGGTTTACAAGGACTGAAGCCAGCAAGCGGACATGCAGTTTGTGATTACTTTTGTAGTCATGGATATACCTGAATCCCCATCTGCATACCGTGTTTTATTGGGAAGACCATGGTTGAGGACTGCGCAAGTAGTACACAACTAGGGTACGGGGAAACTCACCTTCGAGAACAAAGAGCAGGCTATAAAGGTTGATCCAACCACATGGGCGGTGAAACCTATTGCACCCAAAGCTGATGACGGATTATCCACGACAGATCACACGATTGATCGCCCAAGGGCAGCCAAGGGGGGTCACTATCATTCAGAGACGGATGTCGTGATATGGACAGATGCATTAGCAACTATTGACTACCAGACATGTCAATATGAATTAGATCCAGAACCTAGTACATCTTCACCCAAGTGTTACACTATGGACACACCCATCACATTTGGGGTGAATATGATAAACGTAGCATGGCTGTCAGCAAAACCTATTGAGAACCTAGTGGACGATGATTTGGTCCCTTGGCAAAATGCTCTAACTTATAATAAAGAGATTGAGTTGACTGATGAACAGGTCCTACACCACATGGACCCAGATTGTTACGGAATCAGAAAAATACCAGCTCAACCACCGCAAAAGTCTGCTATGGCGAAGGTCTGAAGGATCGATCCACCCAAGGCACCTGCAAATAAGAAGAATTAGTTGAAACAGCGCTACAACCAGGTGATCCATTGGAGTGATCTACCCGATGAAGCGATAGCTACAGTGGATGTGGATATTCGCAACCATGAGGCAAATGTCATGGCAGTCTCGATGAAGGACAACAAGGATGAATCCACCAAGATGACAAAAAAGGACAAAAGGAAAGTATTGGAATCCTTGAAGTCAATCAAGTTGGACTCAGATACAGCGTCATCTTCTACACAGGTAACAAAAAATCAAAAAATGACCAGTCGGGCTAAGATCAATATGCTAAAAGAGGAATCTTGACGAGCGCGAGTTCACGAGATGCCTGAGACTTTCAAGAACTATACCTTGGACGACGTGGAAAGCCCAGAGAGAACCTTATTAAAGTCAGGCACCAGCGGAACAAGTCTTCGAGGGACCTGCGCGAACACAGCCGATGAACCTTGTCGAGCCAGGTGAAGAAGAAAAGATAGTGCATCTGGGAGAGCAGTTAACACCCACACAGTTCAAGAGACTATGATCGTTGTTGGTGGAGTATAAAGACTGTTGCCTGGAGTTATAGTGACCTAAAGGGCATTCCACCAACAGTAGTCCAACACACCATACCCTTGGTGGACGGAGCAGTCCCTAAGGTAAGCCGTTATTACCGTTGCAACCCGAATTATAATGAGCTGATCAAGCAGGAGTTGTAGAAGCTGATGGATGCAGATTTTATCTACGAAATTGAACACACTGAATGGGTATCACCGATAGTTATAGTACTCAAGAAAAATGGCAAAATGCGGATTTGTGTGAATCTAAAGGCACTAAATGTAGCCACCCAAAAAGATCATTTTCCTTTACCATTTACGGAAAGTGTCCTAGACAAAGTAGCCGGCGACGAGGCCTACAATTTTCTAGACGGCTTCAACGGCTACAATCAAGTGAAGATAGCCCCCCAGGACCAACACAAAACAACATTCGTCACGGAATGGGGAACCTATGCCTATAAAGTGATGCCATTCAGACTTTACAATGCCCCAAGCACTTTCCAGCGAGTCATGCAGGCGGCATTCAAAGACTATTTGCAGATATTTTTGAAAATTTTCTTGGACGATCTATGCGTGCATGGACCAGACTCAGAACACTTATCCAACTTGGAGAACCAGATCTCCCTGAATCCAGAAAAATGTCAATTTTGGGTGACACATGGCTTGATTCTCGGCCATATAGTGTCAAGACACAGGATTGCCACAAATCTATCTAAGATCAGGATCATTGTTAATCTACCACCACTGGGGACGATCTGCGAGGTCTACATTTTCATGGGTCATGCTAACTATTATAGGATCTTCATTCTTGATTTTGCGGAGTTAGCCCGACCAATTTACAAACTCACAATGGATCCACATTGGAACGAGGAAGCCCTAAAGGCTTTTTAGAAGCTTAAGGATGCATTGGTTTCAGCACCAATCTTACGCCCACCCAATTGGTCCATTGAGTTTCACGTGCATACAGACGCATCGAAGTATGCAGTTGGAGCAGTCTTAACCCAGCTAGGTGAATATAAAAAGGATTTTCCAATCCGATTTGCAAGCCGACAACTCAGTGATACCGAAATGAATTATTCAACCACATAGCGGGAAGCACTAGCAATGATCTATGCAGTTAAGAAATTTCGACACTACACATTTTGCTTTTTATACGGACCATCAACCCTTCTCTATCTCGTTAATATAACTTGCAACACCGAAAGAATCACCAGATGGCTACTTCTGTTGTTGGAGTTTGATTTTCGGATAGTAGTTCGCAAGGGAAAACAACATTACATGGCAGATCACGTGTCATGAATCAAAGGGAAGGAGATTGCAACCCAACCTGACAATGAGCTGGCAGATGCTGCCTTATTTTATGTGGACACAGTACCAGAATGGGCTGCCGACATTGTTGAATATCTAATGCGGGGCCAACCAGACAAATATTTACCAAAGGTGGAACAGCGGAAATTGATCTTAAAGACTAGACCTTATCAGCTAATTGCCGACCAGTTGTATCAAAGAGGTCCAGATGGAATTCTTCGGCGGTGTATTCTTCCTCATGAGGCCACCCAGATCATTTCGCTTTCACATGAAGACATGGGTGGGGGTCATTTTGCATCTGACATTACAGTTCACAAGATCCTACAATCAGGATGTTTGTGGCCAACGATTCATAAGGATACGGAGGAATACTTGAAAAAGTGCAATGTGTGCCAAGGGCAAGGAGACCAACGAGATTGAATTACGACTTACTACACCCGGTCTTAGTCCAAGCACCATTCAAAAAGTGGGGATTGGATTACATCGGTCCAATTCACCCTGCAGCAAGGAGTTCCCAAGCTCGATACATAATCGGAGCCACAAACTACCTCACCATATGGGTCGAAGCCAAGGCAGTAAGAGTAGTTGATGCTAGGACCACTACCAAGCTCCTTTAAGAAAATATCATTATACGCTTCGGATGCCCGGTGGAGCTAGTCAGCGATCGCGGAAGCCATTTCATCAACGAGACCATCAAGGTCCTGTTGGAAGAATTCTTCATGATCCACAGAACCAGTACGTCTTATTATCCTCATGGTAATGGGCAAGCAGAATTATCCAATAAGATCATGTGTAGCGTGCTCACGAAAACAGTTGAAGCTAGCAGATCGGATTGGGAACATAAGTTGCATGCTGCACTATGGGCATTCAAGACAACATATAAAGGAAGCACTGATCAAACACCCTTCCAATTAGTATATGGTCAGGATGCTGTAATGTCAGAAGAGTTTTTAGTTCATTCATTAAGGATTGCCACCACGCAACGTCTTAATGAGTCCAAGTCTCTACAACTATGCCACGAAGCTCTACATAAACTCTGTGAAATACGCTTACTAGTTGTGCACGCACTGGCAGCTGAAATGGAAAGGCGCAAGGCATGGCATGATCGCAGGTTACAAAAGAAGGATCTTCGCTCCGGAGATCTGGTCCTGATGTATAAAACTAAGGTGATCAAGTGAAAGTTAAAATTCACAGGCGAAGGTCCTTATAGGATCAAGGAAATTCTTAATCATGGAGCCGTGAATTTGGAAAAGCTAGATGGGACACCATTCGATACACCCATCAACGGTAGCCGGTTGCACAAATACTGGCCACCGCACTAAGATAGATCCAGATTGGCGATGACACATTACGAAAAGCTATTCTACTAGACCATCACCGCTAGATCTAAGAAGGTCAAGCCAAATCAAGCTAGATCCATCCAGATTCAGCAAGATCTGGCAAGATCAGGAAAATCCATCAGAATCCAAGAAGGATCCAGATCCAGATAGAATCAAGAACGAAGCAGATCATCAGACTGACTGATAATCTACTACCAAGTATCCATCAGAACTTTCAAAGAACCGCCAACAATCAGATCAAGCATGGATGAAGCTGCTTACCAGTTTACAAAAGTTAAAAATCAGAATATCTCGAAATCTCATCTAAAAACACTCTGAAAGAGCACTTTTTTCATGATTTTTTGAGATCCCCTGGGAGATAGCTCTTGAATCTTGGACAGTCACCAGATCTGACCTACATGTATCTATAAAAATATTTGCAAGAGTTCCTGATGGAAGAATCATCATTTTTTTGTGTATGCGAGAGTTCCCAGAAGCTGAATTTTCAGAACCCTCGCAGAGCCTCAAAATCATCTTACTAGCCCTCGCAAGGTGTTCACAGATTCACTGAATCGGTGAACATGCTTTTCTCTTTTGTCTTTTATCTCTTTTCTTTTCTTGGATTACTTACTTATGTTATTACGGTTCTTTGTGGTTCCTCTTCTTATTAGAACTGTTACAAAGCAGAAGCGTTACTCAGGTTTCATTACGTATTCCCAGCCTGTCAGTGGGTAACTCAAATCCGATACTCAGCTACATGCAAGAAACCAGCCATGTAACAATCTACAGCTCAAGAAGATCAACGTTCAGCGCATAGAGCGATCCTACTACTAACTACTAAATCAGAAAACAATCAAGAACTAGATTAGCTACTGAAAACAAGATTCAAGAAACAAGAAACAAGATTCCTAGCAGCATTTTAATAATCTAAGAATCAAGAAACACTCATCACTTGATACTTAGATTACTCAAGAACAATCAAGAACTGGCTGTAAGGGAGTATGCAAGATCTATGCCACAAACCAGCCTATCTAGTTTACTTGAATGTTGATTACTGCAAGATTCCACAAGCAAGAACTGAATGCTAATCCACAACAAAACAAGAAACATGAAACAAGAACCTAGTTAATCCACAATGCAAATGAATCAAGCATGCTCATAGAAATATCACTCAAGATCATTGCCATGAACAAGGAGCTAAGCTATCATCAAGAACTCGTGGAGGATCCTCTTTATTTGCTCAAGAGAACTTGACAATACAATCAAAAGCTCCCTCACAAGGGAGGGGGCCCTTAAATAAGCAAGAAGGCTGCCCATGTGGAGCCCATGTGGCAATTCCACTAAATTAGAATTACATGTGGAATTTGCCCTTCCACTAAAGGTCACCATCAAAATGTGGCTCACTCTAACTAATTTAAGGGGGGTCTATCTTTATTTACAATAGGAAACATTACTAGCTCCTACATGGTCATTCCTTCTTTGGGATACACCATGTAGGCTCACATAGTTACTCATTGTCTTCCTAGCTAGTATTTCCTTGGCTCTCATGCTCGGCTCTCAGCTTCTTATGCTCTCTTCCTTCTGAGACCTCCTCAGTCATGGGTGAGAGATAACTTGTGCCTTCAGCTTGGCTCAGCACTAGAGAATCGGTTAACATTATCCACCCCTAATATGTTGCAGGACCCACTGCAACACCGGTGATGTCTTCCACTTGGCACTTGGAAAAGCGTGGATTTTCATTCGCCTCCGTAAACCCAGGTGCTTATTATCCGCGAAATTTATTTGCCAAAATTGGAAGTCTCTCAATTGGTTGCTACATACCAGCCCTATTGAGCACTTCTTGTGAATCTTGTTTGCCTCATCGTCGCGTCGTCTATTTTCGATCGCTCATCTTCCGGCCCAAGGCTTAAAAAACTTGGAAGTAGAGCTTACTTTTGAAATTAAGGGGTCCCAGATATTCTCTTATCTTTTCGATAAAGCCCATCTCCTGCCAGTCTTCCACCATGGTCACATAGCGTGCCGACATGAAGGCCGCTCTGTAGTATAGCCTGGCCATCATCTCATGGTCTTCTTTCGATTGGAGGGACGTATTTGGGTTGATCCTAATGGGATCCAAGCCTCGATCCCAGAAATACTCTTGCTGCATCGGCACTTGACTTGTATTTATGACCAAAGTCTAGTAACTGTAGCCTCAGATCATCCGGGGAGGTTCTCTTTGTAATTCCCGGAATGACTGGCCAGTTTACTAACTCCACTCGAGGCTTTTCCACCGGCCATGGGTTTCTGCATTTGAGTGGCATGTAGAAGGGATCTTGTTTCGGATAGGCCTATCATCGAGTGCTTGGCTGCTTTAGTGAGCTTTTCAGGGTTAGTGAGAGCTGGATATTGATCTGGAGTGTGGGATGATGAGGCTAAACCGAAAAATAAACGTGGTGTTAGAGCTGAAGATGGAGGTGGAGGTGGAGGTAGAGGTGGAGGGAGTGGAGGGATTTGACTTCTTCTTGGCTGCTTCTCCTTTTCTGGATCGTCGTCGCTGATTTCCATCAGGTCCACAACATCAAAGTATTGCGAGATGTCCAGTGTGTGGACTTGGGCCTGTGGTTGCTGAGCCGCTTCTGGAGACTGGATATCCCCACTCCTCCCCCCCCAAAAAAAAACTTGTGCCAATGGTGATGTTGGTGGCGTTGGCATAGTAATAAGTGTGGGTGGGGTGGTGGCTTCATCTGGCTGACTTGTGACTTGAGGTACTGTCGTGTCAGGTGCCAATGTTGAGGTAGTTGCTCCATCACCCCCGTCGATGACATGTGAGGGTGACGAGTGTTGTTGTGATGTTGTTGACGAGCTGCCACCATCTGACGTGGAACCATGTGAAACTGATTCCACCGGTGATGCGCTCCCAGCTTGAAGCTTCTCTTGTCTCCATTGTTGCTGTGCGCCTGGCAACTGAGCCCTTGAGGTATCTGTCTGTTGAGCTCCAGAAGTTGCAGTTGTTTGTGGATCCTGAGGTGGGCTTCTTGGCTTCTACACCGGAGGGAGAATACTGGTGTTGACTCGTTTAGCCTGGGACCCTGATGGTGAAGTGGTCCTTGCACGCTTGGACTTCTTATGTTCAATGGGAATTTCCCATGCCTTGTCCGCAAGCTGCAGTTGTTGTTGAAGCTTTGGCCCGTTTTGTACTTGATGCAGAGTGATATATATCATCAGATATCCCAATATTGAGATGGGCTGCTTGTTCTTAATGCAATCATGAAGACAATTTGAAGCAAACTATGCCCAATCATAGAGGTTCTGGGCATGCAATTGTGAATCTGCCATCATGTGAAACAGGGACATGGGTACCCTAGCACTTTCATTTGAGGCTTTTGTGTGCATCTGGTGAGATATGCACATGCTACTTAAAGTTGCTTTTCATTGATTGTTTCCAGCCTGTACCCATCCTTATTCTTCCACTTGGTCACAAAGAGATCAATATACTTGAAATATGTCGTTTGCTCTATCTTTTGAAATGTCCTTGTGACTATGTTTGGTCCTCGTGGGAACCCATAAGGTTACAAGTCAGCTGCCGCAAAAGATACGTTATAGACATAATTCCTGATCGGGGGAACTATGATTTGACATGATCTTGACATGGTATGATAATTGGCATATGCCATGTGTACCAGATACGGGCTTTGATAATATGTCAAGACAAGAATCTGAAATTCGATTTCCTTGAAGAATGACTCCGCCTATTGGTACCAGGTCTGCATCTCTGTAAGGTCTAACTTGCACAGCTGGATATCGAGCTTGCTTGCTTCGAGATCATCTAAACTTGAACTGGGATTGGACGACATGGTGGAAAAATGGAAGAAGGAAGATTCTGGAAAAACTGGTTCAATTGAGATGTGAGACAGTGGAAAGGGCGTCGGTTGAGATGTGAAGGGTTGGGCTCCGGTTGAGATGTGAAGTGGAGGAATTCGGTTGAGTTTGGAAGGAGGGGGCTCCGGTTGAGATGGGAAGTGGAGGACTTTAGTTGAGTTTGGAAGGAGGGGGCTCCGGTTGAGATGGGAAGTGGAGGACTTCGGTTGAGTTTTGAAGGAAAGGCTCCAGTTGAGATGGGAAATGGCGGTGCAGAATGGTTCGGAAAGTGTGTGGGGAGTGATGTATGAAAGGGTTTGGAAAGTGAGATATGTGGAAGATGGCGATGTTGGATAGAGCGGTGTGGGTGGTAAATGAAAGAGGATGATGTAAAGGAGGGTGAACAGAGTGAGGTCGAGTTAAGAAAGATAGGGAGTGGAATAGGAGCAAGTGGAGGTGTTTGACAATGGTTGTAATGTTATGGATGTGGATATGTGAGGAATGAAGCGGGTTGAAGGTATAAGGTATATGGTTTGGGATAGTGATTTTAGGATGTTCAATAGTGTGACGGGAGCATGATGAGTGCTCGCGTGACACTACCCCTCAGCATGCGAAACTTGAAATATGAGGTATTCTGTCGGCGACATTGGTGTGGAAAGTCTCAATGATGGCGCTTACAAGGGAGAGGTAACGATGTAGAGATGGTGTGAAGATGATGACTGAAGGATTGAACAATCGAGAGCCAGGATTGGTCACGATAGCAGGAAGATCGCCGCAGATCATTGCCAGAAAATGCTTCAGCTTTGCACTTCGCTGAGGTGCGAATGGCTTCAGGGTGAGGGCATTTATTGCCGCCATTGTTTGGTTGCAAGAGAGATGGGACATGCCGGTTCATGAAATTGGAATGTAGGTCCTCCAATCGAGATTTGACAGAACTGCTTCGGTCTAGATCTGAAGGACTGCTCCGGTCCAGATCTGAAGGAAGGCTTCGATCGAGATCTGAAGGAAGGCTTCGATCGAGATCTGACAGAACTGCTTCAGTCGAGATTTGACAGAACTACTCCGGTCAAGATCTGACAGAACTGCTTTGGTCGAGATTTGACAGAACTGCTTTAGTCAAGATCTAAAGGAAGGCTTCGGTCGAGATTTGACAGAACTGCTTCGGTCGAGATTTGACAGAACTGCTTCGGTCGAGATTTGACAAAACTGCTCCGGTCAAGATCTGAAGGAAGGCTCTGGTCGAAATCTGACAGAACTGCTCCGGTCGAGATCTGACAGGACTGCTTCAGTCGAGATTTGACAGAAGCACTTCGGTTGAGATTTTGAGAAAATCTCATGATGCATATATGGATCTGTTTGATGCAAGTGAAGAACTCCAAAGAAAATAGGATTGTAGCTCAGAGTAGAAGTTCTTATGAAAGAGGTGTATCTCCAGGAATGTTGGTTACCCAGAGATACCAGTGAGACAGAAATGAGGTGGTCAAAGTGTGAGAATGATTTCCTAAGGTGTAGCCTATCAGTTGTCGATCTAGAACATCCATGACCCATGAGTATGAACAAAAGGAGGAAAAAAAAGAAGGAAAATGCATAGAATGTACATAAGTAATGATATGAAGTATAAACAAGGAACGAGGTGAACAATAGGCATGAAAAACGAGATGTACAAGGAAAGGAATAAAATAACATGAAAATAACATTTGTTTTTTTTTTTTTTCAAGAGAAAAGATCCTAAATTGGATCAACAAAGAACAACTCTTTGTAGTACCGCCGTAGACGACCACCGTTTACGACAGTGTCTAGGAGTGTCTCGTCAAGTGTTTGTAACTGGACTGCACCATTAGGAAATATTTTGTTAATAACGTATGGCCCCTCACTTCTGAACTTCAATCTGCCGGTGTGCTTCTTTGATGTATAAAGGCCTGGTCACCTAAGTGTAGATCTTTATTGCGCAGGTGACGGTCATGCCAAGCTTTTTGACGCCGTTTGTTAACTAGTTGTGCGTGATAAAATATTAGTCTTGTCTCGCATAACTGGGCTAACGTGAAGAGCCTAGTTTTGACTTGTTGTTCTATTGGAGGCTTTTCACAGAGATCTGTTGAAAAAGCTTCTGCAATTCTTAGTGAAGGTACTAAGAATTCTACGGGCATTACCGCCTCTTGACCATATACTAAGTGGAAAGGGGTAACCCACCCAGTGGCTTTCTTCGGGGTGGTGCGGTAAGCCTAGATAGCTGAGAAAAGTTTTTTTCCCAGTCAAAGCAACTTGTTTCAACTATCTTGGTTAAAATTTTATAGATCGTTTTGTTAGTTGATTCAGCCTGGCCATTACACCTGGGATAGTACGGTGTACTTTCTCTGTGAACGACAAGGTAATGGCGTAGGAGATTATCAACGACATCATTTAAAAAATGCGTGTCATGATCACTAACAAGCTCTATGGAATAGCCAAAATGGGTAATAATGTTTTTGTAAAGAAAACGTGCAACTGTTTTTGCGTTGGCGTCCTTCGTTGCTCGAGCCTCTACCCACTTAGTGGCGTAATCTGTGGCTATGAGGATGTATCAAGCTTGGGTATGTTTCGCTACTTTGGACTTGGGATTTCATCCGGGAATACCCGTTAAATTGAGCCTATTCGGTGGATGGGGAGACCATCTCCGGTGGATAGTCCTCTATAGTATTCGGATCGTAAGGGCGATCCATGACAGCTCGTAGAGTGTCGTAGGATTGTGGAAATAAGCCCGTGCACTCTAGTTACGGTGGATACGGTTGTCAAAATACAGTGGTTGTGGTCTGTGGCTGTCGATTGAGGTCTATTGTGGTCTGTTTGCGGTCTATTGCGGGCTATGACGGTTGTGTGCGGGTGATGGCAGTCGTTGAAGGTCGTAGGAGTCGTTTATGGTTGGAGGTGATGACGGAGTCATAGGATGTAATATTGCGATGAGGGACGGTGGAGGTATTCGTGGTAGGCCTTGGGATTACGGATGTGGCGGTCAGTTGTGGGCTGTTACGGTTGTGGCGTGTGGTTTGCGGGCTAGCAGTCGATGAAGGTCGTTTGTAGGCTGGTGGTGATGACGGAGTCGTAGGCCGTAATATTGTGGATGTGGCAGTCTGTGACGGTGGGGTGTATTCGTAGGAGGCCGTAAGATGGCGGTTGTGGCGGTTTGTGACGGTGGGGATGAATGGTTGTTTGTGGGTAGGCGATGGTGATGAAGAATTCATAGTCTGTAATATTGCGGTCTGCTGCGGTCTATGATGGTCAAGGACGAATGGTCATCGATCGGAATTTGAGTAAGGTTCCGGCTCCGGTTGAAATTTGACGAGGGTCCGACTCCGGTTGAGATTTGAGAGCAGTGCTCCGGTTGAGATATGATGGAAAACGTCGGTTGAGATGCGAGCAAGTGCTTCGGTTGAGATCTGAGCAGAGTGCTCAGTTGAGATCTGAACAGAGTGCTCCGATTGAGATCTGAACAGAGTGTTCCGATCGAGATCTGAGGAGAGTTCTTCGGTCAAGATTTGACTAAACACTCCGGTTGAGTTGTAGGCGAAATGCTCCGGTTGAGAACTGATGGGAGTGCTCCAGTTGAGATGTGATGGGAGTGCTCCGGTCGAGTTTTGACTGAACACTCCGATTGAGATTTGGACTGAAGGGTCCGGTTGAGATGTGAAGGTTTCCTTCGGTCGAGATGTCAAAGAGATGTTCGTTCAAAATTTGGAGTTATTACTCCAGTCGAGATTTGAACGATGAGCGGGGATTGAGGTGTAACTCAGGACATGTTAGGATTGTGAAGTTGTGGTTCGGTCGAGAGGTATGAGGTAGTGGTCTGGTCCAGACTTGAGTCGTGGAGCTCGGCTTGGTGAGGATTGTGAGACTCCGTTCAGAAACGAGCAGGACTTCGGTCAAGACCGAAGTGATGAGCTCGGCAATGAACGTGTAGGAGCTCTCAGGACGATTGTGTCGCAACACAGGAGATTGAGATATGGCTTGGTTGAACGTGTGTGTAGCTGTGGAACGGCGCCACATGTTCACAGATTCACTGAATCGGTGAACACGTTTTTTTCTTTTGTCTTTTATCTCTTTTTTTTTCTTGGATTATTTACTTCTGTTATTACGGTTCTTTGTGGTTCCTCTTCTTATTAGAACTGTTACAGAGCAGAAGCGTTACTCAGGTTTCATTACGTATTCCCAGCCTATCAGTGGGTAACTCAAATCCGATACTCAGCTACATGCAAGAAACCAGCCATGTAACCATCTACAACTCAAAGAGATCAATGTTCAGCGCAGAGAGCAATCCTACTACTAACTACTAAATTAGAAAACAATCAAGAACTAGATTAGCTACTGAAAACAAGATTCCTAGCAGCATTTTAA
Source organism: Diphasiastrum complanatum (assembly GCA_029204225.1). Classification (NCBI taxonomy): domain Eukaryota; kingdom Viridiplantae; phylum Streptophyta; class Lycopodiopsida; order Lycopodiales; family Lycopodiaceae; genus Diphasiastrum; species Diphasiastrum complanatum. Next base: position 51,219,770 of record CM055103.1, read on the forward strand.
CAATCTAAGAACTGGCTGTAAGGGAGTATGCAAGATCTATGCCACAAACCAGCCTATCTAGTTTACTTGAATGTTGATTACTACAAGATTCCACAAGCAAGAACTGAATGCTAATCCACAACAAAACAGGAACCTAGTTAATCCAAAATGCAAAGGAATCAAACATGCTCATAGAAATATCACTGAAGATCATTGCCATGAACAAGGAGCTAAGCTATCATCAAGAACTCGTGGAGGATCCTCTTTATTTGCTCAAGAGAACTTGACAATACAATCAAAAGCTCCCTCACAAGAGAGGGGGGCCCTTAAATAAGCAAGAAGGCTGCCCATGTGGAGCTCATGTGGCAATTCCACTAAATTAGAATTACATGTGGAATTTGCCCTTCCACTAAAGGTCACCATCAAAAGGTGGCTCACTCTAACTAATTTAAGGGGGGTCTACCTTTATTTACAATGCCTAAGAAACATTATTAGCTCTTAGCTCCTACATGGTCATTCCTTCTTTGGGATACACCATTTAGGCTCACATAGTTACTCATTGTCTTCCTAGCTAGTATTTCCTCGGCTCTCATGCTCGGCTCTCAGCTTCTTCTGCTCTCTTCCTTCTGAGACCTCCTTGGTCATGGGTGAGAGATAACTTGTGTCTTCAGCTTGGCTCGACACTAGAGGATCGGCTAACGCAAGGTGTCTAAATGGAATCAGAGCAGTGAAATTAGCCTGCCTACATGGTCTGATCTTGAAAATCCAATCACAGGAACAAGTTGTGCGAGAGATCACTTCCTGTGAGAGTTGAACCCTCACAGACAGCCTGAACCCTCGCGAACCCTTCGCATAGCAGTCAAATCACCTTCTGAACTCTCGCAGACTTCCCTGAGGTCTTAGAATTTTGTGAAGAAGATGCCTGCCAAAATTTGGGTGGAACTGAGCAAGGGAAAGTGGATTTCACCTAATACACACTCTAAATTCCGCTATATAAGTGCTGAATTCGAGTCATTTGTCACCTTTGCTAGTGAAGCCAACAAAGGTTGTCAAGGGCAACCAACCGTTGCCTGATGACGCATTTGTCCAAATAGTGTTTGTACCATCGCCAGATCAGACTGATCCTACTGTCCTAGATGGCATCAGGTCCAATGAGAACCTGATAGAAGACAATGATGACGGTACTCCACAAGTTGTTGGGGCCGATACAACACAAGCCCCTGCCAGTGCCAGTGTACCGACTGCTCCCACAGATCTAACGACGGCGTACCAGACTCTGGGGAAATACATTCTGGATGCGGTAGCGGCCAAAGCCATTCTGGAAAGCAGGGTACTACGTCTGGCGATGAGTAACACATAGTTGCGAGCAGACCTCACCAAGCTGCAGCAAGAGTTGATTATGGCTCAACAACATGAACAAGCAGGGCACCAGGAGATTGCCAAGCTGCAGCAGAAGGAAGAGGGCCTCAACAACTATATCCAAAGCCTCTCCAAAGCGCTGACTGAGACATCCACGAAGGTGCGGGAGCTTCAATCTGAAGCGTCCCAACGGCTTGCTCCCATCCAGGTGCAACTAAACCTTTTGGAAGCAGAGAATACGCACCTGGGGATGGAGGTCAAAGCCCTACAAGAAAAAAAGCTTGTCTGGTTAGCTCAACCTGCACCGGACTCAAGGCCGCTTTCTCAATTAGAAATGAATCTTCTACCGCGTCAGGTGTAGGTTTATAGCCAAACCTTAAACAGCTACCAGGCAAAGTTCAACAAATATCGGACAAGCACAACACACGAGCTCGCCCAGGCCAAGCAAGCCCTCAAGGCCTGCCAGAAATTCATGGAAATGATGGCCCAACCCACTCCCGTGGTAATTCCATCGCCACCTACAGTACAAGCCAAGACCAGAGCCAACAGGCAGCAGGGGGGTTTCAACACGATCAAGGGTCCGAAGGCCTGGACCAAGGGCAGACGGATACGGCTGCTGAGACGCGAGACCAGGGCCAAGGTGAAACTACCAGCCAAACCCAAGCCACATCATCTAGAGGTTCGCGCATGATATCTGCCAGCCGGGCCTTCCGAAGACCAAAGTCTATGGAAGAGAAAATCAACGAATTTCTATCAAAGTATCCCCATGAGTCATCAAGAGGCGGCTGACAGATATCGTTTTATGCTCAGACAATCAAGGGCAACGAACTGCAAGTATTACCCACCCTCCAACCACAACCAGAGTGGCGTCAGCAGTTGTTCGAAAGAGACCCTGCGGTCATCAGGGCCTATGTGACGAGTCCACAACAATTACAGGTGAACGCGCACTTCCTGCCATGTCCACGAGGATCCAAATGGGCGAAATGCGGCACCCCTCTGGACAAGATCACACTACAAATTTTTAATTGGCCGGTAATACCATCAGAATATGGGTGGACTACGGATGTAGACGCCAAAAGGGCTCTCATCGCGTTCGCCAACCAATATATCAATTGCCCTGATCCAACAGTCCGCGCGGCAGCCACTTACGCCCGGGACTTGGAACATCTGATGGGGATCGAAACTAAATGGGACAATTTTCTCCCATCCATATTCTTTGATGTTAATAAGGCGCTACCTTCAGACAAAATCGAAGATCAGCTACCAATAGCTCGTGTCTATTACCAAGCTGCGCTTCAGGGTGATCCATGGACACGCCGATTCCAAACATGGGCCGACCAAGATTGGTTACGGGGGGCCCACAAGTCTCTTCACACGCCAAAGGACTTGAAGAAATTGGACCGCCTCAACTTTATGGAGGACGTCACCACCTACCTCATCCAACAAAGGCGGGCGAAGAAAACGCTCTACTAAACCGGCAGAGTGTCGAGGGACCGGCACTACTTCAGGCCATGGGTCTTGTTGGGGGTATTCCCAACAAAGTATAAATAAATAAAATCATTCAATAAAATGTGTTGTGAGGGCATGGCATCCTGCGCGCGTAAGCCCATGGCCCAATGAGCACGCAAGTTGTAAATAAAATAAACTTGACTTGGGGCTTGGAATTAAAATAAAACTAGAGGCCCAAAGGCATTTTTAAACTTAGAGATTACTTTTTAGAGTTGGGTCCAAATTGGGACTCACATGAATCTTGTGATTACCAATGTACCCTTGGATCAAGTTGGGTCCAAGATGAAAGAATAGGATCATTGTGAATATTAGCCAATAGGATTGAGGGGCAAGGGCACCATTTGTACACTATTTTCATGCTTAATGAGGAGGAGGAAACTCTACCAATTTCACCTACAATCATGATGAATGTTAGTGTAGAGGAGTAGAGTTAAGGGAGAGTAGTGTTAGTGGTGAGTAGAGTTAAGGGAGAAAGTAGGAAACTAACTAAAAATAGCATCTATGCATAGTTAGGTACCTATCCAGTGATCTAACCCTTGTTGACAGCCGGGGGGGGCTATACTACGCAAGATCTTCGACCCTACACACACAAGTCAAAAACTCCAAGCAACCTTTTTACGGAGTTCTATGCTTCCGTTTGGCTTCTATTTCGTTTCAGCCGACAATCCTCTGTCTCTAAATCCTCTTATAGTTTCGAGCTATTCCGCAAATCTCCACAGAATCGGTTTTGTGCTACCCAGCCAACAAACCATCATGAATTCGCAGTCTCCGTTCATGTCTGGTTATTGTAGCCACCAAGGGCTCTGATACAAAGTTGAGAATACAATTTAAAACCCGACCGAATCAATTACCACAACATTAAGTGCAACAAGACCAGACAAGACGAAATAGCTCTCCATAAACTGTCTAGAACTGGGCACATGTGATACCTTCAAAATGAGAAAGCACTGTATAAGTCGATCATTGTTTTTTTAACTATTCCAGCATGTTGACGAATGAGACTGTGAAAACTAGGGAATGTGACAAGCTGCATGGCCCTGTCTTAAAGTCATTTTGATTTTTAATATTTGTTACAAGACGAACCTCGTCAATAGATTCAAATGTGTTACAAAAAAAAACTGCCTATTTTTGTTAACAAAAAATGAAATAACCCAAAGGAGTGTTTGTACAACAACCCTAGGTAGTCTACCAATTTCCGAAACAAGAAGTGGGTAACTTTTGTGATGGACCCGGGTTTTTGTTTAAGTTGTCACATTGTAACAACCTCTTAAAAAAAAGTCATAGCATTATTAATACATTCTCTATATCAATTATGAAAGATACTTTAGAACCTTAGAAAGAAGATCTATACTTAGGATGAAGATCATTCTAAAGTTAGATCAAAGTTCTATTGTCAAAACTATGCCAAAACTAGTTGAAGAGGGAGTGTGAGAGATTTCAACTAGTTTCGTCTAGTTTAGTCACATTTTGGTAAATTGTTAATAAAAGGCCAAAACTCATTTTAGACTTAGAGATAAACTTTTTGAAGTTATATTAGTTTAAAATACATTCAATAAACACTTTTGAAAAGTGTGAGAAAGTTGGTAGTCGAGTTTGAGAGAGATTCAAATTTGAACTTTGGGTACATTGAATCTAGACCCAAAAATAGTAGGGTTTACATTTTGGAGGAAAAGCCAAGTGGCCAAATAGGGTTTGGAAACTCTATAAAAGGATGTAACTCGTGGAGAGACACATCTTCTCTCTTCTATCTCTCATTTCATCATTATACATGGTTCTCTTTGGGTTCTACTACTCATTGGTGCACTATCTTGGTGTTATCTTGCAATTCTATGTGTAGAATGATCATTTATTGCTATTCTCGGTTGCACACGTGTGAAATATAGTAGGGTACTGTAATTGTACGGACAACAAATATATTTTATGTTTTGGTTCTTAGAGTTTCCATCTCATTTTGTATGTAGATGCTGATTTTTCTACGTTGGCAGGATTGTTGGTTTGCTCCTTATTGTAACCAAAGATTTGGGACTTGGATTGGATCTTGAATGATCTGAAATCCTTCACAAGCACTACACATCAAGTGTATTTTCTGTGAGTTCAAGTATCCCTCTCCATTCCACCCAATGGCATTATCTACTGTACAAATTTGCTTATTGCGATGACAAAAGAAATCATAAAAAGTCCTCCCACAATTGCCTCTAATCATAAGTTACCACTTGCAAGTTACTGAAATATTCAAATGGTTCCTCAAAGTGAAAAAAACAAGGATAGGCTTCTAGAAGCGTCCATGACTAAGAAACTCATCATTAGGGAAATATCATAGTCATGGAGGCTTGCACATTTTTCATAGAGATGGCTATATTAGGATGTATGAGGTCTAAAAAATGCTCTAGGACATCTTTACCCAGGTTCGAGGAGCCATTAGATCTGCAATTTCAGTAAATTACAAGGAAGCAAGCAGACAGAAACTCAGCGTTAGGATAATGTACAAAATACAACTCCATTCATTTATTTGTTTGGAATAATCTGCATGCAAAGAGATTCCCGAGTCATCAGTCACCTACAGCAATACCATAAATAATTTATCTTTGAGCATGTGCAAAAAGAGTATAAGGCAAGCTGCACTTGCTTGATTGAATGTTGTTAAAGCCTTTTAACACTGAATTGTGATAGCTATTTGTTTTTTAGAATTCTAAACCTGAGAAATGGTTTTGGTGCCTATGGCAAAAACCTACGGAGTGTGTTTAATTTCTTGTTTAGCACGGTTTGCTCTCATTGCGGTTAGGTATATTTGTTTCTGATGTTTTTTATTCTCTTGAGGATTGGGTTGATTGAGGGGCTCTTTGATGGAGGCCTAGTCTGCTACAATGCTAGCACTGACCTGCAGAAGACCTAACTGATTTGAAAAATCGTGCTCTGCTTCTTGTGTGTGCGCTTGCAACGACTTTAAGCTGTAGAGCTGTCTTTCAGTAAGCAGTGGTGTGGACCTATGAGGTTCAAATGCATCTACACTTTCCCTCTGGCTTTCAATGCCCATGATACAGAAAACGAGTACAATTGCTGAGGTGTGTCTCCATCCTTCAAGCCGCTTTCCTGCATGCACACAAAACAACAGTACAACAGTCAAGCGAATGGGTCAGTTGTGATGTGAACCTATAGTCCACAATAAACCTTCCTCAATCAAGGAATATGCCCATGATGCACAACCACAAGCACACGGTAACAGGTAACCAGGGAAAAGATAAGCATCGCATTCTGAAAAAAAGAGCACCTAAACGCTGCAAGAGTATTCTGCAAGAGTATTACAGACTCTTATATCAATCTTCTTCTATAAAGCCTGACGGAGGCGCAAGTACAGCTATTAGGCAACAACAGATCCTGAAATGTAGGGAGGAGCGAATACAACAATTATCTTGGAGACTTGAGCATCACAAGCACAAAAATAAAAGCCAGGTGGAACTGTCGAAAAGTTGAGTTTAGAAATAGAGATTCAAGGAGCCAAGGAGCCTATGTCTACAGTCGTGGAGCGGGTGAAAATGATGACGGGAACATTTTTTGAACTGCAATCGCTTACAGACAATGCTAAGGTTGCATCCCTCTTCGCCCATCATTCCACGAAAGTGAATCCAAAGTGATAACACTCCCAAAAGATGGTTCCATTGCGGCAGCACTTCCGATTATCTGATCATATATATCCAACACCACACTCAATGTCAGATGACGAGAATTCAACCAGAAATCTACATCTTTTTAATGAATTAGCATCAACGAATGAGCACATTATGAAACAACCCATTCGTCACCATTTTGTCTATCGATCCATCTCTTCATGATCAAGGGCTTGGCAGATTTTAATGCGACCATTTCTGAAAGCACTGACATTCAAAAACTTACGTTAAAACAAGACAGGTGGGTGATGTCGGACAAAGGCGACGTGGGTGAATCATCCTCAGACATTGAGCTGGTCCGCTGCTGTAACGATCCTGCCCAAACAAAACCGGTTTCTTCAAACCCAACAAAGTTGTTTTCTAATGAAAAGTTTTCCCCTCCAACTGATACTACTGCAGCCATCGATGATCTGTGCTTCCTGAATGGATGAATCAGATCCCCCGTCGCTTCTATGCTTTTAGTATTGTGGAGTATTCAGCGTGGATTTGTTTCTGATCGCCTACTTATGCCGCCAGTAGGAGCTCCATCCCAATTTGATAAAAAGATGAAGCCAAAAGCTGAAACAAATGCGGCAAATCTTCTGAGAAACAGCGGATTGAATGAGAAGAATCGAATTCGATGGTTTAGCTTCTCCTTCTTAAAAGCCGATGAGCGACATGGGTGGTTGAATACACAAATGATAGTTATTTGAAGAAGGGGAGGGAGAAGAGGAGGCAAAGGGAAGGAGGGAGAAAAGGGAATCCGAACTAGTATGAAACCACAGAACATGAGATTGCTGAGATTGCAGCATGAACAAATTTCTCGCAAAACAGCCATTCGCTTCGTCTTCCAAACAAAACCGTGGTCTCACATAGAAACCATTGCATGCACTGACAACGAAGCCCCTGGAAATGGCAAGAAACGTGAGGCAGAGACAACACACGGCAAATTATCGCTCAAAAAACATTTTAAACATTGGTGCCTAAAACTACACAAATGTATTTAAAAAGTTTTTTTTAAATACGTGTCATTTTTATAAATTACACTAGTTTTAAAAAAACAATTAAAATAAAAATTTTGAAAATTAATTAAAACACAAGCACCTCAATTTTTTGTTGTGTTTACTATGTGCCAAAAAGAAAGGGCAGCAGGGCATCCATCTGCGCCAGCGTAGATGGTTGCCTAGCGCCCTAGGGAAAAAAAAAACCTTTTGCCAGTTTTGCATCAGTAATGGATACCTGGGTGTATATTCTGCCCATTTGCATTCATACTAAAAAGCATAAAATGCGGCTTCCCATCCATGCTTCCATCGCTGCCCATTTTGCCTGCTTCGCTGCCCATTCTCCCTGCTCCGCTCTTCCATCGCGCCAACCCCCCTGCCAATTCTGCACCCTTGACTTTTCATTGACTGTGAAATGCCACATGGCATTTTGAGATTGGATAATATGAATCCAAGTGCTCATTACAGTTCATAAAGGTCATGTGAAAAAAAGTTGTGGGTACCCATTACGCAATGGAATGGGCCGGGTAGAAGTCCATTCTGCCCGGTAAGAATTTTCAGAATTTTTAGGCTCGGCCCGGAATGCCCTCTGCCCAGCCCATTCCATAATACGTAATGGATTATATTATGCTCATTTTCAAATAGATTAAAAAGCAAAAAATGCATCAAAGGCAGATTTTGCTTTTTTTTTCCTGCCTGTCTGTGTCCGTCTGTATGGGTTCCTTACAACCGCCACGTAGCACATTTGTGTTGGTCAGTCAAAGTCAAACCTGCCTATTATGCTTCGTAATGTGCTTCTGAAAAAATTTCAAGTATCCCATTACGCAATGGAAGGAGCCGGGCAAAGGCCATTCTGCCCGGTTCGGCTTTCCAAAAAAGTTTAGGCTCGGCTTGCCCAAATTTTTGCCATTCTGACCGGCTCCACTTTTGCCAGTTTCCAAAATTTTTGGCTCAGTGCAAGATGTGCATGATAAAGTTCGTTGGCTGGAGATCAACATTGTGAATCTGTCCACGGAGCACACACTCTACATCGACAAGTTTTGGTTTGATAGCGGCCGTTTCTGGGCGCAGCCATTCGATGGCATAGCGCTCAAACGTTCTTTGTGTGCAACGTATTTGTACAGGCGTGTCTGGTGGGGTGAGATACAAGGTAGAGGACAGCTCCACTCACAGAGTTCACTGAAGGCTCCAAGGTGCGTTGGATTTCCACATTCTGATACCCCTTCATCGAAGCAACTAAGTGACTCACTCGCTGGATGGAGGAGAATATAAAGAGCCTATTTGAAGAGGTGGAGGAGTCCGCAATTATTCGCCATGGACGCTGCGTTTGCTACAGGGCAGGTGACAAGAATTCATTTGGAAGTTTAAGAGTAGCCCTTGGTGAATTATTATGATTTGCCCTGATCTGATCGCATATCTCTTCCTGGATCGTCCTCGTTTCGCATCTTCGGGTGTAATCTATCTCTTCCAGCTCTAAGGAAAGAAGGGATCAGTATGTGAATAGATTACTGGTTTGTGCGTGCGTGCGTGTGTTTGTTCAGCTAGTTATTTATAGTTCGGTCTTCTGAATTATCTTTGCCCAGCCATCCATGTACTCAGAAGAGGAGAGATGCTTCTATTTTTAATAATCATTATGTTCAGTGTGACTATGCATCAAGGATGCAATATTTTCTTGCCGGCTCTACTGTTTATATTCTGTAGATTATTTGGTCGATCATCAAAGTTTTCCAGTTTTCAAGCTAGAAGTCACAAAGAGTAAGCACTAAAACTCTTTGAACCATTCCAAGATACGCTCATAAGAGAAGGTTTTACTCTAAGTCTTGTTTGATATGTGCTTGAGCTCTAGACAATCCACCTACCTTTTCCACCCTCTTTTCTATTTAAGGATGGCATGGGAGTTCATGTGAACCATGATGTGCTCAATCCTTGTCCTTTCCATGAATTACTTTGCTAGCCAAAGAGTTGATCTAAGAACATTAGTTTGAAGTCCTTCATCAACATTTATTTAGGTTCCACTAGAGCTTATAAGTACCTTTGTTAAAATACAAATTTGATTCGACGCCATTGCGCATACCATTTATTTAGGTTCCTTCCACTAGAGCTTATAAGTACCTTTGTTAGAATACAAATTTGATTCGACGCCATTGCATATACCATGAAATGCTTAGGGAGCTTCAAGGATCCTAACGTGAGACAGAAAACTAGATGATGTGATCTTAAGCTCTGTTGAAGAATCCCTACTTCATTCATATAGGCATGAAGAATCCCTATCTCTCTAACCCAATAGTTAACGTAGATCCATTTGTTATTTAGAATGGAATCAATTCTTACATAATTAATTGATTTATCAAACAATCTGCATAAATACATGACAATCACAATAGGTGACCATTCGAGAGCGGGATAAGACTCAATGAAGGGTTTTGAATAAGTTCAATTCAAACAACTATTGAGCTGAACTCAATGCTTTGTCGAATCGACTTTAGCTTGACCTGAATCTACAAATTTGTCAACTTGATCCCAGCTGGAATTAAATACTGTCGACTATCTAATTTTTTATTATGGTACCCAAAATAAAGCTAGTTACTTGCTTAAACTAGTTTTTGCATTATAGATACTATCTATTTAACTAATCTGATAGTGACACCCGCTATCACGACCAAGATCCAGCTCGACATATTCCAAACTTGTACTTAATATAAACAAATAAAAAAATATTGAATGGATGTACACACATAACCAGTCAGTCAAAAAATCATAGAAAGAGAATCACAACGAAAGCATGAATCATATCTGGTCCTCTAACACATGAAAATCCGTAGTGCGTAATATGCTTTAAAACATGCCTATCCCTTCAAGGGCTATGTAATATTTCTTGACCATAATGAGATGTCATGTAGAAAGGATCCTTAATTTCACATAATGCATATTGTGCTTTTCTCTAGCATTGTCATATTTTTGACAATAGAAGTATCTGTGCACTTTTTGTCCTGCCTCTTCTTCGCCACATGTACTTAAATGCCACTTTCTTTAATGTTATCATGTGAATATCAATTTTTTCATCCACACAAAAGAATCCCTTGGGTTCATATAATTTACTAATGGCTTAATTACATTTAACCCAATCTCTTGACCTCTTTACTTAGCAAAAAGACTTCGACTTTTTAACAGCCATTGTTTTAAAATCCTAGGGAGTGGCATTCTGTGTTTTTTTGTGAAAGACATTATGGGATTTGTGCTTTCATTTTCTTTGGTCTCAGGTTCGAGCCTCCCCTTGGAAACCAAGAAGCATTTTCTCTCTAAAATAACCCAAGGGGGTTGGCTCAATTGGTTAACTGGAGATCCAAATTTACTTTGGTCTCAAGTTCGAGCCACCCCTTGTAAACCAAAAAAGCATTTTCTCTCTAATAGAAACTACTCAGCAAACGTACATAAGTCGAAGCTTAAAAGGATACATGGTTATGTATATCCTCCAAAAATAGATCATGACTTATAACACCAAGTAATGCGTAATTGGGTCTAATTGATAAGAGAAAAAACCATCTCACTCTTACTGGGCTTTTTAGTCAATCTTGTGAGTACATTCATTTTTGTAGCTTTGTTAATTAGTTTCCCACTTGAATGCTTTTTTTGCATTGTTTGGCATTCTTGAGCATTCTTGTTTAACTGAAATTCCCACAACATAATGACTCAAAGTAGGTTCCATGATCCAATCAACCTTCAATACACCCTATTGAAGGTTGATTGGATCATTGTTGTATCTTGCAGACAACACCAGACCTGATATAGCATTTGTAGACAACACCAGACCTGATATAACATTTGTAGTATATAGGCTAAGCCAATTTAATCAAAACCCAAGATCGTTATATTTGAATCTAGCAAAAAGAGTAGTACAATATCTCCAAGAGGAGCATTACAGAGACCAAAAGGCATGACTTTCCAATAGAAGGTTCCCCATTCTGTAGCAAAAGCGGTTTGATGTTGATCTTCTTCAGCAATTTGAATCATATTTGTAGTGGGTTTCTTTCCTTGCCTATCCTCAACCCAAGATCTAATCAATCTAGCATTGAGGAGATGAAGTTAGTTGTCACACGTAGATTCGTTCCCATGAGAGCGATAACATAGTTCAGATTTCAGCATGAATGGAAGATTCACATCTAACTCTACAATCCATTAACCCTAAGCCTTCACACTACATTTATTAACACTAGATCCACAATGAAGATAGCTTACTCTTTCTCTCTCTCCCTTTCTCTCTTATAAAAAATATAAAGACATGCAATCCCAATAACAATAAGATCCAACAATTAGCAAAACACAATAAAAGCATGAGAGATGGAGGAAACGTGATAGAGAGCAAGGACGTTCATAAATTTGTTTCACAAGAGAACCAATCTGCTTTATTGAAATGAAGTATGTACATGTGTAGCAAACTCGAGTTGGTCCCTTTTTATAGTAGAGAAGAGGACCCTGGTCTCTGAATCCTATTGGTCTATTTCTGCCTCCCTAACTATTCAAATTTAAAAAAGAGTGGGAACCATCCAAATTGGAGGGAAACCCAACTTTATTTACTAACTTGACATTTAGGCCCTGTGACATTTAAAGTCCTTTTATTAACTTTCTAATTAATCAAATCTCTATCACATGCAGGGTGCCAAATCCCTCTCACTTATTAACTAGGGTTAGGGTTGCCTTGGGATATGTAAACTCTCCAACGGTATCCCCCACCAAAACTGGTGGTAGTCCCAGGACACCCGTGAGATGCAATTACTATGGGCTTTTATTTGCTTGTTCTTTGTCAAAAGGACTTGTCTTGGATCTTCACTTAGCCTTTTTAGCAAGAATTGATCGTGGAGGTGATGACTTCTAAGAAAATAAACTCTTCTTCAAAGATGAAGATTTCCTAGATGATGATGTCTTGCTAGAACTCTGAGTTGTACAATCATCCTTGACTTTTCCTGTGCCTTTATCCAGTAAGGGTGGCACATTCTTTGAATCAACCTTTTGAGGAGGATTTTCCCATTTCATGACCATATTATAAAGTTGTTTGGCTTGTTTCTTCGTCATTGACCCTGTGATCCTGTCTTCCTTCAATATAACTACTTTTGGTGGTTTTATTGTTGGTTCATCAGAAATATTATGCACTCCAAATCTGGTTGGATCCATATGATTTAGAATCTGCTCATCGTTCTTCATTGTCATCATAAGTCAAAGCATGACTCACAGGAATGAGTTCATCTTCAATCGGATCTGGTATAGGCTCCATTGATATCCAAGCTACATTCAGCACATTCAATGGAAAAGTGATTGGTATATCCAAGATTCAATCCAATAATGAAATCTCGCTCAAATCTAACTGATTATCTTGTTGACACATATATCCTGTTGTACAGTCAATCATTGCAAGAGCTTCATTCTAGTTGACAGTATCGGTTTGAGAATCATAATGAACTCCCAAATTTTTTACTGGTCGGTCACAAGTATGATCCATTGTTGATAAATCATCATCCTCTTTTTGAACCATTGGTTTGATAGTTCAAGTTACAGAATCAACCTTGACTGCACGTTCATGATTTTCAAAAGTGATTTTTCCGGTACCCCAGTTATGAATTACTTGTGCAAACTTGTAACCATGGGCGTCCCAATAGGACTCGGTAGACATTTGGTGTTTCTGGTAAGTCCATTACTACAAAAATAATGATGAATTGTACTCCAACAATCTTATAGGTACATCTTCAGCCATTTCTCGCGGATGAACTGTCATTTAATCAACTAGCTTAATGGCAAAAGTCGCAGGTTTTATCTTTGTAAGGCCCCATTTTGCACATAGCTTTGTAGAAATCAGGTTAACTCCCGAACCGCCATCTATCACAGCTGCTTCATTAGAAAATTGTCCATGTTGTATCGGCAAGGTGATATTTTTTTGTTCACTTTCCCAAGCTGCTCCGACATGGAGTACTTCACTAGATTCTTCAAATTCAGCACAGAAAAGTGGCTCCTGATGGACTTCTGGTTCAGCTTGAGTTAACTTTTGCGCTAATACTTCTTTTGCTTTTGACACCAACTTCAGGAACTCTCCCAACAAATTATTGAGCTTACTAGACAAAATATTCATGAGCGGCTATGTTTGCGGTGCTTCTAGTTCAGTCATCTTGAAGGGTTCTTCATAATGATGCAACTGAGCATTCATATTAGTATGTGAATTTTCCAATTGCTGCAATGGTGAAGAACAAACTTTGGTTGTTGCTCTAGCAGCTTCAAGCTCATCTTCTTCTTGCAAATGTTTAATCCATTGCCTCATATCCTGATATCTTCTTTTTTCTGCATGAAGATTTGGACAGACTCCAGATGTTGTTGGTATGTACTAGATCTGCTACCGGTTCTTTCTGCATCTGTGCTCTGGTGACCACCATCAAGGGTACACTTGATTTATTCTGAGCTACTAGTCTTTGCTTGATTGTTATCAAATTTACAAGAGCTGTAGCCAGTGGTGGCTTCGGTCTTGCTGGACATTCCTTATAGTAATGCCCATAACCACAGTCACGACAGAATGGAACAAAAAAAAATTTATTTGGACATTCTGCAACTCTGTGATTTTCTCCACATGTAAAGCATCCAAGTGGTTCTTTGGTCCAGTTTCTAGATACTTGTTATCGCGCAGCAGCTATTTTTGCAAAAAAGAGACTTTTTTAACAAAAATATGACAATATGACAACTGATCCTCTGAGAAACCTTCTATTTATGTTATAATTCTTCATCGACCTGGCAGTAGATAGATCTGAATCACATCTATGCACAGTGAATCGGACAAAGGTTGTCTATTGCACATCTGGAGACTTCTATCGCTGCCTTACTGACTTCATTTTGGAGAAAAGATTGCCATTCGCCATAATAGATTCGTTCCCATGAGAGCGATAACATAGTTCAAATTTCAGCATGAATGGAAGATTCACATCTAACTCTACCATCCATTATCCCTAAGCATTAACACTACATCCATTAACACTAGATCCACAATGAAGATAGCTTACTCTTTCTCTCTCTCTCTCTTTCTCTCATAAAAAAATACTTTGGCCTCTAAATCCTATTGGTCCATTGAACTATTCAAATTTAAAAAAGAGTGAAAACCATCCAAATTGGAGGGAAACCCAACTTTATTCACTAACTTGACATTTAGGCCCTACGACATTAAAAGTCCCGCAAAAGGCCTAAAGTCCTTTTATTAACTTTCTAATTAATCAAATCTCTATGTGATCATCGGGTTGGACTTACACACGCAGGCTGCCAAATCTCTCTCACTTATTAACTAGGGTTAGGCCTTGGGATCTGCAAACCCTCCAACAATATTGTATCCACTAAAGCCATCTAAGAAGGAGTAGGCCTCATTTCTTGCGAGATTTTCTAAGATGGATTCTCCGAAAGGTAATGGAAAATGATCACGTTCTGTGACGGCATTAAGTTTCTTAAAATCAACACAAATCCAAAGTTTTTCATTTTTTTAGGAACAATGACGATTGGGAACCCACTCAGTATGTTCGATTCATAGATGAATCCTGCATCTAACAAGCGTTGTAATTTTTCTTTGATTTTGGCCTTGTAGATCGGATGTTTTAGAGGTATTTCCATAGAAACAGCATGTATTATCAAAGTCTTGGAGAAATCTAACTGGGTTAGATTCTCCATCGTAATTTGGTTGCATACTTTGGTGCATCGATACATGAAATTCTGTGTTCTAGCTGTGGAGGAGCCATATTGGAAGATTCAGTACAATCTCGAAACATGATTCAGTATGAGGAGCAGACTAACAGTACAGATGATCAGGACAGTACTGTACTTGGCCAAAAAGTCAAAAAGGGCAGTTTTCTTGCAGAATGGAGGATTTGGACAAAAATCAGACTTTTATGTAGTAATAAAATTTGTGGTCAGTACTAGAAATCGTGGACAATCAGATGAATCCAATTGTAGTACTTTCAAATTTCAATAGGGGGTGCTTTCTGTCAAAATATTGAGTTTTGATGTTTTTTTGGAAGACAAAATTAGGGATATAATTCGCAGAGGGTACAAAGAAATCATGCTCACTATGGGTGATTTTGTGGTATGACTGGCAATTTTTGATACTAAGGTTTAACTGACAAACAAGGGAAATAGTGAAAAAAGTGATTTTCTGATCGTGAAATAGGCAAAATCTCAAAGATAGAATTCGCGGAGCTACTGGAGGACTGATCTTTAATAAATCTAGCCTTAGTGAAGCCGGCGAATTCTAAGACCAAGATTTGCTTAGAAAACAATGGATTTTGAAAGTATATCAAGGTGTTTTCAAAAAATCTAAGTAGGGTCAGAATTCGTGGAGGTCATAGAATGAAGATCAGTGTCTGTTATGGCTGTAGATAGACCGACAAACTCTGATATACCTATTTGGTTGAAAAAAATGTCACTTGGGTCACTTCTTTCAAAGAAAATGCCCAAGTTGACATTTTTGTTGCTTCCCCCCCAGCTTGATAGGTTGCTCTACAGCTCGTTGAGGACCTGGAGAGAAGACTCGTGCTGTAGTGTGAAGATAAAAATCAAGCAAGCATACACACAAATAAGGAAGCAAAAAAAACGAAAGGAAAGGAAAGCTAGGTAGAAAAAATCGTAAAAAGTGGCAACGGCGCCAATGTTGGAAGTATTTCTAGTTTGCAGTACGGTGGCTAGATCTACTCACAGATGTAGTATAGTGTTAGAGAGGATCATCCACTTTTTAAGAACCTACCAAAAGCTTTCAAATGGAAACTAAACAAGAAGAGCGGAAGCACCAAGGCTTTCCCAACTGGTGCCCGGAACGGAAATAAAAACTAATTTGACTAAGGCTTACCCAACTAGCCAAGATTACTAAACTAGATCCTATTTTAGCACCCAAAAGGGAGATAGAAAGAATATCCCTCTTGGAAGATTTACAAGATACCAACTATGATTTTCTTCTAATGCATCATACTTTACTTGCATTGCATCTCTCCAAACTTTAGATCTATATGCTTCTTCAAAAGATGATGGTTCTTCAAGCAATGTAACTAAGAAGGAGTAAGAAGTATAAGATGTAGAGTCTTTCGTTTGCTTTCCCTTGTCCATGTAGGTGAGCCTTGAGGGCTCGGCCTTGCTTCTTGTTGATCTTCTCGGCCCCCTTTGACTAGAATCTTTGTCTCCATCCTCGGGTTTGTCAAGATCCTCCTCGGATTTGTCAAGATCTTCAATGCACAATGGGTTAGATCCATTAGACGAGCTTTTAGCAAATTGTGACTCATCAAAAAGTACATCCTTATTTACCTTTACTTTCTTGGATATAACTGAGATCATATATCCTATAGCCCTTGTTATTTTCTCCATAGCCAACAAAAATCCCTTTGAAGGAGGTAGCATCTTCCTTCCTTCTTGTCTCCAAAGGGATGTGGACATAACAAATACATCCAAAGATTTTAAAATATTTTACATTGGGTTTCTTACCAAACAAAGCTTGATATGGTGAAATCCCATCAATAGCACTACTAGGAAGTCTATTACACAAGTAATTAGCACAAGTTATAGCTTCTCCCCAAAATGAGATGGGAAGTGATGCATCAAGTCTTAAAGACTTTGCACATTCACATAGACTCCTATTTTTCCTCTCGGCCACCCTATTTTGTTGGAGGGTGTAGGAACA
Source organism: Diphasiastrum complanatum (assembly GCA_029204225.1). Lineage (NCBI taxonomy): Eukaryota > Viridiplantae > Streptophyta > Lycopodiopsida > Lycopodiales > Lycopodiaceae > Diphasiastrum > Diphasiastrum complanatum. The sequence goes on from CM055103.1 coordinate 51,236,941, forward strand.
AGTGTAATGCATTTTAATGCCATTGATCTCACAAAAGTCTTCCATTTTATTGGAGGTGTACTCTCCTCCATTATCACATCTTAGTGCCTTGATGGAAGTACTAAGTTGCTTCTCAACTAGAGACTTGAACTTAATGAAAGCTTCATATACAAGACTTTTCTTTGATAGTAACTCAATCCATGTGAATCTAGTACAATCATCTATAAATGTTACATACATCAAGGCACCTCCATTACTTGCATGTGAAAAACTATGTACATCAGAATGTATGAGATCCAAGGGAGACGTAGATCTTGATGAAGATCTCTTGTAAGAAATTTGTGTGACTTTGCAAGGCCACATGCCTCACACATCTTTCCACACTTTTTGAAAGCTTTTGGTAGGCTGAGAGCTAGTTCCTTGCTTGCCATTGACTCCATGGATTGAAGATTAAAATGGACTAATCTCTTATGCCAAAGCTCCACTTGAGATAGCTCCTCCATAGCCAAGTTCACACTTTCATTTGCAACATTAGCATCCAACTTGAAAAGTCTACCTTGCTTAATGCCACTAGTTATGCACTTATCATTTTTCAAGATGGAACAAACTCCATTCTTGAAATGTACATCTAGTCCATTGTCCATTAATTGTCCTACACTAAGCAAGTTTCTCTATCTTGCATTCTTGATCACTAGCAATGTATATTGACTTCTTAGAGTCATTACAACAGAGAAGAGTAGAAAAATAATACTTGTTAAAAGACATGTGAGAACTAGCCCCACTATCTATCCACCATGTGTCTTGACTTGAAGTTGGTGTAGATGCAACCAGTAAGGATGTGTTGAATCCATCCTCATCTTCTTCCTCTTGAACAATGTTCCTTTGATCTCCATTTGCTTGTTGATTCTTCTTCAAGTAACATTCTGAGGCAAAGTGTCCAACAAAAGAAACACTTAAGCTTTGCCTTGTTCTTCACTTTGCCTTTGGAAGTTGATCCTCCATTCTTCATCTCAGCCTCCTTGCCTTGATTCTTCTTGAATGGATGTCGTTTCTTCTTGCCTTTGGATGTAAAATTTGCCTTCTCCTCTCCTCCATTAAGTGACATGCCTCCCATTCTTGTCTTGAGGTGTAGGAGTCTACTCTCCTCGGCCACAAGAACATTGTGCAACTTTTCAATGGATGGAAGAGTGTCTTGAATAGCAAATGATTGGACCAAGTTGGTAAACTCATCACCTAGGCCATTCAATATGATTTGTACTAGCTCTTGATCTTGGATCTTTTCTCCTATAGCACTCAATTCCTTGTTAAGAGATTTGATCCTAAGGAGATACTCTTGTCCACTCTCTCCACTTACTTTATGCTTTGAAAGACTTGATTCCTTAGCATGAGGATTCTTGAAGTGTTATTGGATTCATAGATACTCTTTAATAAATCCCAAGCCTCTTTTGATGAGGCACAAGAAGACACCTCCTTCAAGAAGTCATTGCATACATTCAACTTTATGCAATGTAGAGCTAATCTTGCTCTCTTCTTGTATTTGGTTTGTTCTTGGGTTGCTTGAGGCTCTTCCTCAACTCCTAGAACTATGTCACAGAGGTCATGGATAACTAGGAGTGATTCCATCCTCACTTTCCAAATGGAATAATTTGTGGAAGTGAGTTTCTCACTTGATTCCAACAAATAACCACCCATGGATGACATTGTAGAATAAATGCTCTTATAAATTCACAAAGATTTATGAATTTTAAAGATCTATGAAAGGCCTAAAGCTCACAAGATTGTCTATAGCCTTGTCTCTATCAAGCTTGAATGATACACAATTAGATCTTGACAAAAATTCCAAGCTTTCACTCTCACAAATTTTTTTTGCTTTACACTTTTCTTAGAGGTTTCACTTCAACTAAAGATCTGAACAAATCAGCCTCTTGGATCTGATCTTAAACTCCAAAAAGAAATACTTCAATGATCCAAAACTCTATTTGGTCATAGGCATTAGCTAGATTGAATCTAGATCAATACTATGCTTCAAAAAGTACTAAATTTGGACTAGAATTGAGATTATAGGACCAAAAAACACAAGGTAACTTGAAATAAAAGTTGCTGTACAGTTTCACACGTGTGAAAAGTACATACACAGCCTCCAAGTCGATTTGATCCAAATAGAAACAAGCTATCACTCTAGATGAACTCGCCCTCACTAGTATTGGCCAAAAACAAATTTTGCCAATGATCTTTGCAAGTTTTATGAATCAAATGATCACTCTTTACTCGGCTTTGATACCATGATAAAAATTTCAGTTTTAGGACATTAATGATTGTACTAAACAATCATAGAGAGTTATTGGTTGCTTAATCAATGGATCTATCAAGTTCTACACTTTAGATCTTGATCTAGATTCACTACACTTAGATTTAAGCAAGAGCAATGGATCAAATCTTCATAAACAAGTGAGAGCGGCCTCACACGTGTGGAGTACTATCCACTGTATGGCCTACACTGAAACAACAAGTACATAGGTTCTTGATAGCAATCATTCAATAAACTCACAATTCTATTGACTAGAAATCTCACAAAAGTATAGAATGCAAAAGTCTCATCAATCTCATTAGCAAAATGATGATCCTTTTATGGATCAAGTACATCCACGAGTCTGGTACAGTCCAACAGGTCTTCACACATGTGAAGAGTGCCACATTACTCAGATCTATCCTTTGATCCATCCTTGATCCTTATCCAAAGTTGACCTTCTAGAATATGGCTAAAATCCAAAGAGCTAGTCTCCTAGAATATAGGAATATTCCCTACAAAATAGGATCTAAGGAAAATGGTCAACTCTTATCTTCTAGAACTCTATACACACGTGTGAACATCCACTTGCCATGTGGGAGCATTTACTCATGCACATGCAAGGATAAGCTAACTTCTAGGTGACTAGTCAACTTGACTAAAAACTAGCCATATCATGTTCACACTTGATTTGATTGATACAAAATCAAAGTTACAAATATGAAAAGTACTTTCTTTCACACGTGGGAACAGGCTCCACACGTGTGAAATCAGATCATGAACATTGTACTCATGATTGATCTTTATTTACAATAAAAAATGACAAGTGAGAAGTGACAATTTTCAACATATACTCTGCTATTTTTGCAGATTACAGATGATAATAGGGCACTTTTACAACTGTTCAAATCTCCTAGAGCCTAAGCCTTGTTTTTTGTAGAAAACAGAAGTTCAAGAATGCATACTTTCATGCAAAAATTACTTTCTACTACTATTTTTTTGTAGTAAGAAATGCTTTAAGTCAATTTTTAGTTTGCTTAACCTTCATTTTGTTTCCACGAATGCATAAGCAATTATTCCTTTACATTTTAGCATGCCCAGATTACCTTATGGTTGAGAAACAGGGTAGATGTTGCCCGCTAAAAATTTGCAGGTTTGGCCATTCTTCACATAGAATAGGCTTCCCAATGACCCAAACCATCCCAATAATGGCCTTACTGTCTCATTAACCTGCAAACCACCATTAGTTTGCTAGAAAATGCCACAAAACCCTGCAACTCCATAAAGAATTGCCATACAAAGCCTGTTAAAAATCACTAACACTCACAACAAGTGGTTAGTCCAATTTTGCATCTATTCTTGTCTTTCTCGCCGATTTTAAAGCAAAACCGGTTCCACAAAAAATAAAAAACAGCAAACTAATCCCATTAACCACTGTTATGCAAAGAACACAAAGCTGTAAAAACCATCATTACCTCTAAATTGGACCTGTTGCTGACGGAAAAGTGCTCCCAATGAAATAATTGGCAACACAAGTGACTCAAAAAAAATCAAAATCTATTTCCAAAACACAGATTTGAAGTGCTTAAAAACCGAATCGATTGTATACCTGGTAGTGCACATACCACCAACCGATTCTACCTCAAAAAAGTGACTCTCGGGATTCCATATCACACAACGGAAAAACTCTCACACAATTTGAGATTACTTCTTGAGCACAAATCAATGGCAAAACATACTTAGAATTGACTGTGATACCAATGTAAAGTCCTCATCCAAGGATCTTATTCTAAGCATGCCAATCACAAGCAACACAAGGGAAACGGATGGTGGACAAACCAACCCAACCAAACCTAGATCGAATGGATCTAGCCCCCAAGCCATGGATCAATCACAAAGAAGAATGAGGCATCATACCAGCAGCATACGGCTACCAATCATGCAATCAAGCTTACACTAGTGAGAGCCCAATAGGTATACTTATACTCTCCAAGGCCCATGCACCACTAGTATGCACTGTGATACCTCATTGAACACCTCTGCAGCCTATCTGGGCCACGTCATCCAGTTTCCTAATGACTCACTGATAGACCCATACAAACTCCACCACCATGTGCTTAGGCCTACAACCATTAATTATGACCTTATACACATAAGGGCCCCAATTCCCTTATAGTCACAATTAGCTTACGGGTTGTTGGTCTACTGATCTCTAGCATGGACACGCTACCTAGTCGAGTTTGAAAGAGATTCAAATTTGAACTTTGGGTACATTGAATCTAGACCCAAAAATAGTAGGGTTTACATTTTGGAGGGAAAGCCAAGTGGCCAAATAGGGTTTGGACACTCTATAAAAGGATGTAACTCATGGAGAGACACATATTCTCTCTTCTCTCTCTCATTTCATCATTATACATGATTCTCTTTGGGTTCTACTACTCATTGGTGCACTCTCATGATGTTATCTTGCAATTCTATGAGTAGAATGAATATTTATTGCTATTTTTGGTTCCACATGTATGAAATATAGTAGGGTACTGTAATTGTATGGAAAACAACCATATTTTATGTTTTGGTTCATGTTTGATCAGTATCTCTTAGAGTTTGCATCTCAGCATCTACATTGGCAGGATTGTTGGTTTGCTCCTTATTGTAACCAAAGATCAGGGACATGGATTGGATCTTGAATGATCTGAAATCCTTCATAGGAACAGCCCACTGAAACCATCTGGAATCGTGTCGGAGGGTAGATCGAGTATGACCAAGTCAACTAAATACTCCACATTCTTCTCTTTTCTCCCCCTCCCTTCTCCACAACAAGACAAAAGTGCCTTTCTAATTTCTTTCATTTCTCTAGGAAGTACTCTGTCTCTAAATCCTTTTGCAATGTCAAGCATATTTCCTTGAATAAAATGTAGCTGCAAATCAAAAATAGATTTATGAATTGCATATGCTTAAGAAAGTAAGCAAATAGAAAATATATATGCTTAAAGGAAGAATAATTTACAACTTTGTCAAAACATTTACTCGAAAAGCAAAATAGACCTGAGCACTACTCTCAGTGTCAAGGGATTTCGGTGGACAATATTCAAAAAATTTGCACATTTTTGAGACACCCAAATGTCGGCCTTTTCCCCAACATGCTCGGCTTGCTTGCATTCAAGGTTTTGTCGCTGATCAAATTTTCTTTTGTCGTATTTGCTTTGGTGAGGGCTTTGGGCTTCTCTGCAACATTCACAACCATAAAACAAAAATTGTAAATGAGTTTGACAAGCTTTGACAAAGGATATTATTCAATGTCAATTAATACAACATTCTATATGATAACATTTACAACATATGCACCTAAGACGGCTATCAAGCTGCTCGGCAATGTGGACCATTGTGGGGGCAATGCATGTCCCTGAATCACCCACATGTAGCTGCTCTTTTTTGTGATTTGCATATAGATCTTTCTCTTCATCAGGGCAAGTTCCTTCAGGGAAATCCAACCACCAAGGATTGTTTAAAATTTCCCATTGCGAAAGACCATCTTTTTTGGACAAATTGTATTTTTTGGAATACATAGATGTAGACGGTGTGTCTATTTGATTCCAAGTATTAAATAACTCTGAAAATAATTGGATTTCCCGTGCATTGTGATAGTGACGCAAGTATCTACAGTGAGCAACTTTGCTTGTTAGAAGAATGGAGAAGAACATTAAGAATAGCATATACATGTAGGGAGGGATACATACTCAAAGGAAACATAGACATTGAGATACAACCAACACCTTACCTCCAGAGCACTCTTTTGGCACTAATTATGATCTCTTCTTGCTCTTTTCCTTCTCTTGAATATTCCATTTTTGGCTCCAATGCAAAGAACATCTGCTTGTGCTATTTCATTCTGAAATTTTGTATGTATGATGTCAGAGTTACACTCTTTGGCAACGAAAAACTCTCTACATAAAACACAAATAAAACACCAGTCACTTTAACATGAGACACCAACATCATAACTTATAAAACCAAAAGTTTTGATGATTTGAGTACCTATGCCCAAACACTCTTGCAGAGTGTTTGGGCATAGGTACTCTTGCAGAGTAGCTTTACATTGCTCCACCAGATACTCCAACCATGTTTCTTTTGCTACCCATAGCCTATAATTTTTGTCACTAACTGACACTCCGAACTATGCATGCATAGAGCCAAGACTGATGGTTAGCCAACGATTTCTCACCTCGTTCTTGATGGTGGAGCATCTCAAAGTGTGAAGCTTCTCCAATCCAAAAGAAAAACCAGCCCCTTGTGGTTCCATGGTCACCACTTTCTCAAACCACTCCTGTCCAAGGCTTGGGTTCACCACACCTAGAAGTTTTCCCATCTTATTCATCCATTTGTAATGGACCACATTCTCAGCCTCCTTGACGATTTTATGTTTTTTAATCAAGGCCCGAATTGTATCGTGTCCTAGCCTCTACTAAATCCTTGTCATGTTACTCTTTAACTGAAAGTTCTATGACAAGTTTCAAGCAAGATAGTTTTAAGTGTTGGCTAGAAATTTAGATGGCACCTCAAATAGTACTCGAGCTAGCATGTATTTTTTTAGAGGGTACCAAACTGGAGAGCCAGTTTTCTTTTTTTCATGGTGTCTCACTCTCTCTACGTCGTGTAGCTCTGCTGCTAAGAATTTATTTTGGAAGAAGTCAATATTGCATTATGCAGCCCGACGAACACTATACAACTGATCTTTAAGATCAGTTTTAACCACACCAAATTCATTGAGCCTAAAATCAAAGAAAAAAAATTACAAATATCCAATTAGCTTCAAGAAAAGAATTGCCATCAAACGAATATATCAAATAGGTGCAAAGAAAAATGAAGTTTGTACCAATACCTATTTATTCTGTTCATTGATGCTAGGAGACGCTTCTCCCCATCTTTTGTAGGCTGAATAAGTGATGCACGCACGAGAGCATGCCTACTAATATCACAAATAAAATCCTCATGTATGGCCTCCATCCAGCCAACCAAACAATGATTGCCATCCCAACAAATGAACATACAACCATACATGTCACTCTAGTCAGGATTTTCACACACATTGTCATCAAATTCTTCACTCAATCTTTCCCATATTGGGTCCCACAGTATCTTGTCATGATCTTTTACAAGAATAGGATTACCAGAAGAAGTGCACAAAGAAAGGACAAAATCACCTTTCTGAACAATGTATCCCTCTCATTTATATGTCTCTTTCAATATGAGACGTCGTTTGCCCACAATTCGGATTGCCTCATTTGGGAATATGTGGCATAGCGGTATCATTGGAGGGGGTAGCTCGATGGAGTTTCAACTCCTCTAACAAGACTGAAAGCATATCAAGATGGAAAGAAAGAGACACAGTCCCTATGTCATCTTCCACTACCTTGGCCTTTTTTCTTTTTCTATCAATTGTCTCTTCAATGTTACCTTGATCATCTAGGACATCTAAAGCAACCAAATCATTCTCAAGGACTTGTGTTTCTAGCACTTCATTTGGTACATCATTGAGTCCTCCATGTGATGACTCACAAATACCACTACCCTCAACAGACACATCTATAGCAACTATATTTTCTTGGATAATTGCACCTACATGTACAAAACATAAAGGTAAGTTTAGCAAAAGGATTACATAGAACTGTGGAAGACTGCTAGTTAATAGCATACCTGCGAAGAGTCTTCATCGAGCAATGCAACACGAGCATCCATAGCCACCAACTTTGTTTTTGACCTAGTCAAAACCATGCTATATCAAAAAATACCATCAGAATATGTGTAACATGCTGGTAAATTACCAAAGAATATGTGTAACAAGTAGTAATACTTACTAATTTGGCCTTGGAACTTTGTACTGGCATGCAATGCAATGATCAACTAGACCTGATTGCCGACAATCAGATCTGGTTGATCGTTGGCATTGCATGCTAATGCAAAGTTCCACTTCATGCAATTGTACTCATTGTTGATAGTAATCAAAGTGCAATTTGTCCTACTGATGTTATTGGTCATTGCACATTTCTCTGAATCCATCATTTGAAGTGTTTTGTTGCTAATTGTGGTGTTTTCGATCCATGCATCTAGCTCGCTCCTAGCTTCCGCACAAACCCACTGAATTCCGACATTTATGGCATTGCCTGTAATAGTTCACAAGGGACTCAAAAACTTCTTTGCGGCTTGCTATTGGGCAACACTACTCTTTGCAATAATCATGGATGAAAAATAGTATGATCCACGATTGCAGTTAGGTACGTGACTTGCAGATGTGTCATGAGACATTAAGGATACGTATGAGATGATTGCTGCAAGCAACAAAACGTAGTTTTAGAAAAACAACCCTATGGAATTTATGAGTGTAAGAAATAAATTCAAATGAATGAGTTTAGGGATTAGGGTCGAACAAAATAAGTCACTCCTTCCATTCAACCATAGATAAATAAATTACATACACCCTAATAATCACAAAAACTAAAATTACATGTCATGCGAGTCAATACATGTGAATAATTATAATTTAAAAGAAATAAATTAAACATTTCTACATGGTTTAGGGCCAAATACAGCTCAATTACATAACTAGTCAAGGTTCAATAATACTGTGATGCCATCTTATTGGTAAAAATTGAATATCAACATAAATATGGCATGATATACTCGAAAATGAAGATATGAGCTAGTTAAGTATAAATCATGAAGAGGCCTAAAGTCATTTTTCGGGAATATATCTCCTAAGTAATTGCCTTGTAATTAAGGGCAAGACCTTTAATGATAAAGACATTACCTTGGATAACCTTTACTAGGTCGTCCACACAAAACGACTAGATACGAAAAGACATGTTTAACTAGAGTAACTTTAACTCATAGTTAAGTATACCTTTCATAGTATAATTGAATATATTTTCAGTCTAATTGTTAACTAGACCCATTCACGGGAGAGACGCACTTATTGTTTTAGAGGTGCGTTTGTTCGTCTCGTAGAACATATATTGATCTCACACCTCAGTCTCGAGCATCGAGAGAGAAGAGTTTATGCATATGTAAGAGATTGAAGAAGTGAATAGAGTTTTGTGAGTTATTCTCTCTTATCTCTGTTCTCCGCACTGCTGAGTGTGAGTGATCTTGAGTCTGCTAACAATCTCAAACGCATTACATGAATTACTCTCTGATCAGATAGACACTCTAGTGCATTACAGTCGTTTGCTGTGTATCCATAAAGCATGCTCTAAAGAACTGTCTTAAAACCATCTTATTTGTCTGTCGTGACTACTTTCTTTTTGGCACTCGAATAACGACTATCTTTGGTACAGAGTAGCATGATCATTGAATAAAGTTCTATGTATACATATGAGATGATAGTCCCTGTTTGAAGAATTGAGTCTTTGCTCTGTTTTCCTGATTGGCATTGACATAATCTAAAACCATTCGTATTCTTTAACCATAAATTTGGACTTTAGTTGTTGAGGACTTCTGTCTAGAAACAAATAGTTCATAAACGCGATTAATTAATTGTCTACACAGTCGCGAATACATCGAACAACTCTCGACTCTTGTTGACACCTTAATCAGCCAGAGTGTAGTACTGTTGTACTACCCTGATAACATCTCATCTGTAGAACGCGTTTCATTCGATTTGATAGAGGCTAGATTGTTGTTCTGAAATTATTAACATTACGTCTCCCAAATATAAGTAATACTGGTTACTTTTTAATGTCTGTTGACAACCAGAATAACACTCAAAACCACTTGCCATAATTTTACCAAATACATAACCTTCTAACGCTGTCCTCTGTGGGAACGACATTATTTACTATAAAATCTATATTAACCTTGTTGGTATAAAACGACATATACCAATTTTTGGCGTCGTTGCAGGGGATAGTTTAGGAAAGTTATAAGAAATCTGACAAATCCATCTCCATTTCTAGTATATGTCAGATAGAGAATCTAGATTAGAACGATACCGTAAGCTTAGAGAGGAATTTTTACGAAGACAATGCGAGAATACTAGTCGAAGAAATCTAGACGTAATCATTGCTTAGTTACTTGAACTCCTAATTAGCTTCGGTATGGAGGGCCCTGCTGCACGTTTCACTTCTATATCAAAAATTAAATACGATTATTTTAAAGGGACTTCTTTCAACGATGCAGATAGCTATGTCTCACAATTCGAGTCAATCGCTAATGCGAATAACAAAGGTACTAACGTAGACAAACTACAAATCTTCACTGGTCTGCTAAGAAAGTAGACGCGCATCTGGTACAGTCAAATTGAACCAGGCTGTAGTATAGGAACCTGGTATCTACTGAAAGATGCGTTTCTGAACCAGTTCAGAAAAATCAACTACAAATCAAGAATTCTCGGACGTCTGAACAATGTTCAGAAGAAGAGTAAATAATCCCTTCACAAATATACACGAAAGGTTAAAAATCTCATAGGAAAACTAACCGGTGTATATCCCGTTGATATGCAGATCAAATGGTTTTTGGCTGGTTTACCACCACTTGATCGGTATTGCAGACAAGGGGACATGACCTCCTTAGCAGCAGTAATAGCTAGTGCCAAAAATTTCAAGACCTCGAAACTAGCACAAAAGCGACGATCAACTAAGAAATCTCGAAAGTCGAAGACTGATTCCAGTGACAACGATGATGATTCAGATTCTGATTCAAGTACCAGTTCTTCAAGTTTGGAATCTGAAAGCAGCGATTCATCAGAATCAGAAGCTGACAAAGGAGAAAGAAAGAATAAATGACGATCCAAACGAAAGGATGACACAAAAGTTGTCGAGGATAAATCGTCAACTTCTAAAGTTGAAAAGCTTAAAGTTTAATGACTTGAAAGTGCAGATCTCTGAAGTTGCAGATAAAAGACCAAAAGCGTCTTCTTCCAACATAAATGTGGAAGTTCAGGACACACCAAGGAAGACTGCACCACTGTGAATGTCAAATACATTGAAGATCCTGCCCAGGAGGTACTTTTTATTTTTTAAAATGATGCGACTACTAACTATGTTCAGGGTACTGCAGCATCAGCCCAGCAGGACAGACCCAAGTTTGCACCAAGAAGACATAATCCTCCTGAATTTGTTGGACCAGTGAAGTCTCAAACCGCGACTAAACCAGTGTCGGGCAACTGCTATAACTGTGGAGAGCCGAGACACTTTTCACCTGACTGTCCTCAGCCACAAAAGTCGATTGGTTATGTACCATTATGCTCGAACTGTAGAGAGCCTGGTCACAAGTATCCTGACTGCCCTTAGCCACAGAAGCCGCGACCCAAGTATCAGTATGTAGCAACACCAGCTGCTGTAGACTCGAAAGCGAAAGCTTCAACTGATGCTGTTGTGCAGAGAATTGACATTATTGAAGAAAAATTGGCGAAGACAAAAGATCAGTCCTAGCCAAGTGACGTGGAGAACTTATTCAAAATCACAACGAGAAGCAAAAACTCCTCGAAACCTAACCAGAAATCTTTAACAAAGAGCAGAAAATCCTCGAAGAAGAAATCTTCTAGCAAGACGATGAATAAATCTACGACTAAAAAAGATCTCAAAGATGACCCCGACTATGACCGCGATGCTGCGAAGTTGTTTGCAAAAGATATTTCATCAGAGGCAAAAGAAATTATCAATGCTGAACTTCAGTCAGCTGCTGCAGAGAAGGTGGTCACTTTTGAGGAAGGGGACGACGAAATCACATAGACAAAATTGTCTAGTATTGTTATCGATAAGCCAATCTCGAAATCGAAGACAACAAACTATGACATCATGACTAATATTGGATCACTTTGTCCAAATATTACTTTTGAGCAGTTGTTGACAGATAACACTTATTACAGAAAGCAACTGAAAGGTCTTTCTTCACCGAAAAAAAAAAATTTCTTTGCCAGATGCCGGTGTTCTGTCTATTGATTTAGGTGATCTCGGTGCACTTAAAATTGATATTACCATTGTGGGATGCCTGATTGAAAAAGTGCCAATTGACTCTGGTTCCAACGTGAACATAATAATAGAAGATATAGCTCATGCTTTGGGGTTGACAGACATTCAACCGACACAGCGAAACATCAAGTTAGCTGATTCGACACGACAAAAACCTATTGGAGAACTGAAAGATGTCACTGTTTACATTCAAGCCAAGCCATTCACAATGAATTTCATAGTTATCAAACCACTCGGTTTGTCATCTTATTCTGTGCTGATTGGACGACCTTGGATTTATCAATCAAACGCAAGTGTTCATTGGAAATCCAGAGAGCTAAGATTTCAGACTGGTGAGACCAATAATCGTGGTAAGCCAGCAGAACAAATAATCACCTGGAGTTGGGAAAAATATGAAGGTGAAATGCCTTTGTCTGACACCAGTTTTACATCAGAGAAATCTTCTTATGTCTTAAATGTTTTTTCTAATGCATCTGACATTGAAGTTCAATATTTTGAATGTTATGAGAATGCTGACAAAGAACAATTCTTCAATGCCTGCAACACTAAAGCGGATGCTTCGTATGAAGAACTCATGGTTGTAGACACGAACTCGAAAGAGTGACGATTTGAGTGACGAATCTGAACACGAATTTGTTAACAAGAACCAAGTTGACAACAAGAAAACATCTATGGAGTCAACCATGCGCGAAATTCATGGCCATACCAAGGCCAGTACGACAGAAGGTATCATATTACCAGATTCTACTGAACTAATTGAACTTACACCTGGCAGATTTGTGCATGTCTCAAAGTCACTTGGAGAATCGGAGTTAGCGGAAGTCACTGAACTATTGAAGGAGTATCAAGATGTTTGTGCTTGGTCGCTCGATGATTTGAAGGGTATACCTGCAAAATTCGGAGAGCACCGTATTGATCTTAAGGAAGATGTTGTACATGTTCGACAAAGACGGTATCGTCTCAATCCTAAGTACTCTCTCATGGTTAAGGACGAACTCAACAAACACCTTAAGTCAGGTATAATCTATCTCGTCTTAAGCAGTGAATGGGTTTCACCCATTGTTGTCGTCCCAAAGAAGAAGATTGGCAAAATATGAATATGCCAGGATTTTTGCAAACTCAATGCTGCCACAAGGAAGGATCATCATCCTCTGCCCTTCACTGATTCCATCTTAGATCAGGTTGCTGGTCAGGAGCGTTACAGTTTCTGTGATGGTTTTTCTGGTTATAATCAGGTTGGAGTGCGGAAAGAGGATCTTTTAAAGACTACATTCACTACGGATTGGGGCACTTATGCCTACAACAAAATGCCCTTTGGTCTTTGTAACGCTCCAGCGACTTTTTAGCGAATCATGATGTTAATATTCGTTGCCTTCCTAAGAACTTTTCTCGCAATATTTATTGATGATTTTTGTGTATATAGTGATATAAAAACGCACCTACAAAAGCTGAAATTAACATTGCAACGGTGTCGAGATACTTGTTTATCTCTTCATCCAGATAAATGTTTTTTTGGTATGAAATAAGGGATATTACTTGGACACAGAATATCTAACAAAGGAATAGAAGTCGACAAAGATAAAGTCGAGCTTATAAAGAATCTCCAAATACCAACCAATTTACGTGAACTAAGAGCTTTCTTAGGACATGTCAACTATTACCGGAGATTTATTCAAAATCATGCTTCTATTTTTGCCTCTCTTACACATCTACTGAAGAAACAAGTGGAATACTTGTGGACGAATGAACAAAAGAAAGTATTCGAAGAACTTAAGCAAAGGTTGATCAATGCTCCTATTCTGAGACCACCCAACTGGGCTATTTTATTTCATAGTTATGTGGATGTTTCTACATTTGCTATTGGCGTCTATCTAAGCCAGAAGGACGACCAGAAGAAAGATCATCCCATTTACTATGTGAGTCGATAGCTCAGTGCATCAGAGAAGAATTATTCGGCTATAGAAAGGGAAGCGTTTGGCATGATTTTCACTGTTAAGAAATTTCGGCATTATTTGCTGGGATATGCATTTATTTTTCATATTGATCATTATGCTCTTAAGTATCTTGTAAATAAACCAAATCTATCAAGATGAATTGCTTGATGGGTTCTACTTCTGCAGGAATTCACTTATCAAGTAGAGCTTCGTCAAGGAAAATATCATACAAATGCTGATTATCTATCACAACTCGGCACGAAAAAAATTGAAGAACCAATTAATGATAATTTTCCAGACGACATTTATTCAAAATTTCATCTACGAATTCGCTATATTCTGATATTATTATTTATCTCAAATATCAGATATATCCGGATGGTTACGATTTGGAGCAAAAGACAGTCTTTCACTATAAGGTAGCACCTTATACGATTATTAACAATATCTTGTACAAGCTTGGCGCAGATCATCAGCTTCGAAGATGTCTCGAAACTGAAGACATTAAAAAGGTCGTTAAAGCCTTACACTCAGAAGATGCTGGTGGACATTTTGCTTTGAAAAATACTGTTAATAAGATATTGACTGCCAAGTGTTGGTGGCCCAGAATGTTCAAGGATGTATCAAATTTTATTCATTCATGTGATCCATGCCAGAGATCTAGTAAGCCTACAAAAGCAATGAATTGGCCGTTGATATCAATCTTGCCTCTTGCACCATTTGAAAAGTGGGGGATTGACTTTGTTGGTCCAATCAAACCTGTGACTCGACATACGAAATGTCGTTATATTCCAGTTGCAACGGATTATGCTACAAAGAACGTTGAAGCAGAGGCGACGAAATGAAACGATGCGAAAATTGTCGCGACATTCTTATTTAAAAGTATAACCACAAGATATGGTTGTCCACTTGAACTGGTAAGTGACCGAGGTACACATTTTCTAAATGACACGATACGGTTGCTGACAACCTATTTTCTAATCAAACATAGAAAAGTTACACCGTATATTCCAAAAGCAAATGGCCTGACAAAAAGAGCTAATGGAATTTTATGTAAGATCCTGAATAAAATTACTATTGCACATGCAATGGATTGGGATCAGAAACTACCATCAGTTCTCTGGACTTATCGCAACACAGAGAAAATCATGACGAAGCAGACACCATAATTTCTTACGTGTGGTATGCATCCTATTTTGCCAATTGAATTTGAGGTGAAAACTTTTCGTATTCAAGCTCAACGAACAGATGCAAAATGTGTAAACGAAAGATTGACGAATATTGAAGAACTAGCGGAAGCTTGTGAGAAATCACAAAATTTAACGAAGAAAATCCAAGAACAAAGAAAGAAGAAGTATGACAGTCATATTAAGAAATGTGATCTTAAAGCTGATGACTTTGCACTGATATATGACAGTCGACATCAAAAGTTCCTTGGAAAACTCCATATGAGATGGCTTGGACCGTATAAAGTCATAGAGGTGTTTGAGAATGGTTCAGTACAACTTTAATCACTTGAAGGTGAACTGTTACCTACATGTATTAATGGGTCCAGACTGAAGAAATACTACCTTTTACCAGAATTTTTTTTTATTCTTATTATTTTCTAGTATTTTTCTAATTTTTTTCGCAACTTTTCTTTTATCTTTTCTAGAAATTTTCTTGACTTCTCTCAATCTTTCAACATAATTTTTAAAGTATTTTCGAAAAAATTTCGCGACACTAAATTTGTTAATCAAATTTTTGTAAATCATTTTCGCAAATTTTTCTAGAATCTTTTCTAGCATTTTCTCCAGTTTTTCGAGAAATTTTTTAGTATGTTGCTAAAATTTTGGAGAAATTTTCGTGAGTTTCTATATCAATAATTTTAGGATTCTGCGAGAAAGTTTCGTGAAACTTTCTAGAATATTTCTAGCATATTTTTGAGAATCTCTCGACCTACATTTTGTATTCCTCCATTAAAGATGATGGCCACGTGATCATCATTTTTCACACGTGTGTACGCTCACATATCAAAACAGATATTGTTTTTTTTAATTTAATTTTTTTTCTTTTTTCACAAACGGTCTTCCATCATTAAAGATCGATCTGTCAAATTATAGTTTCAAACACTGATCCATGCACGTCCTCCATAAATGGAAGTGACAGATGTCATATCACCATGCCGCATCATCATCCCTTCCACACCGCTACTGCATATTCGAGTTATTTTCCATTTTCTTCCTTACACTTTCGGCCTGCAAGTTTATGCTTTCCTATGCTTATTCTCTTTTGCGATCAAATCTCACTCATACGAACTATTGCGATCTACGGAGCTGTCGTCAAACATTCGACCAATGGCTTCCGGATCAAGTTCTAGTTCTATCATCATTTGAAAAGCACGCACAGAGATCCGTCTGGCATCCATCCAGTCTTATTTGGATCGATGCAGGTTGGGTGATCTGAAAGTGGACCCTTCAATCATCCTTTCTGAAGTCAGCACGGAATTTGTGAACTCCATCCACTCAATTTTTGAGGTGGACTTCAAAGTTCATGTGCGAGGCCAATTCTTCACTATCACTAAAGACCTATTCTGCACAGCCCTCGGGTTACCTTTGGATGGGAAGATGGTTTCAACCAATAAAGACTCAGTGGATGAAACAACCCACTTTTTGAGCAACTGTTTCGTACCCACGAAGGGATACAAAATTCCAATGATCCATGACACAACATTTAAACTGTTCTGTAAAAACGCGAACCAAGCAATATTTTTGATGGATGCGGATGCCACAATTTCAGTTCAAAATTTTGGTTACATATTGGACTCACTCGTCGGTAATCCAGTTTTCTTCGGCGTTATTACCTTCAAGGCCTTTTACGATGGATTAAGCATCAAAACTTTTCTGGCGTTGGAGCACATGTTTCTCGACTATGTGCCAATTTTGACATTTTGACCGAGCAGGAGAAAACAATGCTGACGGGAAGGATGTTGGCTCCCAAGCCAATTGATCTTTCCAGCATCCTGTCTGTTCCTATTCCGGTTGCACCTGATGCTGCACCAGCAGTCGAAGTGGCAGCTATCACTGCTATGGAGATTGATGCCGCACCATCCCAACCAGATATAGTTCCAGTTGGGGCAATGGATGGCGCTGCTGCTGCTGCTCATTCTTCAAATCTCGCATCTGCTTTCACATCTCAGAAGCAGTAGAGTGCATCCACCACTAATGATGATGCAACCCAGTCTGACACATCAAACAAAGGACGAACAGCTGCAAAAGGAGACATTGGGGCTCCTATGGAAGATGAAGACGAACCAGACAACCAAGCCCAGTGATTTTGATCCATGACAGAAAAAGCCAAGAATTTAGTGGCTGAAGTGTATGAAACTTCATATTTAATCTGACTTCCAGTAATACCACACACACACAAACCACCTCTAATCTCTTCGGTGGAATGTACTCTCGTTTGTGAGTATGAACTAATTTTTAAAATCCTGTTGGGCAACAAGAACACTTTAGACTATGATTATACTTAACATAAGCCCTCTATCAGATTGTTTTTGCATCTAGTAACTGATTGTAATGGGAGAGTTGTTCCTCAATATTCTTGCTCTCTTCTTCGTTCGCGTTCTTCTATCTCCCTTGTCCCATCAGATTGGTATCAGAGCCATAGCTCATATAAATCGAGAGATTAAGTGTGTTCTATTTTTATTACTGATTAGTATGTCTCATATAGGTAACTCTTCGTCATCATCCAACGATGCTAGAATCATTGACAAGTTGAATGGTTCTAACTTCTACATTCGGAAGTTAAAACTCCGGATGATGTTGATAGATAGAGATCTTTGGAATGTAGTAGAAGGTGCTAACCTGAAACCAGAAGATGGTGATTAAGCAAAGTCATGGAAGATCAAAGATCAGAAGGCCTTAGCATGTATCACACTCAATCTGGCCGATTCTCAAATATCCCACGTTACCACGTGCAAAATCTCTAAGGATGCATTAGATTTTTTTTATCAAACCTCTATGAGACTCATGATGTAACCACTAGATTACATCTGAGAAGGAAGTTCTATACTCTTAGCATGTCTGATTCTACTGCCATCACTTCTCACATCAATAGATTCAAGTCTTTATTGGATTAGTTATCAGTTGTATGATGTTCAAGATGATGATGTCGTCATGACCTTGCTTTCTTCTCTTTCAAAGTCGTATGGACACTTTGTGGTGATGATCTCCACACAACCCAGCCTCACTCTTCAAAAGGTGATCGGTCATCTTCTTCAAGAAGAAATATGGAGAAAGACTAGCAGCCTGTCTATCAAAGACAAATCCATGGTCTATACACCAAGAAGAAAGACTACTCCAAGGGCAAGAATCAACTGCAGCAGCAACAGCAGAAGCCTCATACTCAAGGTGAGCATGGTGGATCGCACAAGAAGGTTTTCTGTAGATATTGCAAGAGAGCCAATCACAACATCAAGGAGTATTGTATCCGGATCTACAATGAGGCAAAGCAACAACAAGAACAACAGCCAGACTCCTCCAACACGGCGGAATTCAAGGAGCAAAATACACATTTGTTAATGGCTTATAGCAAGTGCAATGAAGACTGTGAATTCATCTACCTCAGAGATTCAAGCACCATATGCGTGGAAGGCAAAGGAACAGTGAAGATCACATTCAACGACTATCTATCTATTTGTGTTCCCAATGTCCTTCACGTTCCTCAGCTATCAAAGAACCTGTTATCAGTCTCTTAGATAACTGATGAGGGCTACACTATTACTTTCTCATCTAAGCAATGTACAATATTTGAGGAAGATACTACTCTGACTACATGCACCAGAGTCGAAAATCTTTTTGTACTCTCTAATTCAATTGCATTAGCTAGTATCTCTAATGAAAATTTAAACGATAATGCTATTATGTGGCATAGTCATTTGGACACATGAATACAAGTTCACTTTCCTATATGTGTTGTAATAACTTAGTTGATGGACTGTATCTCCCTTCTTCATTAGATAGGAAATTCTTTTTTTGTGAATCATGCATCTATGGCAAACACTCTAGAAGCAAGTTCCCAAATCACATTCCATCAAAACAAAGCATGTATTGAATCTTGTACATAGCGATCTTTGTGGTCCAATGCCAACGCCGTCCTTAGGAGATGCAATCTATTTTATCACTTTCATAGATGATTTATTCTAGATGGTCTACAGTCATGTTCATTAAGCACAAATCTGAAGCCTTTGAATGCTTCAAGAGATTCAAGGCCATGGCTGAGACGCAAACATCTACAAAAGTGAAGGCACTCCAAAATGATGGTGGTGGCGAATACATCTCTAATGAGATGTCCGACTACATGGCTGAACATGGCATTAGAAGACAGTTCACCACTTTCTATTCACCTCAACAAAACGGGTTTGTAGAAAGGAAGAATCGAACTCTTCTCAACTCAGCCAAATCCATGCTACATCAAGCACACCTACCTACGAAGTTCATGAAGTTTGCCATGGGCACAAGCCTAGTGTCAGCCATTTAAAAATCTTTGGTTGTATATGTTTTGTTCACATTCCTAAACAGCTTAGGAAGATGCTAGATCATAGGACAAATAAATGTATTTTCATTGGCTATCCTGATAAACATAAAGCTTATAAAATTTATGATCCATCCACCGATGTAGTGTTTGTCTCTAGGGATGTATATTTCAAGAACATACATACTATGATTTCAAACAACCATCGATAAATGATGCTATGTCATTTCATCCTATTTTATGTAGCATGAATTCTTCCAATGTTGGTGTTCCTTCTACAGAACCTGTAGCTACAGCTCCAAAAGCCAGCAGTCGACAGTACTTGCAGACCAAGCCAGCTCGAACAGATCTGGAGAAATTAAAAAAGAAGCATCATCGCATCCTGGTCAACCAAATGTCCGCAGATCCTCACGGACTCGAACAGTTCTTGAGACGTATACACCTCAATCATTATGGACTTCATCAGAAGAATCAGAGAGCCTAGCCGAAGCAATTAAAGATGTTGTGAAGTGGCAACAAGCTATGAAAAGTGAATACAACTCACTTTTGACGAACCAGACCTGGACACTGGTCGACTTTCCCACTCACAAGAGAGTTATCGACAACAAGTGGATCTTCAAGAAGAGGATCAACTTTGATAGTTCCATTGCTAAATGGAAAGCACGGCTGGTGGCTAGAGGATTCACTCAAGTCCAAGGAGTGGATTATCAAGAAATTTTTAGTCCTGTCATCAAGATGCAGTCAATCAAGACTCTCATTACGTTAACAGCCGCAGAAGACCTCAAAATGCACCAAATGGATGTCAAGACAACATTCCTCAATGGCAACATCAAAGAGGATCCGCTATACCTTCCAACCGGAAGGATTTGAAGTCAAAGGCCAAGAGCATAAAGTGTGGAAGCTGCACAAAGAAATCTACGGTCTAAAACAGGCCGCAAGAGCATGGTTCGATAGAATCAACTCTTACCTCATTCAATTGGGATTTTCAAACCATTCAACTGAACAAAATAGCCATTGAGGGGGGGTGTTGAAATAAATGCCTATTTTGCTCCTTAAGGCTTGTATACTTGTAGCTTGTAGGCACCAATTCAGTTCACATAGCTCTTTACATAGATGATGCATTAATTTTTTTTAATGACACTTCTCTTTTGCACACTACTCAGAGTGATCTGTTAAAGGAATTTGACATGACTGATTTAGGAGCTATCCATTCTTTGCTAGGAATTCACATTACTACAAATGGACATCAAAAAAAGATCTATCTTAGCCAATAGGCATATCTAAAAGGCATTTTAGAAAATTTTCATATGTCTGATTGCAAACCAATTGGTACTCCAATGGATCCAAGTACAGTACTGACTAAACCTACTAGTGTTGATTCTGATAATGAAGTACTCGACATAGCGAAGTACCCTTATCATTCACTAATAGGATCTTTGATGTATGCAATGTTGTATACTAGACAGATTTAGCATACACTGTTAGCACGTTAAGTCAATTCATGTTTAATCCTAGGATCTATCATTGGAAAGCATTAAGAGAGTGATGAGATATATTCAGGGAAGTTTAGATCATATTTTATTTTATGATGGAAATGCTATTGACCCACTCATCCTGCGAGGCTACAACGACTTAGATTGGGGAGGAACAGTCTCTACCAGGCATGTATAATCGCATACAGTTCTTGCTCGTGTGTAGGATATCTCTGTTGAGCTGGTGTCAACTTCTTTGGTAGTGATTCCTACTTTGTAGGATCTAGACCATGATTTATGATGAGATTTGTACCTAAGAGGGCTCTTCTAGCTTTTCAACAAGCTATAATGTCAATACCTTTGGACCTAGCATAAAGGAGATACCTCTGGGTTCTATTCCTATCTGGCAGGGGGACCGATTTCGTGGAGCTCAAGGAAGCATAAATCTGTCATGCTTTCTTCGACCAACAAAGAAGCTGTATGGATCAAGTTTTTACGTGTGACAACTTTAGTTGTATTTCGCTGTCATTGAATCCCAAATTTCATAGCAAATCCAAGCACATAGAAATCCAATATCATTTCATTCGGGAAAAAGTTTTCTCAAGGGAAGTGATCCTTCAATACTCCTCCAGGAATAGTCGCAGCTTCTCAGAATCAAGCACCAGAATTTCTTCAACATGTTGAACCTGTCGAAGATACCAAGGCACCAACTGTGACCTTAACATGGACTATTGAGAATTAAGTCACAATTGTCTCCTTGGTGAATGACTAATTTATATTTCATGATTCTTCCTTCACATTTATTGATCTTTGATCTAGGGTCAGGTGAAACCAACTTTGGTTCTACATATGCTCATCTAATACTTGCAGGAATCACAAACTTGGACAGCCAATTTATTTGAAGAACGTCTACAATGTGCTTCCGGCTGATCTCCAGCAAAGGGTAACCAAACCTTTCATAATTTCAAGTTTAGATGTTAAGTTCAATGATTTGAAGTCATTGAAGACTTGGCCATCTTCAACGACTTTCAAGAAATTAGCATTTAGAACAAGTCTGCAGAAATACATTACTTTCGCGATAGTTTGCAGAAATGAACTATGTTCGTGACAGTTTCACGACAATTTTGCAAAAGTTTCGCGACAATTTTGCGAAACTAGCATAGTTCAACAGTTTAGACTATTTCGCGGAGGTTTCGCAAAACTTGCACAGTTCAAAAGTTTAACTATTTTTAACACCTTCAACGTAGATGAATGTTTATTGTGATTTGAATGCACTCTATCGTTGTTTGATCGTGCTTGTTTACTCACTCTGATTAGAACACGGACGTCTATGACTCCTCAGTTTCTGATTAGACGATGGCTGTCTTTGATGCCTAAGGGACTCGCAATATCATACTGCTATTGCAATCTATTTCAGAACAAAACTTCATATTGAATCTGACTTATAGTAATATCACACATGCACAAACCATCTCTAATCTCTTCGGTGAATTGTACTCTCATTTGTGAGTATGAACTAATTCTTAAGATCATGTTGAGCAACTAGAACACTTTAAGCTATGATTATACTTAACATAGCTCTCTATTGGATTGGTTTTCCATCTAGTAGCTGATTGTAATGGGAGAGCTGTTCCGCAATATTCCTGCTCTCTTCTTCGTTCGCATTCTTCTATCTCCCTTGCCCCATCAGCTTGCACATGATCATCCTCCGAAAATGTGTATGATCTTGTTCATGAGATGCATCAGCTGGCAACGCCATGTCATGAGGTGCATCAGCTGGCAGCGCCATGTCCTCCATGTCCTCCATGTCTTCCATGAGGTGCATCAGTTGGCAACTCCATGTCATGAGGTGCATCAGCTGGCAGCGCCATGTCCTCCACGACATCTCTATCTTCTGGAATGACTTGAATCATGAACCACCATCTGGGATCTGAACGATCGGGGTGAAAGATTGGTACAGTCTAGTACGATCATTGAATAAAGTTGTATGTATACATATGAGATGATAGTCCTCGTCTGAAAATTGAGTCTTTGCTCTGTTTTCCTGATTGGCATTGACATATGTTTCTAACGTGTTCTAAAACCATTCGTATTCTTTAACCATAAATTGGGACTTTAGTTGTTGAGGACTTCTATCTACAAAACGAATAGTTCACGAACACGATTAATTAATTGTCTACACAGTCACGAATACATTGATCAACCAGAGTGTAGTACTGTTGTACTACCCTGATAACATCTCATCTGTAGAACGTGTTTCATTCAATTTGATAGAGGCTAGATTGTTGTTCTGAAATTATTAACATTACGTCTCCCAAATATAAGTAATACTGGTTACTTTTTAATGTTTGTTGACAACCAGAATAACACTCAAAACCACTTGCCATAATTTTACCAAATACATAACTTTCTAACGTTGTCCTCTGTGGGAACAACATTATTTACTATAAAATCTATATTAACCTTGTTGGTATAAAACGACATATACCAATTTTTGGCGCCGTTGCAGGGGATAGTTTAGGAAAGTTATAAGAAATCTGACAAATCCATCTCCATCTCTAGTGTATGTCAGATAGAGAATCTAGATTAGAACGATACCGTAAGCTTAGAGAGGAATTTTTACGAAGACAAAGTGAGAATACTAGTTGAAGAAATCTAGACGAAATCATTGCTTAGTTACTTGAACTCCTAATTAGCTTCGGTATGGAGGGCCCTACTGCACGTTTCACTTCTATATCAAAAATTCAATACGATTATTTTAAAAGGACTTCTTCCGACGATGCAGATAGCTATGTCTCACAATTCGAGTCAATCGCTAATGCGAATAACGAAGGTACTGACGTAGACAGACTACGAATCTTCCCTGGTCTGCTAAGAAAGCAGGCGCGCATCTGGTACAGTCAAGTTGAACCAGGCTGTATAGGAACCTGGTACCTACTGAAAGATGCGTTTCTGAACCAGTTCAGAAAAATCGGCTACAAATCAAGAATTCTCGGACGTCTGGACAATGTTCAGAAGAAGAGTAAAGAATCCCTTCACAAATATACACAAAAGGTTAAAAATCTCATAGGAAAACTAACCGGTGTATATCCCGTTGATATGCAGATCAAATGGTTTTTGGCTAGTTCACCACCAAAGATTGATCGGTATTGCAGACAAGGGGACATGACCTCCTTAGCAGCAGTAATAGCTAGTGCCAAAATATTCAAGACCTCGAAACTCGCACAAAAGCGACGATCAACTAAGAAATCTCGAAAGTCGAAGACTGATTCTAGTGACAGTGATGATGATTCAGATTCTAATTCAAGTACCAGTTCTGAAAGCAGCGATTCATCAAAATCAGAAGCTGACAAAGGAGAAAGAATGAATAAATGACGATCCAAACGAAAGGATGACACAAAAGTTGTCGAGGATAAATCGTCAACTTCTAAAGTTGAAAAGCTTTGGAAGAGTAATATGGCTGACCTTAATAAAAAGTTTAATGACTTGAAAGTGCAGATCTCTGAAGTTGTAGATAAAAGACCAAAAGCGTCTTCTTCCAACTCAGGAATGTGGTGTACGAAATGTGGAACTTTAGGACACACCAAGGAAGACTGCACCACTGTGAATGTCAAATACATTGAAGATCCTGCCCAGGAGGTACTTTTTATTTTTCAAAATGATGCGACTAGTAACCATGTTCAGGGTACTGTACCATCAGCCCAGCAGGACAGACCAAGTTTGCACCAAGAAGACATAATCCTCCTGAATTTGTTGGACCAGCGAAGTCTCAAACCGTGACTAAACAAGTGTCGGGCAACTGCTATAACTATGGATAGCCGAGACATTTTTCACCTGATTGTTCTCAGCCACAAAAGCCGATTGGTTATGTACCGTTATGTTCGAACTGTAGAGAGCCTGGTCACAAGTATCCTGATTGCCCTTAGTCGCAGAAGCCGCAACCCAAGTATCAGTATGTAGCAACACCAGCTGCTGTAGACTCGAAAGCGAAAGCTTCAACTGATGATGTTGTGCAGAAAATTGACGTTATTGAAGAAAAATTGGTGAAGACAAAAGATCAGTCCTGGCCAAGTGCGTGGAGAACTTATTCAAAGTCACAACGAGAAGCAAAAACTCCTCAAAACCTGACCAGAAATCTTCAACGAAGCGCAGAAAATGCTCGAAGAAGAAATCTTCTAGAAAGACGATGAATAAATCTACGACTAAAAAAGATCTCAAAGATGACCCCGACTATGACTGCGATGCTGTGAAGTTGTTTGCAAAAGATATCTCATCAGAGGCAAAAGAAATTATCAATGCTGAACTTCAGTCAACTGCTGCAGAGAAGGTGGTCACTTTCGAGGGAGGGGACGACGAAATCACATAGACAAAATTGTCTAGTATTGTTATCGATAAGCCAATCTCGAAATCGAAGACAACAGACTATGACATCATGACTGATATTGGATCACTTCGTCCAAATATTACTTTCACTTATTACAGAAAGCAACTGAAAGGTCTTTCTTCACCGAAAAAGAAGAAAAAAATTTCTTTGCCAAATGCCGATGTTCTGTCTATTGATTTAGGTGATCTCAGTGCACTTAAAATTGATATCACCATTGCGGGATGCCTGATTGAAAAAGTGCCAATTGACTCTGGTTCCAGCGTGAACATAATAACAGAAGATACAGCTCATGCTTTGGGGTTTACTGACATTCAACCGACACAGCGAAACATCAAGTTAGTTCATTCGATACGACGAAAACCTATTGGAGAACTGAAGGATGTCACTGTTTACATTCAAGCCAAGCCATTCACAATGGATTTCATAGTTATCAAACCACTCGGTTTGTCATCTTATTCTGTGCTGATTGGACGACCTTGGCTTTATCAATCAAACGCAAGTGCTCATTGAAAATCCAGAGAGCTAAGATTTCAGACTGGTGAGACCAATAATCGTGGTAAGCCAATAGAACAAATAATCACCTGGAGTCGGGACAAATATGAAGGTGAAACGCCTTTGTTTGACACTAGTTTTACATCAGAGGAATCTTCTTATGCCTTAAATGTTTTTTCTAATGCATCTGACATTGAAGTTCAATGTTTTGAATGTTATGAGAATGCTGACAAAGAAGAATTCTTCAATGTCTGCAACACTGAAGCGGATGTTTCGTATGAAGAAATCATGGTTGCAGACACGAACTCGAAAGAGTGACGATTTGAGTGACGAATCTGAACACGAATATGGTAACAAGAACCAGGTTGACAACAAGAAAACATCTATGGAGTCAACCATGGTCATACCAAGGCGCGAAATTCATGGCCATACCAAGGCCAGTACGACAGAAGGTATCATATTACCAGATTCTACTGAACTAATTGAACTTGCACCTAGCAGATTTGTGCATGTTTCAAAGTCACTTGGAGAATCGGAGTAAGCGGAAGTCACTAAACTATTGAAGGAGTATCAAGATGTTTGTGCTTGGTCACTCAATGATTTGAAGGGTATACCTGCAAAATTCGGAGAGCATTGTATTGATCTTAAGGAAGATGTTGTACATGTTCGACAGAGACGGTATCGTCTCAATCCTAAGTACTCTCTCATGGTTAAGGACGAACTCAACAAACACCTTAAGTCAGGCATAATCTATCTCGTCTTAAGCAGTGAATGGGTATCACCCATTGTTGTCGTCCCAAAGAAGAAGACTGGCAAAATATGAATATGCCAGGATTTTTGCAAACTCAATGCTGCCACAAGAAAGGATCATCATCCTCTGCCCTTCACTAATTCCATCTTAGATCAGGTTGCTGGTCAGGAGCGTTACAGTTTCTGTGATGGTTTTTCTGGTTATAATCAGGTTGGAGTGCGGAAGGAGGATCTTTCAAAGACTACATTCACTATGGATTGGGGCACTTATGCCTACAACAAAATGCCCTTTGGTCTTTGTAACGCTCCAGCGACTTTTCAGCGAATCATGATGTTAATATTCGCTGCCTTCCTAAGAACTTTTCTCGCAATATTTATTGATGATTTTTGTGTATATAGTGATATAAAAACGCACCTGCAGAAGCTGAAATTAACATTGCAACGATGTCGAGATACTTGTTTATCTCTTCATCCAGATAAATGTTTTTTTGGTATAAAATAAGGGATATTACTTGGACATAAAATATCTAACAGAGGAATAGAAGTCGACAACGATAAAGTCGAGCTAATAAAGAATCTCCAAATACCAACCAATTTACGTGAACTAAGAGCTTTCTTAGGACATGTCGGCTATTACCAGAGATTTATTCAAAATCATGCTTCTATTGTTGCCTCTCTTACACATCTACTAAAGAAACAAGTGGAATACTTGTGGACGAATAAATAGCAGAAAGTATTCAAAGAACTTAAGCAAAGGTTGATCAATGCTCCTATTCTGAGACCACCCAACTGGGCTATTTTATTTCATAGTTATGTGGATGTTTCTACTTTTGATATTGGCGTCTGTCTAAGCCAGAAGGACGACGAGAAGAAAGATCATCCCATTTACTATGCGAGTCGATAGTTCAATGCATCAGAGAAGAATTATTCGGCTATAGAAAGGGAAGCATTTGGCATGATTTTCACTGTTAAGAAATTTCGGCATTATTTGCTGGGATATGCATTTATTTTTCATATTGATCATTATGCTCTTAAGTATCTTGTAAATAAACCAGATCTATCAGGATGAATTGCTTGATGGGTTCTACTTCTGCAGGAATTCACTTATCAAGTAGAGCTTCGTCAAGGAAAATATCATACAAATGTTGATTATCTATCACAACTCGGCACGGGAAAAATTGAAGAACCAATTAATGATGATTTTCCAGACGACATTTATTCAAAATTTCATCTACAAATTCGCTATATTCTGATATTATTATTTATCTCAAATATCAGATATATCCGGATGGTTACGATTTGGAGCAAAAGACAGTCTTTCACTATAAGGTAGCACCTTATACGATTATTAACAATATCTTGTACAAGCTTGGCGCAGATCATCAGCTTCGAAGATGTCTCGAAACTGAAGACATTAAAAAGGTCGTTAAAGCCTTACACTCAGAAAATGCTGGTGGACATTTTGCTTTGAAAAATACCGTTAATAAGATATTGACTGCCAAGTGTTGGTGGCCCACAATGTTCAAGGAGCATCCTGGTCAACCAAATGTCTACAGATCCTCACAAACTCGGACAGTTCCTGAGACGTATACACCTCAATCATTATGGACTTAATCAGAAGAATCAGAGAGCCTAGCCGAAGCAATTACCTCCAAAGATGTTGTGAAGTGGCAAGAAGCTATGAAAAGCGAATACAACTCACTTTTGACAAACCAAACCTGGACACTGGTCAACTTTCCCACTCACAAGAGAGTTATCGACAACAAGTGGATCTTCAAGAAGAGGATCAACTTTGATAGTTCCATTGCTAAATGGAAAGCACGGCTGGTGGCTAGAGGATTCACTCAAGTCCAAGGAGTGGATTATCAAGAAATTTTTAGTCCTGTCATCAAGATGCAGTCAATCAAGACTCTCATTGCGTTAACAGCCGCAGAAGACCTCAAAATGTACCAAATGGATGTCAAGACAACATTCCTCAATGGCAACATCAAAGAGGAGCCGCTATACCTTCCAACCGGAAGGATTTGAAGTCAGAGGCCAAGAGCATAAAGTGTGCAAGCTGCACAAAGAAATCTACAGTCTAAAACAGGCCGCAAGAGCATGGTTCGATAGAATCAACTCTTATCTCATTCAATTGGAATTTTCAAACAATTCAACTGACTGTAATGTTTATTCGAAGAATATAGACACCAATTCAGTTCATATAGCTCTTTACATAGATGATGCATTTATTTTTTCTAACGGCACTTCTCTTTTGCACACTACTCAGAGTGGTCTGTCAAAGGAATTTGACATGACTGATTTAGGAGCTATCCATTCTTTGCTAGGAATTCACATTACTATAAATGGACTTCAAAAAAAGATCTATCTTAGCCAGCAGGCATATCTAAAAGGCATTTTAGAAAATTTTCATATGTCTGATTGCAAACCAATTGATACTCCAATGGATCCAAATACACTACTGACTAAACCTACTAGTGTTGATCTGATAATGAAGTACTCGACATAGTGAAGTACCCTTATCATTCACTAATAGGATCTTTGATGTATGCAATGTTGTATACAATGTTGTAGCACGTTAAGTCAATTCATGTTTAATCCTAGGATCTATCATTGGAAAGCATTAAGAGAGTAATGAAATATATTCAGGGAAGTTTAGATCATATTTTATGCTATGATGGAAATGCTATCGACCCACTCATCCAGTGAGGCTACACCGACTTAGATTGGGGAGGAACAGTCTCTACCAGGCATGTATAATCGCATACAGTTCTTGCTCGTGTGTAGGATATCTCTGTTGAGTTGGTGTCAACTTCTTTGGTAGTGATTCCTACTTTGTAGGACCTAGACCATGATTTATGATGAGATTTGTACCTAAGAAGGCTCTTCTAGCTTTTCAACAAGCTATAATGTCAGTACCTTTGGACCTAGCATAAAGGAGATACCTCTGGGTTCTATTTCTATCTGCCAGGGGGACCAATTTTGCGGAGATCAAGAAAGCATAAATCAGTCGCGCTTTCTTCGACCAACGAAGAGTACATCGCAATATGTCAAGCTTCAAAAGAAGCTGTATGGATCAAGTTATTATGTGTGACAACTTTAGTTGTATTTCACTGTCATTGAATCCCAAATTTCATAGCAAATCCAAGCACATAGAAATCCAATATTATTTTATTCGGGATAAAGTTTTGTCAAGGGAAGTGATCCTTCAATACTCCTCTAGGAATAGTTGCAGACATCTTCACCAAAGCGCTTCTCAGAATCAAGCACCAGAATTTCTTCAACATGTTGAACCTACCGAATATACCAAGGCACCAACTGTGACCTTAACGGGGACTGTTGAAAATTAAGCCACAGTTGTCTCCTTGGTGAATGACTAATTTATATTTCATGATTCTTCCTTCAAATTTATTGATCTTTGATCTAGGGTCAGGTGAATCCAACTTTGGTTCTACGTCTGCTCATCTAATACTTGCAGGAATCACAAACTTAGATAGCCAATTTATTTGAAGAACGTCTACAACGGGCTTTCGACTGATCTCCAGCAAAGGGTAACCAATCCTTTCATAATTTCAAGTTTAGATGTTAAGTTCAATGATTTGAAGTCATTGAAGACTTGGCCATCTTCAACGACTTTCAAGAAATTAGCATTTAGAACAAGTCTGCAGAAATACATTACTTTCGCGATAGTCTGCAGAAATGAACTATGTTCGTGACAGTTTCATGACAACTTTGCAAAAGTTTCGCGACAATTTTGCGAAACTAGCATAGTTCAACAGTTTAGACTATTTCGCGGAGGTTTCACAAAACTTGCACAGTTCAAAAGTTTAACTATTTTTAACACCAACTTTTTTGCGAAATGTTCATGAAGAGAGAGAAAATTCCCAAAGGTCATCTATTTCGTGAGTTAAACTGTTTTAAAGACAATTTCATCCTTTTAAGGACACCTTTGCCATTTTGAGAGCACCTTCACCTTTTAAAGGGCACCTTCGGCTTTTTCGCAAAATCCCAAAGAGAGAGAAAATGTCGAAGGTCATCTATTTTGAACGAGGAACGTTCCCAGCCACTTTCTGAAATTTGCGAAGTGAGAGAAATTTGTGACGCCCTTGTCCACGTCAACATTCCCTACGGGTTGATAGTATACACTATGTACAGTTGTCACAGAAGCCATTTACTTCCAAGTACAATGGCTTACCTAATTAGGTGACAATCATTTAATGTAGTTAATACATGGATGCAATCTATAAATAGATCATCCTAGCACAGATTACGTGAGACACTCCGTCCATGAGACATATGATTTTTGAGCCTCCCAGTTACGCCGTCATTCTGGTTGTAACTGTCACTGTTGTGCTTCAGTGTAATATAGTAGCAATACACTTTTCTATCTGTGTATAACGTAGATGAATGTTTATTGTGATTTGAATGCACTCTATCATTGTTTGATCGTGCTTGTTTACTCACTCTGATTAGAACACGGACGTCTACGACTCCTCAATTTCTGATTAGCTAGTATCTCTAATGAAAATGTAAATGATAATTCTATTTTGTGGCATAGTCATTTGGACACATGAATACAAGATCACTTTCCTATATGTGTTGTAATAACTTAGTTGATGGACTGTATCTCCCTTATTCATTAGATAGGAAATCTTTCTTTTGTGAATCATGCATCTATGGCAAACTCTCTAGAAGCAAGTTTCCAAATCACATTCCATCAAAACAAAGCATGTATTGGATCTCGTACATAGCGATCTTTGTGGTCCAATACCAACGCCGTCCTTAGGAGATGCAATCTATTTTATCACTTTCATAGATCACTCTTGGCTGCGAATCAACATAACGTCGCCCTCCAGAAATATTTGCAAGAGGAGCGAATGACGCGAATAAAGACAAAAGCTGCTCTTTCTGTGAGCACTAATGCAAGGTCAGTCACAGTCGACCTCACGAAGCTGAACCAACTCCAAGACCAAATGCTCAAAAATTTTCGAGTCGAGTTCTTACAACCGCTCGAGGATGCGAAGGCACTTGTTGAGGAAGAGTTGGCTGAGCTGAAGGAGCTCTCAAGTGAAGCCACCCCATCTTGCAGCGGGTCCGATTATCACAATGAATATCTTCAGGCCCTGCTTGGCATTGATGACATTACACAACAACTTCAAGTTGTGCCATCTTGTTCCAGAGCCTCGGACCATCAAGAGTATTTGGAGGCTGTCGCGAATCTTGACAAGCTCAAGCAGGAGCTGTCGAATCTCAAGCAACAATTGGAAGATCAGAAGCTGGCTGCTGAGTTGCAAACTCAGGACTTGGCAACTACAAACACAGCCAAAGCAAATACGGTGCAATCAGTCGAAGGTATGTGTTGATAGATTCCGTGTAGTTGCTGAACGCTTTTGGAAATGGTGTCCACATGCATTTTTTGTAGGGATTCAGACAAAGATACCAAGTTAACCCAGGAGCTGTTCGATGGAACATTGCTCCCGGTTAAGTTAGAAGGATTTGGCAACTTACCAATTGGCCACTACACAAAATCAAAAGAAGACTTGTTGCTGATCGAAGCTCAGCAAAACTTGGAGTTTGTTCAGAAATTATATGAAGAATTGAATCATTCATAAAACATTCATTCATGTCTTTGTTGTGTTGATGTTTCTATGGGATGCTAAATTTTTGAAGTTTAAAGATGTTTTGAAGGTTTATTCCAGTTTTCATCAACAAATCAAAGATCAACTCAAAACAATCTATTCAATAAAAGAAACAACAAGACACATATTCTCTAAGACGAAGAAATATCTAAAGGACAAAATACACGAAGAAATATCTTTTCGCCTTAACGAAAATAATCCTCAATAAGAAGATGTTATGTTCACGAGGACGTTTCACATTTGAGGAAGGGGATATGTGATGCCACCTTATTGTTAAAAATTGAATATCAACATAAATATGGCATGATATACTCAAAAATGAAAATATGAGCTGGTTAAGTATAAATCATGAAGAGGCCTAAAGTCATTTTTTGAGAATATATCTCCTAAGTACTTGCCTTGTAATTAAGGGCAAGACCTTTAATGAGAAAGACATTACTTTGGATAACCTTTACTAGGTCCTCCACACGAAACGACTAGATACGAAAAGACATGTTTAACTAGAGTAACTTTAACTCGTAGTTAGGTATACCTTTCATGGTATAATTGAACGTATTTTCAGTCTAATTGTTAACTAGACCCTTTCGCGGGAGCGACGCACCTATTGTTTTAGAGGTGTGTTTGTTCGTCCCATAGAACATATACTGATCTCACACTTCAACCTGTGGTTGGAGCGGAATGCTTGAGCCTCGGGTCTGGTGTTTGGCCTTAGTATAAGCCTACCAAATTTGAACTTGTTTTTGAAACATTTATAGAGAGGGATATATAGAGGGTTATAAATTCACTAGAGGGCCTCAAAACATACATCCGAATATTGAAGCTAATTTGAGGGGTATACTGAGGCTGGCGTTGGTATAAGCCTACCAAATTTGGACTTGTTTTTGGGACATTTATAAAGATGGTTATAAAGAGGGTCCAGGTGGCCAAAGGCATTCAAGACACTTTGCTAACCGAGGGTAATACCAAGACTGATGAAATTAAGGCCCCTCGGTATAAACCACGGTATAAAACAAAATATAAATTGATCTCACTTTTGAAATTTGTTATCAAAATATTGAGTTCCATTTTCTATCAACATTGGTTGCCATATGCACAAGTGAATAAAGAAATTTATGTATCACAAACAAATGATGATCACCAATTCTGTACTCACATGCATCGACTTCTTGTTCGATGTCAAGTAGTCAATTAATAAAGTTTAATTGCATTTGTGAGCAATATGATTAATATTACAATGAGTTGAAATACATCGTATTGTCTCACTTATTCATTTGGTGGTTCATCATTATCATTTGCCGCATCATCATTACCCAAATATCTCCTATAGCTTCATCATTAATAAGTTGATTTTCAAAAGCTAATGGTGATGGTGATGACGAGTGAGATCAAGAAGGTGTGTCGTGTGTCGTTGAACCATCCGATGATGATGCATCACGCTCAATGTCATCATTAGCTTGTGAAGCTTTTGTTGGAAATTAAGCCCACAGTTGTCTCCTTGGTGAATGGCTAATTTCTATTTCATGATTCTTCCCACACGTTTATTGATCTTTGATCTAGGGTCAAGTGAAACCAACTTTGGTTTTACATCTGCTCATCATCTGATACCTACAGGAATCACAAACTTAGATAGCCAATTTATTTGAAGAACATCTACAACGGGCTTCCAGCTGATCTCTTGCAAAGGGTAACCAATCCGATCATAATTTCAAGTTCAGATGTTAAGTTCAATAATTTGAAGTCATTGAAGACTTGGCCATCTTCAACAACTTCCACAAAATTAGCATTTAAAACAAGTCTGCAAAAAAACATTACTTTCGCGACAGTTTGCAGAAATGAACTATGTTCACGACAATTTCGTGAAAGTTTCACAATAGTTTTGTGACAGTTTCGCGAAACTAGCATAGTTCAACAGTGTAAACTATTTCGCAAAAGTTTCGTGATAGTTTCATGAGAGTTTCTCAAAACTTGCACAGTTCGAAAGTTTAACTGTTTTTAACACCTTCGACTTTTTGGCAAAATGTTCGCGAAGAGAGAGAAAATTCCCGAAGGTCATCTATTTCATAACTTAAACTATTTTAAAGACACCTTCACCTTTTCAAGGGCACCTTTTGCCTTTTTGAGAGCACCTTCGACTTTTTCGCAAAATCTTGAAGAGAGAGAAAATGTCGAAGGTCATCTATTTTGAACGAGGAACGTTCCCAGCCACTTTCTGAAATTTGCGAAGTGAGAAAAATTTGTGACGCCCTTGTCCACGTCAACATTCCCTACGGGTTGATAGTATACACTATGTACAGTTGTCACAGAAGCCATATACTTCCAAGTACAACGGCTTACCTAATTAGGTGACAATCATTTAATGTAGTTAATACATGGATGCAATCTATAAATAGATCATCCCACCACAAATTACGTGAGATGCTCCGTCCATGAGACATATGATTTTTGAGCCTCCCAGTTACACCGTCATTCTAGTTGTAACTGTCATTGTTGTGCTTCAGTGTGATGTACCAGCAATACGCTTTTCTATCTGTGTATAACGCAAATGAATGCTTATTGTGATTTGAATGCACTCTATCCTTGTTTGATCATGCTTGTTTACTCACTCTGATCAGAACACGAACGTCTACGACTCCTCGGTTTCTGATTAGACTATGGCTAACACCATTTCGATGCACTACCAGCTCAACGAAAGCTTTGTCTGAATTCTTTTTGGTTTTCCAGAATTATAAGGTAAGAATGTAGAAATAATATATTTATGTTTTGATTTAGCTCTTTAACATATATAATTAAACAGATATATTTGTTGTTGTGGTTTTACAGCCAAAGAAGGCAAAGGCTGGAGAGGACTTGGATTGCCCTCCAAACTTTCTGTCACATATACAGAGGGCCAAGGAAGAATGAATGAGAATTCAGTTAAAAGATTCCCTCCCGCCAATGTCCGAGGATTACAAAACCTTCACTTGTCTATTGGATCCGATGAGGACATTTACATATCGGATTGTTTGTTTAGATGTCTCAAAATTGATAGAAGAAGTCCCAAAGCATGAGTATACTCTTGCCATTGCGGATATTCTATATGGTTTCAGAATGACTGGCTCTATTAATGACTTGAAACCATTTCCTTACCCTCAAATAATGAAGCTGGTGATTGATTTTGCTGCCTTGACAACACCTTCTTTATGGCGATGTGTGATTTTCCATGGCGTGGCTCAATCGTCATCAGTCATTGCATCTCTAAAAGCTACATGTCATGCTATTGAGCACTACTAATATGGTATTACATACGCAGGAACAAAACAAATCTTGAACGTGCACTGGGCTGCCGGCTTATCAGTTCTTTTGAAATGATGACCGTGGGTTACTATGATGCCCATGAGAAAAAGAGATTGCGGATTCATTGTAATGAGCAATGTAGTAATGTCATTTCATGTCCAACTATCACTCGAAATTGAGACACTTAGAGGGTGATCGGTCTTTGGTTAACCCTTACCAAAAGCCTCAGAGATTTATCAATAAGTTGATTGATATGTTTTCAAATGAGGATGATTGGGTTAATGAGCCCCGTCGAGATTTCACTGATAGGGCTACTGATGTCGTTGATGAGGGGCAAGCTTCTCAATCAGCAGGGAAGGCCCTACCTGAGATGTTACTAGATATTGCTTGATATGTTAGGGAATATATGTTGCTGGATATTGATTTGAAAACATAAATGTAATTGGCCAGAACCTTATGTTATTGGAAAAATCAAATTTGAAAATCAAAATCTTATTTCTATGAGATTCACAATGATATAATTGAGATATTATGCTTCATGAGCTTATTCTTAGATTTATAAAAAGTTCTTGTTTATTTATGCACTA
This sequence comes from Diphasiastrum complanatum, assembly GCA_029204225.1. Lineage (NCBI taxonomy): Eukaryota > Viridiplantae > Streptophyta > Lycopodiopsida > Lycopodiales > Lycopodiaceae > Diphasiastrum > Diphasiastrum complanatum. Next base: position 51,273,220 of record CM055103.1, read on the forward strand.
TTATTCTGCATTTTGATAAATTTATTTGTTATGAAATTTTTATGCAATCTAATACATCATTATAATGTTTTGAAAATATCTAGATGCCAAATATTTAGATGACATTTAAAATATGAATAATTTATTAATGATTTATGCAAGTACCTACAACAAAATCCTAGTGAAGAGTTAATTAGCTATATGAATTTTAAGTTCATTTTTTGTTTGTGATATTTTTTAAAACAATATCAAATTTGCAATGCACATAGTTGTGTAGTTTCTTACTAATGTATTTTTGATAATATGGTATGTGCATTTTGAAGATTTTAAAAATCAAAAAGCCTGCACTTAAAAAAATAATTTTACCGAAAAATGTGATTTTATTTTGGTACCTTGATTTTTAAAGTTTTGAAGGGAATTTTCTTAGGAAAACCTTTTCAATTACCCACTCAATAGAAATTTGTGTTATTTGCATTGGTGCAAATGTATGTACAAGAAAGAATGGTGGAGTGTTCCGCCGTCTGAAGTACATCGTGGCTGCTGCTATCATTATCAAGGTGGTTGCACAGAATAGGAGGTGGGCGTGAGAAGTCCTTGACAAATCGGCTGAGTTAGGCTTCCTCGATAAGTCGGCCAAGTCGGGTTTACTCGACAAGTCAGCCAAGTCGGGCTCCTCGAAAAGTCGGACTTCCTCGACAAGTCAGGCTTCCTCTGTAGGTCGGGCTTCCTCGACAAGTCGGGCTCGCTTGACAAGTCGGTTCCATTTTGATGTCTTTTTTCAGTAATAAAGTATTTCTTCAGACTGTGCGATCATGCATTTAAAACTACAACAATGTGAATGGAACTAGATTAACATGAGATTTAGGAGAGGATAGGAATAAATCCAACACCTCCCCTTAATCTGGATCCATGAGTGCCTTAATTTTCAGACTAAGCGATGCATAAATTTTTTTTTGTTCATCAATGCTCAATGCCTTGGTAAACACATTTGCGATCATGTTTTGCATCTAGTAGTACGTTAAGATTACATCTCTGTCGAGAACCTTACTCCTGACATAGTGATATCAAATTTCTTGGGCTTACTCCTGGAGTGGAACCTAGGATTGGCCAATAAGGCAATGGCACTCTGATTATGGAGTACACTGGTTCAAACTAATGTCTGACAATAAATTTCTCAACCAAATTCCTTCTTTAAAGGCTTGAGAGACAACAATGTATTCTACTTTTGTGGAGGAATGAGCAATATAGGTTTGCTTATGATTGTTCCAATAGATAGGACCTTCATTGAAGAAGAATGTAAATCCCGATGTGGATTTATGAATATCTACATCTCCTCCCCAGCTCGCATTTGAATATCCACAAAGCTGATGGAGATTGTCGTTATTGGCTTCTCCATAGCAGATGCAAAAGTCCTATGTAGCTCGAATGTATCTACAAAGAAAACAATGTGAAACAAACCATTCATTAATCATGTTTTCAAAGAGTCATTGTTAGTTCACAAACCAATAAACAATAACCAAACTACTATGAAATGCACAAATGTAATCAATCTATAGTTCAACAAATCACTCACATCTCATCTTCCTCTCTCTCTCTCTCTACTATGTACCATAATGGTACGCCTTTTAGTGATGGCCTCGCAAGGGGCATGACGCATGACTGGAGTTATCGACATGTTTAGGTGCCACGCATCACCATCCTATGCGGTCATGTGTCGTCGGCAGGACCGTGCTTGATGGGACCCATTGTGCTATGCCTATATAGTGGTGGGGTTTCCCTCTTTCCATTGACTCAGTCTACCCGGGAGTTGGTGGATGGAGAGCACATGCATGAGCCAGAATGTATCTCCAGGCCAGGAGATGTGTGCTAGGGAGAGCCGAGTGCGATGGCTGGTGGTATGGGACGCCAGTTATCGTAGGAGTCTAGACCGGGAGGGCATGGGGGTGGGTCGGTTGTGACTCTACGGTTGGGTGGTTATGGTGCGTCGTCACTAATATGGGGTTTGCAAAACCTTCAAGGCAATCGATGATCCTAGGGAGTTATAACAATTGGTATCAAAGTAGTCGACTTCCTTTCGAGCTGCACTGGTTCTCTTATCTGCCTTTGCGTTTGATATTCCTTATGGGAATGTGGCTGGTTGTGTTTAGTAGCCTTAGTTCAAATTTATTTTTTTGAAAAGGTGGAAATTTTGTTGTTAGGATTTAAATCTAGTTGGGTGATAACTAGTAATTTTCTTAACAATAGTTTCTCTTTCCCTTTTAACCTTTAAAACTTATAGTACATTGAGTTTTTTTGGTTTATTGGTAAGGACTTGGTTTTGCTAAGTGTTTTTAAAACTGATGGTTTAAAAGAAACTTGTGAATTTTCAGCTGGATCACTAATGGCCTCTACCAGGTAACTATCATTGGTGTGGTACAGTTCAATGGCGGTGTCAATAAATGGCTTGATAACTGACTTGGCATGCTTATGATTTGAGTTAACATGTGTCTCAGAAGAAATTCCTATGGCAGCAAGGGCAGCCTCAGAAACTCACACCTAGTGGATAGCTCTCTGAAAAGTGCTATAAAACTTGGATTTGGCCTCGTCCCAAGTACTTAATGCCATGGTGATGAAATCCATGTTGATTTTACTTGAGAAGTCATGCTCGTAGTCCCCATCGCTATGAGCAAGGGCTCAACAAGGTTTATCCATTTAGACACCCTGATTGTGCTTGGAAGCGACATGATGTTCATTGTAGATGGAACATCACGTTTAACAACAAAGCGAGGTGCAATACTGGTATCACTAGAAGACATGATGGAAAAAGATAGAAACTGGAAGTAAAGAAGGCTTGAAAGTGCATCAAAAAGTTGTGTGAAAGTTCGGTCGCGCAAAAAATTTACAAGAACTTTGCTAGCGAAAGTGAGAAATGAAATCAAATTCAACCCTTTTATAGGCTAATTTTGAGGGTCCATTAGACAAAGTAGTAGTTTGGCACATCAATTATGGACAAAAATTTGGAGGCATATTCAGACCTGTAAAAAAAGCTTTCTAAAAACTTGGTGAAGGTTCCTAACCAATGGTGTGGCTCGGCGAAGGTTCTAAACATCTGGCGAAGGTTAAAATCTCGCCTAAGTCAATCCTTGGCCTAGATGCTACAATTAATGAAAAAACTCAGGATCTGGACCTATGTCCAACCTAATTTTGGCATTTTGAATCCATCTATCAGGTCGGCGAAGGTTCATAAAGATGGTAGCATGCTCAGCGAAGGTTCCCAAAGTGGTAGGCTTCTGAACTCTCGTCTTGAGTTCAAAACAAGTACTTATTCTGCAAAATAACCTTTGTCCAACTCAATATACGTAAATCGGAATTGGATGTATGAGCTAGCAACTCGACGAAGTTTCCTATCATTGTTTGTTCAAAAAATGACTTTTGAAGTCATTTTCTATCAAAATTTGATGCTTGAAAATATTTTTCTTCTTTTTTTTTCTTCTGTGATGACTTTTTGACTTTTTTTCATCATTCTTTTTTTCTTTTCTTTAAATTTTTTTTTTATACTATCTTTTCGAGAGAAAAAAAAGAATCAACAAGTAGTGTAAAACAACAAAAGCAAAATTTGAAGATCTTTGATCATGTTGGTTGAACTGACTGCCAAAACTTGCATAGTCGGCTGCCATTCACTGGGGTGTCAAACCATCTTCCATCCAGGTGTTCCAAAATAACTGCTCCGCAGGACAATATTTCCTTCACTTTATATGGTCCTTCACCTATAAATTTCAATTTACCTTTGATCACTTTGGTCTTATACATCAATGCTAGATCTCCTTCCTTCATATTTTTTTTTATGCAAGTGACGATCGTGTCGTGCCTTGCGACGTGCTTTCTCTGCTGCTAGTGCATGGACTGTCATCAATCTGGTTTCACATAGTTTATGCAAAGCCTCATGATGCATTTGTAAAGATTTTGCATCATCCAACCATTCCTTGCTGCTATGCATAAAGATGGTACTAAGAATTCAACTGGCATAACCGCATCTTGACCATAGACAAGCTGAAATAGTGTCTGATTAGTACTAACTTTATAAGTTGTTCTGAATGTCCATAACGCTGCATGCAGTTTATGTTCCCAATCAGAACGACTTGCTTCAAATATTTTTGTCATAATATTGTAGAAAATCTTATTAGAAGATTCTGCTTGTCGATTACCCCTTTGATAAAACGGAGTAGTAGACCGATGGATAATAAAAAAATCTTCCAACAGACACTTGATCGTTTCATTGACAAAGTGTGTTCCACGATCACTTATGATCTCGATATGACATCCAAATCTACAATGGTACTTAGTCGTAGATTTTGCATCGACAACTCTAACTGCTTTTGCTTCAACCCACTTGGTCATATAATCAATTGCTATGATGATATATCAGGCTTGAGATCCTTTTTCTGCAAGATAAATAGGACCAACATAGACAAGTCCCCATTTTTTAATGGTGCTTGTGATAGAACTGTGAAAAAATACAGATCCTAAGTGGATCTAAACTCCAAGATCATTGGCTTGAATGCTTGCACTCCAAACTACATAAGCTAGGAATTGGCAACACATTCTATGCTACCTAGAATGCAAAGAACTTGATCAAAAAGCATTTATCACAAATGGAAACTTCCATAAACATCAAGTGCGGCCCAAAATAGCATTATACAGTCCATAATACATCAGCCTATCACTTTTGGAAAGCACCTAAGATCATACACAATAGCTTGAAGACAATACACACAACAATGCTCTCAATGGAGGAAGAAACAATGACAATGATCTATTGATCTCAATGAAGCATACAAAAGGTTTCTCCAACCTGTTCTCCACGACTTCCCTACTATTTATGGATGAGGAAGATGACTCTCTCTCCTCTCTCTAGAAGGTACTTGACCCTAGATATTCCCTATATAGGAAAAATAGCTAAAAATGGCTTATATGACCAAAATACATCAAAATGGTCTCATTTTGAAGGGTATGAAGTTTGACACTTCATCATACTGAAAAAATACAGTAAATAAAAACATTGTGGCCTGGTTCACACGTGTGAAACTCCAGAACCAAAACTATTTACAATTTTAGCCAATTTAGGCATCAAACTAGCTAGGAAATGTTGACAATTTTCACACTCCCTCTTCAACATTGGATGCTAGTTTCAACATAGTCTTTGAGCACATTCCAAGATTAGATCTATGCATTAAATATAGGTCCTTTCCCAATGGTTTGGTGAAGATATCAGCCACACACTCCTTTGAAGAGACATGTTGAAGCTCCACCTCTTTGGCAATGACTTGATCTCTCACAAAATGGTGAGCAATCTCAATGTGCTTGCTCCTTGCATGAAAAACAGGATTGCTTGCCAAGCTTTGGGCTGAAAGGTTATCACAAAGTATGATTGGAGTCTTCTCTGGTTCCAGCAAGTGAAGATCCAATAACATCCTCTTGATCCAAAGAATCTCCTTGGTGCATGTTGTTAATGCCTTGTACTCGGCTTCGGTGGAAGATAGAGAGATAGTTGGTTGCTTCTTTGATAGCCATGAGACCACTCCATCTCCAAGATAGATTGCAAAGGCACTTGTTGACTTCCTATCCATTTGATCACCTGCAAAATCTGAATCTGAAAATCCACAAAGGTTAGGTGTAGTACCTCCATACAAGATGCCAAAATCTCTAGATCCCGAGATGTATCTAAGTACTCTCTTTCCTAGCTTCCAATGAGCCTCACTAGGATCTTGCATAAATTGACTTAGTTTACCAACCACAAAGCTTAGATCAGGTCTTGTGATGGTTAACCATATAAGAGATCCTATTAGCTTTCTATAGAGAGTAATGTCCTTGAAGGATCTTTCATTACTTCTTGTAGTTAGCTTTACATTTGATTCCATAGGAGTAGAAACAACTTTACAATCTTCCATATGAAACCTTTTTAGAATAGAGTTAACATACTTTTCTTGACATATGAATGTAGATTTAGAAGTTCTAATAATCTCTATTCCTAAGATATAATGAAGTTTACCAAGATCTTGAATTTCAAACTCTCTTTTGAGTGCCATCTTGATTTCATCTATATCTAGATTGTTACCACCACTTAAGATAATGTCATCAACATAGATCAAAAGTAAAGTGATATCATTTTCATTCAATCTAAAGTAGAGAGAATGATCATACTCACTCATAACAAAGTTTTGAGAAAGTAAGAAGGAATTGAGCTTAGCATACCAACTCCTTGGTGCTTGCTTTAGCCCATACAAACTCTTTTGGAGATAGCACACATGATTAGGCTCATCATGTGAAACATAGCCCTCGGGTTGCTCCATGTAAATATCTTCTTCAAGATCACCATTCAAGAAGGCATTAGTAACATCCATTTGCCACATATCCCAATCATAAAGAGTTGCAAGAGAGATTAGGATTCGAATAGTTACCATCTTTGCCACGGGTGCAAAGGTCTCATCATAGTCAATACCATATTCTTGAGCATACCCCTTTGCCACCAACCTTGCCTTGTACTTGTTGATTGATCCATCTTGATTTGTCTTGATCTTGAAGATCCACTTACAACCAATTGCCTTCTTGTCCTTTGGAAGCTTTACCAACCTCCATGTGTTGCTTTTGATGAGTGCTTGATGCTCATGATCCATGGCTTGGATCCATTCCTTCTTTTGAATTGCTTGTGAAAATTGTCAACATTTCCTAGCTAGTTTGAGGCCTAAATTGGCTAAAATTGTAAATAGTTTTGGTTCTGGAGTTTCACACGTGTGAACCAGGCCACAATGTTTTTATTTACTATATTTTTTCAGTATGATGAAGTGTCAAACTTCATACCCTTCAAAATGAGACCATTTTGATGTATTTTGGTCATATAAGCCATTTTTAGCTATTTTTCCTATATAGGGAATATCTAGGGTCAAGTACCTTCTAGAGAGAGGAGAGAGAGTCATCTTCCTCATCCATAAATAGTAGGGAAGTCGTGGAGAACAGGTTGGAGAAACCTTTTGTATGCTTCATTGAGATCAATAGATCATTGTCATTGTTTCTTCCTCCATTGAGAGCATTGTTGTGTGTATTGTCTTCAAGCTATTGTGTATGATCTTAGGTGCTTTCCAAAAGTGATAGGCTGATGTATTATGGACTGTATAATGCTATTTTGGGCCGCACTTGATGTTTATGGAAGTTTCCATTTGTGATAAATGCTTTTTGATCAAGTTCTTTGCATTCTAGGTAGCATAGAATGTGTTGCCAATTCCTAGCTTATGTAGTTTGGAGTGCAAGCATTCAAGCCAATGATCTTGGAGTTTAGATCCACTTAGGATCTGTATTTTTTCACATGGTATCAGAGCTGGTTGGCTTCTATTTACAGTAAGTATTCCATTTTTGGTGATATTTGGATGTTTGATCAAGTTCTAGCATGATTTTGCATTGCTTTGTTGATCAAATCTTACTAACCTTTGTTTTGTGAGTTGAACTTGTGGATCAAAAGCATATTTCAGGTCTATTGAAGATCAGAGGCTGAAAAGAAACTATTTTGGATCAGATCATAACACCTAATCATTTGTGATTGTGAGGCTTGTGCATATTCAATACTAACAATGTTCTTTTCAATCCTATTGTTGACAATCTCCATTCTTGGATGAACACTCTCCTTAAGTGGATGAAACTTCTCCTTAAGTGGATGACAAATGCTCTTTTGAGTGAGTTGTAATTCTCCTAAAGGCTGAGCAAAGCTCCCATTTGGATGAAAGATCCCCTTTTTTGGGTGAACATATTGTAAGCTCCATTGTGAAGAGCATATTGTAAAGATTGTCATCAATTTTGGCATAAATTTTGGTGTACTTTGTTGAGCATGTAAGTAACTCTCCTTATGTAATTTGATTGGAGCATTTGCTGGAAGGTGTTAACCATTATGCAAGTGTGTTTTCAGGTTCTTAACAGGTTGAGGAACATTCTCATGTGAAGTGATCTTAGATCTACATCTAAACACCAAGATTTGACAAGATAGTGAAGCTAGTCTTGTGATTCACTAAGTGTGCTCATTCATTCACCTCTAAATCTTGTATTTATCACTTGCTGGAGTTTATAAACTTTTAGAAGTGTGGTTTACATGTGGTTTTACAGGTTGAATCAATATCTTAGTGTGTTGATCATATGTTGATCAAGTTTGTTCATTACTAGGTAATCTTGGCATCCTAGTTTTGGGTATTTTCTAAGAATGCAAGTAACTCTTCACACCATAACTTGATTTGGTCACTTGCTGGAAAGTTTGAGAGCTTAAGCAAGAGTGTGTTCAGGTTGGTTTGATTTTGTAATCCATTCTTAGTGTGTGCAAAGTGTTGCATGTGTTTCAATCTTCCTTTCTATGCTTGGAAACCATCTAGGTTCAAGATAGAAGTGTTTTAGGGTCCTAAATCTTCATAGATCTCTTTATCTATCATTTGTTGAGAGAAAAGTGAGTGCTAAGTGCTTTAGGACAGAACCTAAAAGTTGAAGAAACATTAGAATCATGGCTTCCAATGGTGGGATCATGCTAGAGTCTAGTGAAAGGTTGAGTTCATCAAACTACTCTACTTGGAAAGTGAGGATGGAGTCCTTACTTGAGTTGAATGAACTCATGGACATAGTTGCAGAAATTGAAGAGAGACCTCTCACACTTCAAGAGCAACAAAGGTTTGATAAGAAGGCCAAAAGGGCTCTTCATATCATTAAAATGAATGTTACAAATGAACTTCTCAAGGAAGTTGGAAAGTGTCAAAGTGCAAGTGAGGCATGGAATGCCTTAAAGAAGCTCTTTGAATCAAAGTCCACATCTAGGGTATTGATCCTAAGGAGACAAATATTTTCTAGTAGGCAAAGAGAGGGTGAAAGTGCTCATGCATTTATCTTGAGAGTTAAGTCCCTAAGTGATGATTTAGCATGCATTGATGAGAACATAAAAGATGGTGAAATAGTCCAAGTTATGTTGAATGGTTTGCTAAATGAACATGCTAACCTTGTGCAAAGTTTTGCCATTCAAAGAGTCTTGCCAAGTGTGGTTGACTTGCAAGAAATCTTATTGGCTGAAGAACATAGGTTGCAATCAAAGCTTGATGGTGCATCCTTGCAAGGTGGAGGTGAAGAGGCTTTCTTCACAAAAGGCAAATTCAAGGGCAAAGGTAAAGGCAAAGGGAAATGGTCCAAAGGTGGTAACTTTGATCATGATGATCACTCTTCCTCTTCCTCTTCTACTAAGAACAATAAGTCAAAGTTCAAGTGCTTTTATTGTGGGATAAAAGGTCATTTTGCAAATGAATGTTATAAGAAGAAAAGAGAGCAAGGAGAGAGGCAAGGAAATCTTACAATAGATGAGGAAGAACATAACACATGTGAATCACTTGTTATGACTTCAAGTTTGTTAGCCAACATAGATGATAATGATCCTTGGTGGATTGATAGTGGAGCCTCATCTCACATGACAAGACATAAGGAATACTTTACATCCTTATTGTCTTATGAGGGAGAAGGTAACATCATCTACACTGCAAATGATGGTCAATGTGACATCAAAGGCATAGGCACTATTCCTATTTCCCTTTCAACAAATAGGAAAGCAAATCTTGAAAATGTTTTGTACATTCCTTCAATCACTAAGAATTTGCTTAGTGTAAGTCAAATGATTGACAAAGGACTTGATGTGGAGTTCATTGGAGATGCATGTTTGATAAGTAAATGTGGATCCTTGATTGCTCAAGGTAGGAGGCATGGTAAACTTTTCAAGCTTGATGCATGTGTGATCTCTAATCATGAAGGATGTATGGCTAGGGAGCAATTGACAAACCAAGAAGTTTGGCACAAGAGGTTGGGCCATCCCAACTTCAAATCTTTGGAGGTAATGGCAAAGAAAGAGCTTGTTCTTGGTCTCCCTAAAAGTCTTGTTGCAAACAATAGTGTTTGTGAACATTGTGCCTTGTACAAATCTCATAGACTTGCTTATTCTAGATCTACTTCTAGATCTAAAGAAGCTTTTCAACTTGTGCATTCTGATATTCATTCTTCTAGTACAACTAGCAATGGTGGGGCAAAGATGTATGCAACTTTCATTGATGACTTTAGTAGGTATACTTGGATTTATCTTCTTAAAAGTAAGGATGAAGTGTTTGCTGCATTTGTCAAGTTCAAGAATGAAATGGAAAACCAATTCAATACAAAGATCAAATGCTTAAGATATGATAATGGAGGGGAATACACCTCAAATAGGTTCAAAGACTTTTGTATAGCACATGGGATTAAGAGGGAGATGTCTAGTCCTAGGACTCCACAACAGAATGGAGTGGCCGAGAGGAAGAATAGAACCCTTTGTGAATGTGCCAAGGCAATGAGACTACATGCTAATCTTGCTAAGTCTTTTTGGGGGGAAGCTTTAGCATGTGCTAACTATCTATGTAATAGATGGACAAGTGCTTCCTTGGATGGTAAAACTCCTCATGAGGTTCTTTATGGTAGAAGGCCGAGTGTCAAGCATTGTAGGATCTTTGGATGTACATGTTTTGTCAATATCACACTTGATGATAGAACTAAAGAAGATCCTTCATCAAAGAAGGGTGTGTTTGTTGGCTATAGTGCTTCTTGGTTTCCAAGGGGAGGCTCGAACCTGAGACCAAAGAAACTTTGGATGTCAAGCTAACCAACTGAGCCAACCCCATTGGACTTGTTGGCTATAGTGAAGTAAGCAAGGCTTACAAAGTGTACATTCCTTCTACAAAGAAAGTTGTCATAAGTAGGGATGTCATCTTTCATGAAGGTACTTCCTCTCTCTAGAAGGTACTTGACCCTAGATATTCCCTATATAGGAAAAATAGCTAAAAATGGCTTATATGACCAAAATACATCAAAATGGTCTCATTTTGAAGGGTATGAAGTTTGACACTTCATCATACTGAAAAAATACAGTAAATAAAAACATTGTGGCCTGGTTCACACGTGTGAAACTCCAGAACCAAAACTATTTACAATTTTAGCCAATTTAGGCATCAAACTAGCTAGGAAATGTTGACAATTTTCACAAGAACCAGATGCAAATGTTCATAATTCTACTTCGTAGGATGTCTTGCTTGTTGACATACAACACATGATTGAATAAAATTTTCTGTATCCTTATGAGTGTGACCCACCAACATCCTAATTGTAAAAGTTTCTGAACAGTCATATATGTTGAAAAATGTCCACCTCTCATTCCATCATGTGTTAACATAATTAGATCAGATACTTTCATGTGGTAAAACATATCTTCTTAAACTATCATCCATTCCACGACGATACAATTAGCCTACAATCAATTGATAAGGTTGTGTCTTAATAATCAATTGTTTCTTTTGTAGTTTTGTCAAGGAGTTGTTAGGTTGGCCTAACATCAAATATTCAACAATATTTGCTGCCCATTCAGGTACTACAGTTAGAATTAAAGTAAAATAATTGTGCTACTACACTGTGGGTCCTATCAGTTGATAAGGATCAATTGGCCTCGCCATGAGATGAGTCGAAGGGACACGTGTCCCACCGATGGCAACCTGGGTCATGCATGGGTTGCCTGAGTAAAGAACTATATGTACAGTGTAATTTCATTTTGAGAAAAACAGTTGCTATGTGAGCTTGCTGTGGAAGGCATTTTCTATCTGTGTTACTGTGTAACATGATCTGTGTTCCTGTTTGAAGCAAATTCTAAGTTGGTATTAGAGCCATACAGGGAGTGTACACAGTAAAGTGTCATCATTGAAGAGAGCTTCGGGAGAAGTACAATCTTCGGAGAGTTTGGGATTTACAACGGGTTGTAGACAAAAAGTGAAGCACTGGTGCACAAAGTCTAGCACACAGAAGCTTGTTGAGCTTGAGACTATGTGAGGATTCAGAGACAAGAGTTGTCGGCTGAATTAGAACCTTAGCAAAAATGGAATTTTGAAATTTCAAACGAAGGCTACTTTGCGTTTCTAGTTGGTGTACATTCAAACGGACACCGTTTTGAGAACTTTTTGAAGCATCACACTCCTAGCAGCAACGCGACCTCATAGGAAGAGGATTGGCTTGTCAAAGAACTGTGAACAGGAAGCCAAGATCAATTTTTTGTGAAAAACCCTGGGCTAGGATTTGGAAGCTCAAAAATGCGGATTTCTCTCTGTATTCAACTGTTTTTGTTGCTATAAAAGCAGGAAGGAGGGTGCCCTGGTCAATTCAATCAGATCTGAACTGGTCGCACTGGTCGTGGAAGCGCTAGCAAGCTGGATCAGATCTCAGAGAGTAGCCATACCCAAAGTTATGAGAGAAGAGAAGGAGGAGCCACGGGAGGCTCGCACGCGGCCATCGCGAGTGAACTTGTAGCATTCTGAGGTGAGCCAGCGGCTGCAGGGTTCTGAGTTAGTGCGCGATTTGATTGGTAGTCGTCGGATGTGAGTCCATCCTGATTAGCGGATAGATTGAACCTCCAGCAAGCGACAGAGACCGTGAGATGTGAAAAGATCGTTGGATCTCCTTCCTTCCATGGGAAACTTCATTAGAAGGGGCTGAAGGGCATTTAGCCATTCAATTTTAATAAAAATATTCACTTTGAAAGTTGAGCTGGGTCCAAATTCACTGAAGGTTGAAGTCCCTTCAAACAAAAGAATTGGTTCAAAAAGTAAAAAAGCCCTTAATTTTGCCTCCTTTATTCGTTTTGAGCCAAACGAAGGGCTACAAACTCGAAACGAAGGGCACCCGGACTGTACCTGCAAGTATGGTACAGAAAATAGAATGATTGCAGCAAAGAAAGTATTCAGAGTGTGCCAAAAGTGATTTCACCATTCCATTGGGCACGTAGTTGGGAGTTGACGACAAAGTGCATTTTGGAAGGTGACACCGATTTGGCTTTCAATTTGGTGGAAAAGCGGCGAGTGGCCTAGTAAGGAAAAAAGTGCAAGTCATTATTTTTTACTTCTGAAATCGTAGTTGGCCTCAGCATACTGCTTTTAGCCTACGACAGAAGTTTCAAGTAGTTTTGCGATGACAAACATGGGAGAATCCATTTTGAGTGAAAGTAGCAAATTGGATGGGATTTCTAACTATGCAGTGTGGAAATTCAAAATGAAAAACATACTGATGGAGAAAGACGTGTGGGATGTCGTCACAGGTGATGAGAGAAGGCCACCAAATGAAGCGGACATCAAAGTGTTTGACAAGAAAGTGAGGAAAGCTTTGACCTTCATAACTTGTCAGTGAAGGATCACATTATTACCCACATTTGTGATGTTGTTACACCCAAACAGACATGGGATGTGCTAAAGGAGCAGTTCAAGATGTCAAATCCATCTAGAATCAAATTGAATAGTGCCTGCATGGAGTAAGGACAGCACATTCAGATTTGTATGACCAGAATTAAGACAATGAGGGATGAACTGCATTCTATTGGTGAGCGCTTACGTGATGTGGAGCTGGTGCACAATGCATTGTGTGGCATTGCAAAAGCCTATAAAATGTTTGTGAGTGGAATAGCATCAAGAGAATGATTGCCAACCTTTGACGAGCTCATAGGAATCTTGATGTAGGAAGAGCAACGACGAGAAATGGTGAAAGCTAGACATCAAAATACTGATGATCAGGCACTTGTGACATGCCAAAAACAAGGCAAAGGCAAGGGTAAGAAGAAGTCTAAACAACAATTAGCCAAGACTCAGGAGGATGAGGGATCTTCCAGCAAGACCAAGAAGAAAGGCAAGTGCTTCCATTGCGGTAAAAAGGGGCATTGGAAGAGTGAATGTTGGAAATTTCTAGCGGAACAAGACAAGGGAAAACCAAAGCAAGCAGGTAACCTTGTCGATGAGGGTGAGATTGAAGACTCTAGCATCTTCATATCAGCATTGTTATCTAATCAAGATAATCATGCATGGTATATTGACTCGGGAGCCACAAGACACATGACAGGTAACAAGGATTGGTTCAGTAGCTTGAAAGTGTTGGATAATGGAATGTATGTTTCACAAGAAAATGGCGATGTGTGCAAAATCAAGGAGATAGGCACCGTTTTAATCCAACTACCTGATGGCAAAAGCAGGATGATAAGGGAGGTACTTTACACACCATGTTTGAAGAAAAATTTACTTGTTGTTGGAGTTAATACTGATCAAAAGTTCAAAGTAGAATTTGCCCATGATTGTTGCTTTGTGAAGGATATGAACCAAAAGTTCAAAGTTATTGCGCATGGAATAAGGGAGCCCGATACTAAATTGTACATATTGAATGCTACAATCAAGGGGCAACATGGACTTGTCTCATCCATTCCCTCGCAAACTGAATTGTGGCATAAGAGGCTTGGTCACTTGAACTTAGGAAGCCTCAGTTTGACGAGGAAATTGGAAATGGTGAGAGGATTGCCTACGATAGAAGACCACTTGAAATCGATGTGTGAATCATGTGTATATGGGAAGCAGTATCGAGAGAAGTTCAATAAAGGTGGTGTTGCAAAGGCAAAAAAACATCCTGGATTTGATCCACACAGATTTATGCGGGCCTATAAGGACCATGTCCTTAGGTAAAGCCTTCTATTTCATGACCTTTATTGATGATATGTCACGTAAAATGTGGATTTACTTCTTGAAGAAGAAATCGGATGCATTTGACAATTTCAAGAGCTTCAAAGCATTGGTCGAAAATCAGACAAGTAGGAAAATCAAAGTTCTAAGATCAGATAGTGGAGGTGAGTACAAGTCTAACGACTTCAATGATCTTTGTGATCAATGTGGGATCAAAAGACAATTTACGCAAGCTCATACTCCTGCTCTCAATGGTGTAGCTCAGCGCAAGAATCGTATGATTGTGGAATGTGTCAGATCTATGCTAGCTGAGATGAAACTACCAAAATATTTTTGGTTAGAAGCATGCAGTACGGTAGTCTATCTTCAAAATAGAAGTCCTACCATTGCCATACCAAAGCACTTGAGGAGACATTCACGAAGAAAAAGCCAAAAGTGAACCACTTGCAAATCTTTGGATGTAAGGCCTTTGTACACATTCCTAAGGAAGAGAGATGTAAACTTGATGTGAAAGCTCTCAAGTGTATATTCCTAGGATATGATGATCGTGTGAAGGGCTATAGATGTTTTTATCCAGTGGAAAATAAAATCCATGTAAGTTGTGATGTCATCTTTGTTGAATCCAAGATGTATGAAGATGAGGATGCTGAGAAGATAGACACATCCAGTGGGAAAGATGGTATAGTGAGATTACCTCCTGATGATGATCCATTTATTGACTTTCCAAGTGATGAACATGAGGATACATCTCAAGATACTACTACTCAACCTCAAGAGGCAGGTTGGAGAGGTAGAGATAAACTTTTTGGTGCAAGAAGGATTGACGTTGCAGGTGACAAACGCAAGAGAAAGATGTACCGTAGGATACATTTTCACCAGGAAGCCGATCACCTAACAGGAAGCTCCCTAAGTGGTTTGAGAGATTGTTGGAGAGCCACGACATGGATGACTTTCCAGGATCATCTAGCAAGGGAGAGCTACGAAGATCAACAAGAGAGAAGACACAGCCTGAAAGGTATGAAGCAAATTATGCTCTCTTATTCAGCATTATTCAAAGCAAAGAACTTTCGACTTATGGTGAAGCGAAGGATGATGACATTTGGGGTGGGAGAGGAGATAGAGTCAATTGCTAAGCATAGAACATGGGACTTAGTAGAACCACCAGTTGGCAAGGAACCTATTGGTTGCAAATGGATATACAAAACTAAGTACCATGCAGATGGAAGTATAGCAAAGCACAAAGCAAGATTGGTGATCAAAGGGCATACACAAAGTAAAAGGATCGATTATGATGAGACCTTTGTGCCAGTATGTAAGTGGAATACTCTACATCTACTTGTTGCTTTAGCTTCACATTTTGATTGGCTTTTGCATCAGATGGATGTGAAATCTACTTTTCTAAATGGTGAGTTAGAAGAAGAGGTGTTCATAGATCAACCTAAAGGCTTTGTAGCGAAAGGACAAGAGAATAAAGTATGTCTCTTGAAGAAAGTACTTCATGGTCTTAAACAAGCATCACGTGCATAGGATAGCAGGATTGATGCCTACTTTTGTTCAAAGGGGACGGTGAGAACACATTCTGGTCTTCTATGTCTTATGCTTTGATGGTATGGTTGCTTTTATTACTCTTTATGTTGATGACTTGATTATTATGGAAAATAATCAAGAGATGATAGACATGATCAAGAAAGACCTCATGGAACAATTTGAGATGAAAGATCTCAGCCTAATGCATTATTGCCTTGAGGTAGAGGTGTGGCAAAAAGGACACGTGTGGGTTTAACACAAGTGAAGTATGTCAAAGAGTTGTTGCACGGGTTCAGGTTGCAAGATTGCAAACTAGTAAATACTCCTATTGAACTAGGTAAAAAGCTTTCTAAGCTTGATGAGTCACAGCCATTTGATGCTACATTGTATAGGCAGTTAGTAGGGAGGTTGATTTACCTTACCACGACTAGACTAGATATAAGCTATGATGTTGGTATTGTAAGTCAGTTTATGGCAGCACCTACGGAAACACATTGGAAGGCATCTAAGCGCATTTCGCGTTATGTCAAAGGCACTTCAGATTATGGCTTGATTTACAGAAAGCATGAGGATTTACCTGAGGTATGTGGCTATGTGGATGTGGATTGGGGAGCTGACTATGATGATTATAGATCCACCACAAGGTATGTAGTCCAGCTTTGTGGCAGTTGCTTTTCCTTGTCTAGTAAGAAGCAAAGTACAATTGCTCTATCCACCATACAAGCAGAGTATAAGGCAATGTGTAGTGCAGCACATGAAGCTATATGGTTGAGACAAAGCTTGGAAGAAGTTGGCATGAAGCAGAAAAATCCCACAACTATACATAGCGACAGTCTTGATTTAGTATCATTTTATATGTGAGAGGCTTTTGAGCCATGAAATTCATGCTGCTCATTGTAGTATAGAAGAAAAACTGGCTGATATTTTCACTAAACCACTTGTTAAAAAAAAGTTTGATACGTTTAGATCAGAGCTTTCTGTACTTAAAGTTGGTTGAATTTAAAGCTATGTATATGACTGTATAAAAGTAGACTCTTCTTTAAGGGATAGAGTTAGAATTAAAGTAGAATCATTGTGCTACTGTGGTGTGGGTCCTATCAGTCGATAAGGATCAGTTGGCCTCGCCACAAGGCGAGTCGATGGGACACGCGTCCCGTCGATGGCAACCTGGGTCATGCATGGGTTGCCTGAGTAAAAAACTATATGTAGAGTGTAATTTCATTTTGAGAAATATAGTTGCTATGTAAGCTTGTTGTGGAGAGTGTTTTCTGTCTGTGTTACTGTGTAGCATGATCTGTGTTCCTGTTCGATGATCAGTTGAGAAATACAGACTGAACCGTCCCGTGCGGAGGCTCATGCGACTAGGAAGTGCTTGAAAGGGGTAACAAAGGTCAAATTATGGGCTCGACATTAGCAAACATTACGAACGAGTTCATACTCACATTAGTCTGGTTGGGCATGGAAGGAGACAAATTAAAAAGGCATACAAGTTGTCGTGCTTTGTTGTACGTGATTTTTATTTTTGTCATGAATTAGACCCAAAAGTATTTACCTCGATTTGATCTGCCAGATTGACAACGAAAGCATTCAGATACTTTGGAACCAGCTCCCATGTATCGTTTGGGGAAGCCACTTGCAATCCGTCGCCCTCTTGCATCAAAATGGTGATGCCCCCAATGTCAGAGTGTGCGGGTAGGCCAAGAGTTTTTCCTGGCTCTGGGCATGGGGGATAGCACTGGAATTCTATGTCTCCCCGAGAGCCTCCTTCAGGTAAGTGGGTCTGAGCCCAAGATTCTCAGAGATGACAATTGACCTGTCAGGCCTAAATGATGAACGACTGGCTTCTTCCGTCATGGCTCAGATTGCTAAGGCCTGTGAAAAGAATGGCTTCTTCCAAGTTATCAATCATGGCGTGCAATCAAAGGGATTTGTTGTCGAAGGAAGAGAAAATCATGTTTGTAAACTGACAAAGGCACTTTATGGATTAAAACAGGCATCAAGAGCCTGGTACAAAAAGATAGATGATTTTTTTGTAAAGCACGAATTCAATAGAAGCATGTGTGATCCAAGTGCTTACATCAAGAAGTTAAATGACAAAGTAATGATAATTCTTGTTTATGTTGATGACCTAATATTAGCAGGAAATGACACAGAGATGATAAAAGAGCTGAAACAAATGTTGTCATCAAAATTTGAAATGAAAGATCTAGGTGAATTTGAATACATTTTAGGAATGTAGGTGAAGAGAGACCGGGGCCAGCGCCCAATAGAGCTCAGTCAGATGACATACTTCAAGGATGTGCTCAAGAGATTTGGGATGTGTGAATGCAATCCTGTCTCAACGCCCATGGAACCAGCAATCAAGCTAAGTAAAGAACAATGCCTTGAAGGAATTGAAGAGATAACAAAGATGAAAGGCATACCATACAGACAAGCATTAGGTTGTCTGATGTACGGGATGGTTTGCACACGGCCAAACATAGTGTATGTTGTTGGAGTACTGAGTCAATTCTCCCAAAACCTTGGATAGCCTCATTGGATTGCACTAAAAAGGCTACTCAAGTACATTAAGGGGACTCTGAACCTCCATTTGGGGTATTGCAATCGACTTCACGAGGGCATGACAGGCTACTCTGATGCTGACTGGGCAGGAAACATAGACACCAGGAGATCAAGGTGCAATCAGCTGGAACAAAAAGAGACAAGCATGTCTGTCCTCAACTGAAGCTGAGTATATAGGCATGACCCAAGCAACCAATGAGGCAATATGGTTAAAACGATTCCTTGAAGAACTTGGGGAACAGATCCCAGGAGCATTGACGATTTATGGAGACAATGAGGGCTGCTTATCCTTATCTAGAAATGTAGTTTTCCACAAGAGAATGAAGCATGTGGAAGTGCAGTACCATTTTGTACGAATGGCAGTTGAAAATGGAGAAGTGGAATTAATTTAATGTAGCAGCACGAAAATGGCTGCAGATAAAATGACCAAAAGCCTGGGAAAACAAAATCACATCCAATTTGTGAAAAGGGGGGGGGGGGGGGGGGGGGCAATGTAAAGAATTTGGGCCTCAGGGCCACGCACACACACGTATCCACGCAAGCCCGCGTACTGGGATCCCAACCCTAGTCGCCTAGCCACTCGCCATCCATCTAACCCCCAAAAGGGTTGGTACCAGGGGATAGAAGATATACAGAAGCCCCAACTTATATATGGGAGAGTTCAAGGCAAGCAATTACTTATGGGACATTGAGAATTCTCAAGGCCTTCACTAGGCGCTCAAGCCCACGGCACTTTCCTGTGCGTGGATTGTAGCATACATTCATCAACACCCCCACTCAAGCAAGCATAGGCAAAGGAACCCCCACTGGCTCTGATACCATGTAAAGAATTTGGGCCTCAGGGCCACACACACACACGTACCCATGCGAGCTGCGCACTGGGATCCCAACCCCAGTCGCCTAGCCACTTGCCATCCGTCTAACAACCAAAAGGGCTGGTACCAAGGGATAGAGGATATACAGAAGCCCCAACTTATATATGGGAGAGTTCAAAACAAGCAGTTACTTATAGGACATTGAGAATTCTCAAGGCCTTCACTAGGCGCTCAAGCCCACGACACTTTCCTGTGTGTGGCTTGCAACATACATTCCTCAACAAAACACACGCCATAACTGTTTTAACAAGAGCAAAAGCAATAGTCAACCAAAAGCTGTATCTTTAATTTGTTGCAATGTATCATATAATTATCTTAAATATATGAAACTCTAAGAAGCAAGAGTCATGTCATATGCCCCACTACAACCAACGGGGTTGTCTCAGTTGGTTGGCTTGGCATCCAAAGTTTCTTTGGTCCCAGGTTCGAGCCTCCCCTTGGAAACCAAGAAGCATATGCCCCACTACATCCGCCATTGACCAAAACAGGTTGCTAGCTCTCAATATCCCTCTCTCTTGAAATGCTATTGGCAAAGGTTTATTCTTTTCAGTTTTTTGGTAACAAAGATGTGGCTTTACTAATGGTTGCTGTCATCAAATCTGCAGTCTTTTCTCTAGTTGCCTAAAATGGAAATTTGAAAACTAATTTTGCTCTAAATCAATGAGACATAATTTTTATTAACTTTAATCATGTTTGTGTATCCAATGAAAAGGTAACACATAGGACTCAATGGTCCATTGCCAATCACAAATTTGACTAATGTCTCATTAATCTAGTCTATGTGCCACTTGAACCATGGTTTGTCATAGAGTTAAGTTCATTATCCCCCACCAAAATTGGTGACGGTCTCATGGCACCTGTGCGCAATCCATTATTTCCCTAGCGAATTTTGTTCTTCCCACTTTCACTTGATGAAGTATGAGGTGGACTTCTCCATAAAATTGAGACATTAAATATTATTGGTCATGTGAATGTAGAAAAGAAAATCTATGTGCACCCTCAATCCACCTAGATGTCGTCTAGATAACAAGTTTGCCTTCTCATGGTCTGCCGATCATTGATGCTCTGTTGTAAACTCTCACTAACGACATTTGATTGGTGATGTTGGCAAGTTGCATGCGTAAGTCGTAGCTTGTCTTATGGTTGCATCTAGTGAGGTGAGATACATCCTTGTGAAACCTATTAGCCCATGATGAAAACTTATTAGCCGATGATGAAAATCTTATGTACTTGTCCTATACAAGGGAATCAGAATAATACCTGACGTGGACTCATACCTACAAGATTTTATGGATTTATGGAATAAAGTCCCCTCATTTGATGCAAAACTGGCACTGTGGTAGTTAATCCTAGGTCTGTCCGCAAATTATCAGAATGAGTGTAAGCGTAACGTGCTTCAAACCTTTGATGATGTTGTTTGTGTTGCAAAAGCATACGACTCCACGGTAGTGGCATCTAGGAAGCAGTTACAGGCTAATCCGTCTAGATCATCCGGACCTAGCCAAAAAAAAGAGAAGAAAAGAGTTCATAGGAATAAGAAAACTATATATTTCGATGAACTGGATCAAGCTACATCTGAATTTAGACAAAAGAAGAAGTTGTCCCGGAAAAAGACTAGAAGGACCAATGTTTGTTTCCATTGCAGTCAACTTGGACATGTTATGAAACTTTTGCCCGGAGCGAAAGAAAGGCGCAGCTCAAGTGATTGAGAGGTCAAGTAAAGAAAATCTTAAGCTGGAAATTAATAAAATTAATTGTGAGTGTGATTGTTCATTTATGAACCGTTAAATGTCGGTTCTGTACTTCTATTGTGTCTCTTTAGAACGTCGCAACTTCTACTTAAAATTTGAATTTACAAAGTGCGAAATAGGCCTTTACATATATTTAGGCACTATAGCACATTTTACGTATATGAAAATTGAAATTTTTTTACAATATATGACATAACTCGAATAATGTGAAATCATAAGTCTCCACATGGACTGCCAAGTGATATAGTTAGTGATAGAGATCCTAAATTTACAGGTCACTTTTGGTCAGCTGTCTTCCATAAGCTTAAAACCTCGTTTAGTTTTAGTTCTTCTGATCATCCTGAATCAGATGGCCAGACTGAGAGAACTAATCAGACTATGGAGGATATGTTGAGAACTTATGTGTCTTAGAGGCAATCTCACTGGGAAGATTACATTCTTTTGATTGAGTTTGCTTATAATAGTAGGAAACATTCTGCTATTGGTTATAGTCCATTTATGCTGATGTACGGTTTTCAACCTAGATCTCCAATAAATGTGGAGACAAAGTCTATTAAGATCCATAAAGTTGCAGATTTCTTGCATGATATGCGTGAAATGTTGCAAGTGGCCCGTGATTGTATCCGGAGTGCTCAGGATAGAGCTAAGCACTATGCCAATCTTAAGAGGTCTCCCAGAGATTTTAAAGTTGATGACTAGGTATATCTTAGAATACCTAAGGATTCTAAGACTATGAGTACAAGGAAGCATTATAAATTTTCTACAAGATATTGTGGACCGAATTATAAAAAAAAATTGATTCTTTAGCTTACGAACTAGATTTTCAGAACAAGACTGCAGCTCACCCTGTGTTTCATGTAAGTCGTTTAAAATTAAGTTTACATGAAGGTGATGTAGTTGATTGAAAGGAAGATCTCACCCATTTGGAGGACTCATCGCTTAATATTCATTTGGAACCTGAAAAGGTACTCAGAACCAGAGATAACCAATTGAGAAATCGTTCTATTTCTGAGTGCTTGATCAGGTGGAAGGGACAGACTGAGGATGATGATTCATGGGAGAGGGTTAAAAGCATAAAGAAAATTTTTTCTAGTTTTCAGTTCTAGAGATAGAAATGGTTTCAGGGGGGAAGAATGCTATGTCCATGTCCTGTACAAGGGAATTGGAATTATTCCTGACGTGGATAGTCGGTCACTCCAGTTGTATGTGGTTATGAGTTATGCTACGTCATTCCGGATGTGGTCGTATTAAATAAATAATAATCATATGAGGACCCAGACCTATAATTGGACATAGGAGCACATGCATGGTGAAGAATGCAAGAATAGGAGGTCAATAGCTCAATTTAGGTTGCATGGGGATCCTAAAGAAAATATTCTCTCTCTCTTAACGAGAATAAGTCTAGTGAAAACTCGCCCATCCTCCTATTGTGAATTGTGATTATTGAGCTAGTTTCTCCTCTCCTCTTTTGTGTTCTTCACTGTGGCTTGGGGGTGGATTGGTTAGGGTACTGACTAGCCTCTCCATATTGGCTGGGTGGTTCATGCTCCACAAGTGTCCTTTTGGTTTGCATGTGATTGGAATCCTGAAGATCTTCACTTGGTGGTTCTTATATAAAGAGAGCCATTAAGGGTAACTCCAAATAGCAGTTTGTTGATGGCTCTATGAGTTTTGTGTTGAGTCAGTGCTAGTAGCCAACTATGAAGTAGCACTAGCCAAATCCCTCCACCAAGCATCCAGCTCTCAGAGTCATAGATGTGTATGCAGCGAGATTTCCGACTTGTCTTTCACGTCTCATCGTTGCACTCAGCTACCGTCGTTAGCTACACTACCCCCCGCTGAACTATCTATTCCCCCAGCCACTGGAGCCTCCCTTGTCTCTGATTCCTCACAAGGGCCTTCTATAACAATTGGATCCTCTATTCCAATTTTAGTTGCTCAAGCCGCCTCACCCCCACAAACACAAGCTACTTCACCGAGATGATTTTGATCCTCTAGGGGCATCTTATGGTCATGAATCATTCACCTAAGATGTGAAAGAACTCCAAGGGTGTCAAGGGTGTTGATGTGGCAATAGCAATAGCAAGAGGAGGTCCAGATTCCATGGATTGTCATGATTGGCCTTCAAATTTTGCATATGGATCTTCCTCCTCAAAGATATCTGTGAGAGATTCAACTAGTTTAATCATATTTGCTACATTTTTATATTTGGCAAATTGAGGCCAACTTTATATTAGACTTAAAGTTTGACTTCTCAAAAATATATTAGTCTAAATTTCATTTGAATAAACACATTTGAAAAGTGTAGGAAAGTTAGAAGTCGAGTAGATTCAAATGTAAATGTTGGGTACATTGAATCTAGACCCAAAAATAGTAAGGTTTACATTTTGGAGGGAAAGCCAAGTGGCCAAATAGGGTTTGGACCTGTTATAAAAGGATGTAACTCATGGAGAAGCATATCTTCTCTCTTCTCTATCTCATTTCATGGTTATATGTGATTCTTTTGGGTTCAACTATCCATTGGTGCACTATACTTGTAATATCTTGCAATTCTACATGTAGAACGATATATGTTTGTTATTTTCAGGTTCACACATGTGAAATACAGTAGGTTATTGTTGTTGTACAGACAATAGCTTCTATTTATGTTTTGATTCATGTTTGATCAAGTTCTATTAGAGTCTGCATTCTATTTTGTGTGTAGATGCTCATTTTTCTACATTGGCAAGATTGTAGTAGCTTGTTTTGTAACCAAAGATCTTTAATAGATTTGGATCTGAATTGATCCCAAATCTTTCACATAATATCAGAGCTTGTGTTTTAGGTTATGAAGGAGGCAATCACATCTATCAATGATTTGGTGAAGATATCAAGGCTAGAGCATGCCAGAGAGGATTCTACACCAAAATCGAGTTTCTTGCATTTGTAGATTGGATCTATTGTAGATCAAAACTCTATTTAGGTTTACAATCTTGATCAACTGAATCATCATCTCCTTTCTGGACCACTAGTTGATTGTCTAAGTGATTGGATCAACTTTGATTGCACACTCACGATTCTGACATGTAAATTTTCTGGTTCCCCACAGTTATGAATTACTTGCACAACTTGTACCCATGGACGTCCCAATAGAATACGATAAACATTTGGTGCTTCCTTTAAGTCCTTCCTTTAAGTTCATTACTACAAAAGTAATGGCAAACTGGACTCCAACAATCTTAACATGTATGTCTTCTACTATGCCTTTGGGACATCTGATCAGCTAGCTTCATAGCAAAAGTTGCAGGCTTCATTTTTGTAAGGCCCCATTTGGCACGTAGCTTTGTTGAGATTAGATTAATTCATGAACCTCCATATATCATGGCTATCTCTTTACCAAACTGTTTGTGCTATATTGGCAAGGTGATGTTTATCTACTCACTTTCCCAGGCTGCCCCTACATTGAGTTCTTCATTTGATTATTCAAAAATGGCACAAAATAGTGGTTCCTGCTGGACTATTGGCTCAATATGAGTCAATCTTTCTGCTAACACTTCTTTCGCTTGAGGCACCAACTTAAGAAATTCTTCCAATGTAACATCCATATTCTTAGATAGAATATTCATGATCAGTTCTGTTTGCGGCGCTTCAGGTTCGATCATCTTGAAGGATTTTTCGTGATGGTATAATTGCGTATTGACATCTGTTCATGGATTACGTAAATCCGATGGTGGCGCAAGTGAAGAATGGACTTTGACTGCAGTTTTAGTGGCTTCCAAGACCTCATCTTCTTGTAAATCTTTAATCCACTGCATCATATTATTGTATTTCTTCTTCTATGAGTTGAGATTCGGATATACCCCTGATGTAGTAGGAAGATCATTAGTAGGCACATAGAATGTAAATGAATTATTCCTCCATGATATCAACTTCACTCTCTAGAAAATTACAGCAACCAAACAATAAATGTGAGTGATCAATCATGGCTTGCCTATCTTCTCCTTCTTTGTCCTTTCTTACCATGTATCCACCATGAAACTCCATGAATGAGCCTCCATCTCCATCTTGCCATAAGATGCCATCATCACTTGATGACTTGATCATGAATGAGTGACATAATGAACCTTCAATAGCTTCATTTCCATCAGAAAAACCAACCAAATGCTACTATAGCTCCAACATCAAAATGATGCTCACCAATGTAGCTAGTTTAAACATATCTTGATAATTTGCACACATCCACATGAAATTGCTCAAACATAAGATAGAACAAGTAAAGTAAACTCTAAAAACACTTCCTTCCTACTCCTTTGACCTTACTTGAGTCTTCAATAACCTACAAAATAGATCCAAACCATATTTGCCAATTGACTCTCCTTTGATGCTCTTGACTAGCTCCAAATTGCCATTTCTCCTTTCATGTTGTTGAAGCCCTTTGAGATCAACCTCTTGATCATCAACTTGATCATCAAAGTCATTGAACAAAATTTGTTTTCCAGAAACATTACTTGCTGTAAAATCATGAAAACATCCATCTACACCATTTGCAACATAGAAAATCAACATCTACTTAATGAAAGAGATGCAAACTCAATAAGATACTGATCAAACATCAAACTTATGATAAAATGAAGTTTTTTTCCATACAAAAATAGTAAGCTAATATATTTCACATGTGTGGATCCGAATATAACAAAATATGAGCACTCTACACACAAGATTGCAAGATATCATCAATATAGTGCACCAATGGATAGATGAACCCAAGAGAACTCATGTATAAGCATGAAATCGGATGAGAAAGAGATCTCCTACTTTTTCCTCACTTTCTAAAAGTGGTATTTCAAATGATTTTAGACTAATATAACTTTGAAAAGCCATACTCTAGATCGATCTTTAAGATCCTACCACCAAGAATACACCTTACCACGTAAAAACATGATGGCCATCGAAATACGCGAGCTATGAGGTAGATCGTGCATGGAGAAATGCGACGTCCGTCGATCTAACCAGGCTAACACCACATCTTGGTGTCTTTCCTTTTTTTCTCGGTAAAAAATTCCGGAGTAAACATCGGGTTTAGGAGAGCTTGTCGAGACTGGGACATAGCCCGAATCTCAGTCTCCGCCCGTTCATGCTTTGAACACATGTCCACAATTTGTTGCTGTAGCAAATTAATGGCATGCGTCATGTTCTCCATATCAGTCCTGACGGAACTTGGAGCTCTAGTCTCATCCATAGGGGTGTCCATGGATAAAGGAGTAAATGGAAAAAAACTAGAGGGAAAATGGAGAGCTACGGTGTGAAAATCACAAAAAGGAAAAAGCTAGTGCACAAGGCCTCAAGAAGTAACCAACTTGAGAGCAAGCAACTTGAGAGCAATAAAACTCTACAACAACTTGGGAGAATGAGGGAAAGGAAGTGAACGTGCTTCCTTTACCCCCTCCCCAAAGCTCCTCTCCACCCTCACGCAAAAAGGACAAGTGGGGCCCAAGAAAGGCCCCATTTGTCTCTTCTAGGCCTTTCCTACCATGTGGGGCCACCAAAAGGTGCCACATGGCCCATGGAACTCAAAGGGTTATGAAATTTGACTAAGGCCCTTTCTCTAAGCTCCCACACAAATGTACTACAACTTCTCTCCCACCTTGGGAGATTTGTAGGTACAGAGGAGGAGGAGGAGAAAAGTACGACCAAGAAAGGACATCCAAAGGTTTTGGCTTGGTTTCAACTGATAGTCATAGATTTAAGCCTTTATCAACTTGAATCTTACAAGTTTTTCACTTAACTCTTAGAGTTTATCTTCCCAAGTATTTCATTAACCTTGCTTCCAAAACATTGCAAAAGGGACGCCATAGGGAATCGCACCACTCCTCTCTCCAAATGTCAAATCCAAATGACAATAGTACAGAGGGAGGTACGAATATCCCCTCCCCAACTTTACTCCTGAAAAAGGAAACGGGCTGTTTGCGCAGCAGCATGAGCAAAAACAAAAGGGGGATGTAACTCTCTCTCTCCACCCCCCCCCCTCAACCTTTTACTTAATTATGACTCACGGCCCATAGTCCGAAACACAGACTGCGTACGGCCCAAGTCCCTCTCTGTGTTATTAGTTAACTCATTTGGAAAGGAAGCAAACTACCTGCCTATCCTCAGTGTCACCTCAGCCTTGCCTCATAAAGGAAGGTGCCATCCAAAATCCATACTAACTAATAGTCTGACACGACCATAGTACGGTTTGATAGGGGATAGAAAGCCAGAAAAGTGAGGGATTTTGGGCCCAGATCAGAGTAAGAGAAGTCCACAACCACAGGCCCAAGTTTTCTCAATTTTTTTCCCCTTCTCAATTCACCTTAATTAAAGAGCTGTTCTCTTATAAAGGAAAGGTACCATACTTTAAAGTTAAATGCAAAAATTCACTAGTTTCTTTTAAACCATTAGTTTTAAAGAAACTTAGCAAAACCAAGTCCTCTTTACAAATAAACCAAAAAACTTATTGTACTATAAGTTTTAAAGGTAATATTGTTAAGAAAATTACTAATTATCACCCAACTAGATTTAAATTCTAACAACAAAATTTCCACCTTTTAAAAAAAATAAATTTGAACTAAGGCTACTAAACACAACCAGCCACATTCCCATAAGGAATACCAAACGCAAAGGCAGATAAGGAAACTAGTGCACCTCAAAAAGAAGTCGGCTGCTCTGATACCAACTGTTACTGCCTTGAAGGTTCCGCACACCCAATACGAGTGACGTCGCACCGTAACCGCCCAGTCTAGCCTCCTACGATAACATACCACTAGCCATCGCACTCGGCTCTCCCTATCACACATCCCCTGGCTTGGAGATACATCCTGGCTCATGCACGTGCTCTCCATCCACCAACTCCCGGGTAGACTGAGTCAATGGAAAGAGGGAAAACCCACCACTATATAGGCATAGCACAGTGGGTCCCATCAAGCACAGTCTTGTCGGCGACACGTGACCACCTAGGATGGTGATGTGTGGCATCTAAACATGTCGATAACTCCAATCCTGTTAAAATGTTCATATTTCAAAAGAGTCATCATCCAAACAGGCAATAGCTCGATTAGAGAAAGTTTTGTCAAAAGCAGGTCTTCATAAGGGACATGTTAAAATACAAAAGGATGAGAAGCTTTTAGGAAAAATGAGAAACATCCCTTGCAAACCAAGCATAGGAGGAGCCAAAGCTCGTCATTTCTTATCAAATTATTTTGGGAAATCCACCAAAATTGAATATTTGGTATGAAGAGATGTTATTGATGCAACTCAAGATTTTGAAGATAAAGGAACAACAAGGCTTACAAAAGTTGAACCCTGGAGGAAGCTTGACAACATGGTCAAATTACTCCCATTGAAGAAGAATGTAAATACAGATGTGGATTTACGAATATCTACATCTCCTCCCCAGCTTGCATTTGAATATACACAAAGCTGATGGAGATTGTCGTTATTGACTTCTCCATAGCAGATGCAAAAGTCCTATGTAGCGCGAATGTATCTACAAAGCAAACAATGAGAAACAAACCATTCATTAATCACGTTTTCAAAGAGTCATTGTTAGTTCACAAACCAATAAACAATAACCAAACAATCGGTAGCACTGGTTTCCAATTTGGTTCTTCTATATTTCTTGAAAATATCGTGCTCTGCGACATCTCTTTGGTAGTTTTCGTGAAATATAGGCACAGACGTTTCGAATTTGCTCCATGAGAGACATTGAATATGCACTTCAGTGTCTTCAAGTCTCCAGCCAAATGGCATTCCACATTAAAATCACCGATTTTAGGTACATGGATTGGTATGTCGTTCATATGATCCTTATCTCTGGATAATTTGTCTTGCCAAAAACCCAGAACAGAACATCATGATCTTCTTCTAAAACCTGTCCAAAACATAAAATCATCAATTATATAAAAGGAATTTTTAGTATGACTTGATCAAACATATTTCATTTTCGGATTGCACATTGAAATTTAAGCCCTCCGAGTTTGTCGTATTGGAAAATGCTCCACACATGGGTGTAACACTAACCCTTTCCAATTTTTGTCCCTTTACTACTTCTGATTCATCTAACTTGAGAACTAATATCAACTTTTTTAACACGTTCATTTGTAATCCTATAAAATTTTATAATATATCTCAATAAATGATTCAAATCTACAAACATGTTGTTGCTAGAATCATATGACAATTTGCCAACTTGTGAATTATAAGCTCAATTGATATGGTAAGGAATACCAATGATATTTTGCATACCCTTCTTTAATACATCTCGACTTCACTCATAAGGGACTCGCTAATCTTGGATCTGATTTGAGAATATTGTTGCTTGCCTAATAGACTTGGTGTTAATTTGTTTGTTAGCACTGTACTCAGGGATTTTCCAATCATGTTGTTTTCTTTCTATTTTGGTTGCAACTAATGTTGATATGCAAAATGAAAATAAGAATCAGAAGAATAAACCATAATCAATGGCACATCAAATGAGGCAAACAAAACAAAAATAATTTATTTCAAAACAAGATCTTACATGAAAGCCCAAATTCTTTTTTTACAATAACCTCCACTTGATGAAAGTTCGTTTATTATTTTTCAATTTCTTACCTTTTCATTAAGATTTAAAATTTGATTTTGCAAGTGAAAATTTTCTTGTTTGATTTAAAATCAAACTATTTCAAATCATGAGAATTTGAGTAAAGGTAATGAATGATCTACCAGCAGGGTCGGTGGACAGTAGGTGTGATTTCAAAAAAAAATTGGTTGATGAGGCAATCTGCCCATTGCTGGGTTTCATGGATAAGATTCACTTGATAAATTCACAAAAAATGAAAGAGAAAGTAAGATGTCCACATTGCTATACAGATGCGCCATGTAGTACAAAAAATTGTAGCCACAAATCTGCAAGGGATAGGGCCATCTCTACACTAGATTTCAGAGGTAAAAAACTATATACGTAGACATACATGTGGCTAGTATGTCAGTGCTGCCATAAGAATGTTTTTTCAGAGATGTATGTAGGAAAGAAGCCTCCATCGCTACCTTTTGGGTAGGATGTGCTTGCATTTTATTAAGCAAAGGCACTTAGTATGTCCATCGCTGGACCGCTACCGTAAAAACTCATTCATGCTTTTGTGTGATGAGCAAGCATCATCGATAGCTAAGGGCTATTAAAGAACTATTGTTATGAGAGTAGAGCGCTGAGATAGCAATGTAAGAAGAAGAAAAAGGCTTACCATTATGATGACACTTTGTTGATCCGTGAACTGGTAGGGTGCACTTTTAGCATGTAAGAGGAGAAAGAACTCTTCACAGTGTTGTAAAGAAAAAGCCTCAAAACTATATGTTCTTATAATGTCAAGCTGAGTGGTTTCCTGGAAGGTATGAGTGGGAGAGGGAAAGTTGATTTCCCTCCAATTTAGGATCTAACCATTAAAAAGTCTTATAAAATGTTTTTGAATTTTAAAGAGGAAAACCACTTAGTTAAGAATAAAAAAACTCCTTAATATGCAAGTGTAGAATGTTAGAGGACCTTGTATATTTGGAGAGGCACTTGTTTGGTAGCGAAGCAGGGTAAAACTGAACGAAGGAGCTTCCATGAGAGAGAGAGAGAGAGAGAGAGAGAGAGAGAGAGAGAGAGAGAGAGAACCCACCAACCAACCTGCAGTTAGTGAATCCCTTCAGGGGCAGTTAGCTCCCCATAAGGGATAGCTAACTGCCCACCAGAAGACAATCAATATCATGTGGTAAAGAGTAGGACAAACCTGGAAAGGACTCAGAGATAAGTAAATTTTTGATGATAAGACAAAGTTTATCTCTCATAAATCCATTTTTTTGAAAAGCGTCAACCAAAATTCTAGCTTCTTTAATAAACATCTCTTGTTTGTTACAATAGTACACTGTGACAATGACCTGTAAAACAATAATGAATTATAGATCGGTCTATTTGAAGCCAGATGTATATATTGTAAATACAGAAGGGTAGTTCACTTCTTTTATCAAATTTTGAGAGGCATACAAGGCCAGAGTTTTGATCAAAGGCAATAGATATATCTAGAAAGTTGGCCTTCTTACCTTCAGATGTTTTTCTTTCTATTTCTAGAAAGTCCATGGGATAGATCCAAAATGGGTTTTCAAGAGTTCTCGTCTATGTTTTATCCTTAAAGAGCTTGATACTAGTGTTATTGATGAAGCAAATATCATAACTGTATATGAATGAGTGTCGAAAGATATTCATGAAAGAGGTGTGGCCCAATTTAGCATGTTTGTTAATAAATTGTGCTTCAAAGGAGGATAAATAACAATTACACCAAGTAGGTGAACAAGAAAAACCCATAGGAATACCACGTACTTGTCTTCAGGTTTTGTTCCCTAGTTTGACAATACAATTATCAATCAGGAGATCATTCCATTGATATAGTAGATCTATATCAAGAGTGTGCCATTCTTGTGATTGTTTTTTAGCCCATGACCATTTGAAAACTTCACGTATGTGATTCCATTTATAATAAATAAGATCATGTATGGAATGTGCAACCATTATATTGGTAATCAAAGATGGTAGATTTAGATAGGAATCCATAGATGACTCACATTGCCAATGTAAAATTGTATTTGCTCTTAGGATACTCTTGTATGTATTTGCCTTAAGGCCTGCACCTTCCATGAGGAATGGTGACAACATACCAAGAGCTCCTATGAGAAATTTGGCAAGCTTGGTAAAACGGCAATCATGAGCATTGGTAATCCATCTAAATGAAACTTTGTGGGCTTTAAAGCTGCAGAGAAGGTACGGTAGAGAATTGTTTCCCAAGAAGATTTCTGGTAAAGATTTAGTAGTAATGTCTTTTATGTGTGACAAGGAATCCTCGACAGAGTACTTAGAATGATTATTGGGAAACAGAGTGAAATATAGACTGGTGAGTCTTTTTATGGCCAATTTTCGTGCAAAGAATTTACACATAAAAAATGGGTTATGTTGTGATTTATCTATACCATTAATGTATAGAAAGTTGGTAAGCCATTGCAGTTCGTCCTTGGCAATCCTATTCTTAGAAAGAGTTTTAGTAATTCCATGAAGCCATTTACCCTTTCTAATATAACTCAATGCGACATTTCTACAAGAAGTAGCATGTTATTTTTTTGTAGTTTTGTAGATTGTACAGACAAATATGACAACGGAATAAAGGCTATCCTATCTTCCATTATTTTTGTATGAAACATATTTGAACATTAGAGCTTGGTACTCCAATTGATGAAATGTTTGTGTAGGTATCAGTACCTGAATACTAGAAATGAAAACTGTAGATCAATGCTAATAGTTTGATGTGCAAATTCTACAAGTAGAATCTAATGATGAACCATTTAAATGGTATGTTATGACACCTAACCTTCTACTTTAAGGGTATGTGCATGTACTTAAAGGAGTGTCTGAAGAATGAACTGAAGAAGCTTCTTAAAGCTTAAAGATAGTACCAGAAGAAGGCTTTTTCTAAAGTTCTATTAAGAAGGCTCAATTTTTTTGAAAAATTGGAGAAGAAACCAAAGGACTGATCACCCTTTGTGTCACACTCACTATGATTGGGGATGGGCAACCCCTAGAAAAAATGGCCTAGGAATTGATGAAAATTATGCAAAGATAAGATGGACATATACAAAGCCTTTCCCATCTAATGAATACACTTGGGGGAATCTCAATGTCAAAAGTACAACTTGAAAGTTGCTAACATTAAGTGTTAAGTTACTTACCTTCCATACTTATCAATATGTAACTTACATACTTTGCCACATGGCTTATAAACCATATGACACCTAAGGAAATGGGTCCTCCTACTGTTTCCCTTTTGCATTAACGATTGATAAAAACCCCTCTCACACTTATACATCTCACCCTCTCACTCTACTTCTCCTAGAGTCTCCCTAACAACTCTCACACTTGTTTTGGACACATCATCCACTTTCTCAAGCCTACCCCTTCCCTATAAAAGGGGTAACTTGCCCCTCTCCCTCATTATTGATCTCCTTTTCATTTTTACTTTGCCTCTTGTTCTTGTTTCTATGTGTGTAGGTGCTTGGAAGGAAGCTTGGAGCTATGGCATAAGGAGGATCTACCAAGCTTGGATTGGAACCCTTTTGGAACCACACACACACACTCACTTTCTTTTACCTCTTTCATCTCTCTCTCTCTCTCTCTCATCTCTAAAACTTACATACCATTCCTTGCCCAATGTCCATGCATGTTTGATTTAAAACTTGCATGTCACACCATCCATAGCCTAATGGCCATGCATGTCAAATTTGAGCTTGCATGTCATATCATTCCTTGCCTAATGTCCATGCATGTCAAATTTGAAGCTTGCATGTCATATCATTCCTTGTCTAATGTCCATGCATGTCTGATTTGAAACTTGCATGTCACACCATCCATTGCCTTATGTCCATGAATGTCAGACTTGACTCTTGCATGTCATGCCATCCAATGCCTAATGTCGTATTATACCAACAGGGTTAATATAGATTTTATAGTAAATAATGTCGTTCCCATAGAGGACAACATTAGAAAGTTATGTTTTCGGTACAATTATGGCAAGTGGTTTCGAGTGTTATTCTGGTTGTCAACAAACATTAAAAAGTAACCAGTATTACTTATGTTTGGGATGGGTAGTGTTAATAAATTCAGAACAACAATCTGGCCTCTATCGAATTGGATGAAGCGTGTTCTACATATGAGATGTTATCAGAGTAGTACAACGGTACTACACTCTGGCTGATTAAGGTGTCAACAGAGAATTGAGAATTGTTTGATGTATTCACAACTGTGCAGACAATTAATTAATCGCGTTCGCAAACTATTCGTTTCTCAGAAGTCCTCGACAACTAAAGTCCAACTCAATGGGTAAAGAACACGAAGAGTTTTAGAATACGTTAGAAACTTATGTCAATGCCAATCAGGAAGACAGATCAAAGACTTAATTCTTTAGACAGGGACTGTCATCTCATATGTATACATATAGCTTTATTCAATGATCGTGCTAGACTATACCAAACATAGTCGTTGTTCGAGTGCCGAAAAGAAAGTATTCGCGACAGATGAATAAGATGGTTTAAAGACAGTTCTTTAGAGCATGTTTTACGAAAGCACAACAAATGACTGTAATGCACTAGAGCGTCTGTCTGATCAGAGAGAAATTCATGAAATGCGTTAGAGATTGTTAGCAGACTCCAGATCACTCACACTCAGCAGTGCAGAGAAAAGAGATAAGAGAGAATAACTCACAGATTTCTATTCACTTCTTCAATCTCTTACATAAGCATAAGCTCTTCTCTGTCGATGATCGAGACTGAAGTGTGAGATCAATATATGTTCTACGGGGCGAAAAAACACACCTCTAAAACAACGGGTGTGTCGCTCCCGCGAAAGGGTCTAGTTAACGATTAGACTGAAAATACGTTCACCTATACCATAGGAGGTATACTTAACTATGAGTTAAAGTTACTTTAGTTTGTCATGTCTTTTCATATCTAGTTGTTTCGTATGGACAACCTAGTAAAGGTTGTCCAAGACAATGTCTTTTCCTTTAAAAGGTCTTGTCCTTAATTACAAGGCAAGTACTTAGGAGATATATTCCCGAAAAATGACTTAGGACTCTTCATGATTTATACTTATCCAGCTCATATCTTCATTTTTGAGTATATCATGCCATATTTATGTTGATATTCAATATTTAACATTTTCGTGGCATCACACCTAATGACTATGCATGCTCCACTCTTGATCATTAAGCATTTGCATGTCATAAGAAACCACTTTCATTTTTATAACATTCTTTAAGATTCAAAATTTGTTAACATCTGAATAATGTAAAGATTCAAGAATCCATTTACCCAAACCACTATATATGTATTTGGCCTTGGGCCGTTTGTCTTGCATAATTTAAAGAAAATTCTTCGGAGGGGGGGGGGGGGTCCCCATCTTGATCCCTCAGCAAGTCAATGATGAAATTACTTTCTTAAGCTTTGAGTTTTTTTCGAATTTTTTCATCAGTGTTTCTTTTTTTAAGACACAATGTTTAGTTCAGGACTTTAGAATTTAGGAGTCCTTCACTTTGAGTTCATAGTTTTGGTATTAGAGCCAAGATCTACTATTTTTCTTTCTTTGTGAAATTGTTGTGAAGGCCTTGTGTGTTCATTCTTGAAACAAATTCCAATACACAGGGCTTTGTATGTTTGCGTTCGAATAGACTTCCCTTCCGCTCAAATTTCTTTTTTTCTCCAATATCTCTTTAATACTAGAGCTAATAGACTCCATTTAGGAGATCCTTGAGAATTGGATCTCCAACTTGCTTTTTATTTTAGAGACAACACTTTGCAAATGCGAGCTTCTATCTTTCTTTTTGGAGAATGGCATTTCTCTAATCACAAGTCTATTCATACTTTTTGTCTTGAGTTTGTGTATTTCAGGTGATTACCAAAAACTCCAATCCAAGATGGATAGCTCCTCACAAGGCTCTTCAAGGTCCTCTTCATCTATGTCATCATGACCTCATGTTTCTTCCAAGTCAACTTCCTCTTCTCGATCTAGGAAAATGAGATTTGCTAAGATTGATAACAAACTTTTCAAGTTTTCTAAGTTTGATGGAGATGCTAGCAATGTAGAGAGTTTGCTTGCTTGGATTTGAAATCTTGATAATTTCTTTGAGAAAAGTGGATACTCTAATCATTCCAGATTCGATTTACAACGTTACATCTAGATAACTATGCATTACTATGGTGGGCAGCTATGAAATCAAATCACGAACCTACATCTACATGGCATAGCTTTAAAAAACAAATTGAAGCCCACTTTTTGCCAAAAGAATACAAGAAAGATACTTTATCTTCCTGGAATATCTTTAGACAAAAGCAAACTGAGAAGGTAGTTGAGTATGTTAAGAGATTTTGGGAGTTGATGCCAAACTTCTTGGTTTGTCAATTGTTTCCTATCCATACATCCTTCATGCTTAGAGATCACACATGCATCCAGTTTGAAAAGCTTCCCATGCCTCCTTCCTTGAGCAATCAAGTTCCACATTTACTTATCAAGCAAGCATCTCCAATGAACCCAACATCAAGCCCCTTGTCAATCATTTGACTAACACTAAGCAAGTTCTTAGTGATTGAAGGAATGTACAATACATTTTCAAGATTAGTTTCGCTATTTGTTGAGAGAGAAATAGGAATTGTGCCTATGCCTTTGATGTCACATTGACCATCATTTGTAGTATAGATGATATTGCTCTCTCCCTCATAGGACAATAAGGATGAAAAGTATTCCTTATGTCTTGTCATGTGAGATGAGGCTCCACTATCAATCCACCAAGGATCTATATTTACAAGCAAACTTGAAGTCATAAGAAGACTTTCACAAATGCTATGATTTTCTTCATCTATTGCTAGATTTGCTTGCCTCTCACCTTGCTCTCTTTTCTTCTTACGACATTCATTAGCAAAATGACCTTTTATCCCACAATAAAAGCACTTGAACTTTGACTTATCTTTGTTTCTAAAAGAACTAGAAGAGGAGGAGGAAGAGTGATCATTATGATCCAAGTTACCACCTTTGGACCATTTCCCTTTGCCTTTACCTTTGCCTTTGACTTTGCCTTTTGTGAAGAAAGCCTCTTCACCTCCACCTTGACAGGATGCACCACCAAGCTTTGATTGCAACCTATGTTCTTCAGCCAATAAGATTTCTTGCAAGTCAACCACACTTGGAAGGATCTTTGAATGGCAAAACTTTGCACAAGGTTAGCATGCTCATCTAGCAAACCATTCAACATAACCTGGACTATTTCACCATCTTTTATGCCTTGATCAATGCATGCTAGATCATCACTTAAGGACTTAACCCTCAAGACAAATGCATGAGCACTTTCTCCCTCTCTTTTCTACTAGAAAATATTTGCCTCCTTAGGGTCAGTACCCTAGATGTGGACTTTGATTCAAAGAGCTTCTTCAAAGCATTCCATGCCTCACTTGCACTCTGACACTTACCAGCTTCCTTGAGAAGTTCATTGGTAACATTCATTTTAATGATATGAAGAGCCCTTTTAGCCTTCTTATCAAACTTTGTTGCTCTTGAACTGTGGGTGGTCGCTCTTCAGTTCTTGCAACTATGTCCATGAGTTCATTCAACTCAAGTAAGGACTTCATCCTCACTTTCCAGGTAGAGTAGTTTGATGAACTCAACCTATCATTAGTTTCTAACATGATCCCACATTGGAAGACATGAATATAATAATTCTTCAACTTTTAGCTTCTATCCTACTGCACCTAGCACTCACTTTTCTCTCAACAAATGATGGATAAGGAGATCTCAAAAAATCTAGGAACCTAAAACACTTTTATCTTGAATCTGGCTAGTTTCCAAGCATAGAAAGGAAGATTGAGACACATGTAACACTTTGCACACATTAAGAATGGATTAAAAACTCAAATCAACCTGAATACACTCTTGCTTACCTCTCAAATTTTTCAGCAAGTGACCAGATCAAGTTATGGTGTGAAGAGTTACTTGCATTCTTAGAAAATACACAAGACTAGGCTGTCAAGAATACCTAGAATTGAACAAATTTGATCAACATATGAGGAACACACTAAGATATTGATTCAACCTATAAAATCACATATAAACCACAATTCTAAAAGTTTATAAACTCCAGCAAGTGATAAATACAATCTTTAGAGGTGAATGAAAGATCACACTTAGTGATCAATCACAAGACTAGCTTCATTAGCTTGTCAAATCTTGATGTTTAGATGTAGATCTAAGATCACTTCACATGAGAATGTTCCTCAACCTGTTAATAACCTAAAAACACATTTTCATCATGGTTAAAACCTTCCAGCAAATGCTCCAATCAAATAACATAAGGAGATTTACTTACATGCTCAACAAAAGACATCAAAATTTATGCCAAAATTGATGACAATCTTTACAATATGCTCTTCACAATGGAGCTTACAATATATTCACCCAAAAGGAAATTTTTTATCCAAATGGGAGCTTTTCTCAGCCTTTAGGAGAATTACAAACTCACTCAAAAGAGCATTTGTCATCCACTTAAGGAGAAAGTTCATCCACTTAAGGAGAGTGTTCATCCAAAAAATGGAGATTGTCAACAATAGAATGAAAAGAACATTGTTAGTATTGAATATGCACAAGCCTCACAATCAACAAATGATTAGATGTGATGATCTGATCCAAAATAGCTTCTTCTCAGCCTTTGATCTTCAATAGACTTGAAATATGCTTTTAATCCACAAGTTCAACTCACAAAACAAAGGTTAGTAAGATTTGATCAACAATGCAATGCATAATCATGCCAGAACTTGATCAAACATCCAAATATCACTATAAATGGAAACCTTATGAAAAATGAAGACAATGCCTCTCAACTTGAGATCTTCTCTCAAGATATTTGCGATATTGGTGACCTTTCCTCCTTTGATTTCTATCAAGCCAAAAGTTGCCAAGTCCCTTTTGTTCCTGCTAGAGTCATTAAGTACAAATCCACTCTTAGAAACTCTGGAGTCTTTCTGTTAATTTCCTTGCACCTGTTCCTATCAACCTTTGAATTATGATGACTTATCTTACAGAAAAAGAAATACAAGTCTGCAAATTGGCCGCACTAAATCTCTATTTCTTTTGATTCCATTATTCGCATGAACAAATTCGAACCATCTCGATGCCCCTTTGAGCAAACCTAGTCCATAACCAGAGGACCCTATGAAAACTGTCAACATTTCCTAGCTAGTTTTAGGCCAAATTTGGAATTTTTGGCCTAAAACATTTTGATGGCCACACAGTATGTCAGCGTGGCCATCAAAATGTTTTTTCAGAGATGTATGTAGGAAAGTAGCCTCCATCGCTACCCTTTGGGTAGGATGTGCTTGCATTTTACTAAGCAAAGGCATTTAGTATGTCCACCGCTGGGGACCACTACCATAAAACATCATTCATGCTTTTGTGTGATGAGCAAGCATCATCAATAGCTAGGGGCTATTAAAGAACTATCATTATGAGAGTAGAGCGCTGAGATAGTAATGTAAGAGGAAGAAAAAAGCTTACCGTTATGATGACACTTTGTTGATCCGTGAACTCGTAGGGTGCACTTTCAGCATGTAAGAGGAGAAAGAACTCTTCACGGTGTTGTAAAGAAAAAGCCTCGAAACTATATGTTCTTATAGTGTCAAGCTGAGTAGTTTCCTAGAAGGTCCGAGTGGGAGACGGAAAGTTAGTTTCTCTCCCATGATTTTTTATTATTTTGCTTTGAAGAAGCCTGGATATTAGGGTTAAAAATGTTCTAAAATGTTGTAGTGCCCTACAATATTGTCACCGAAGTGGAGTTTCGTCACTTAGTTCGGGATGGATTGGTGTGGTTCCTCTACATCCTTCAGAGTCCCTGAATACAAAGCCACAACAAACCACTTTTGTCTGAAGTAGTGGGTGTGACCATCAAGAGAACATAAACTTTGCAAATAGCATTTCAATTGAGAGACAAATAGTGAGAGCTAGCAACAATACCAACTTGTTAGTTAGGATGCATCCTGTTTTGGTCACTAGCAGATGTAGTAGGGGATATGAGACCCATTCTTGACCTTCTTGATGGTTTAAGTTTGATATATTCAAGAAAAATATGACATATTACAACAAATTCGCTTACTTTACTTCCACCAATAATCATTAGAGGCAGGATATAATCAATTACCAAATACTGATGGGGAATGCGTTCGGTGTCATCTAGAGATTGTAACAATTGTCCAACTAACTTTTTAAAGCATTTGTTTGACGAGTTGGGTATCACCAGATTATTTTGGCTATGTCTGTAGCTTGTCCTGCAGCAAGTTCTAATGTTGATGGGGCTGGCCTTTTCAGATTCTACTTGCCTTACACAAACAGGGATCAAATGATGGTTCCTACTGTTCCATTATACTCAAGTTTTACATAGTGTAGTTTCATTTCATAACTCGCAAAGTTGAAAATAAATGCCAACAGCCCATATGAAAAAGTCTGAAGTAAGTGCTTCCAATCACATTGTCTTCTTTCTATAAACAGGGAAGCTGTAAAAAAATAAATGATGCCAAATTAAGTTTATGTGAACAATTTCACATAACCATCTTCATTAAACTATACACCTGCTCCAGCTCATCTGGGACTTATTCGAAGGTGATATGCTCAATTAGTTATCTGGAATGCCATACCGAGTAGCCGCTTTAGATAAATTGGTATCAATCCACGAGTATACTACAAAACCACGTTTGTCATCTCCTTTGACCACTAAGCGATCATTGAGAAACTTGGAGTCAACTGATTTGAGGATTGTTGGCAAATGACTGAACAAGACGTTTATCTCCAAAGCGTCCAGCTGCCAAAGCCTGCAAATATTCTATGTAGAAGAGTTCCCTGTACAAGGGACCCACCTTCGCATCCACTAGCTCTGGTGCAGGAAAGATCTTTTGATCTTTTGCTGGATGGTAAAAGGTTACGTACTCTGTGGTTGGCGCTTTTGTATCTCCCATTTGTAATCATCTGCAATCCATAAATACAGCAGTCATATCAATTTACTTATCTAACTGTTCAGTTGATAAATACAGAGTGCAACGTCCCGTGCAGACGCTCGTGTGACTGGTAAGTGCTTGAAAACAGTAACAAAGGTCAAATTCGTGGTTTGACGCTAGCGAACACCGCAAACGAGATAGTACTCACGTTAGTCTAGTTGAGGATGCAAGGAGACAACTTAAGGGCATATATGTCTTCGTGTCGTGTTGTACATGGTCCTAATATTATTGTCATGAATTAGACCCAAAATTATTTACCTCGATTTGGTCTGCCAGATTGACGACGAAAGCATTCGGATAATTAGGAACCAGCTCCCATGTGTCGTTTCGGGCAGCCACTTGCAATCCGTCGCCCTCTTGCATCAGAATGGTAATGCCTCCAATGTCAGAGTGCGCAGGCAGGCCAAGAGTTTTCCCTGGCTCTGGGCAGGGGGGATAGCACTGGAATACTATGTTCTGCTGTGTCTCCCCCAGAGCTTCCTGCAGGTAAGTGCGTCTGAGCCCAAGATTCTCAGAGATGACAGCCAGCAGCCGGTGAGCTAGGTCCAGTAATGCTGCTGTGTACTTCTCCACGGTTTCTCTGAATTCAGCTGGCTGCTGTGGCCAGTAGTTCTAATGCCTTTGCGATAATGGAAGAGTGTGAAGCTCCACAAATTCACGCCAGAACTTGGGCTCAGCGTCGGTTAGGACCATACGGCTACCATAGCCCTCAGCTCCAATCACTGGCTTTCCAGCATATACAAGCTTTTTGTCCTTGGGCAGATCAAAAAACTTCCGACCCACTTCTCTCAGCTTATCCGTGAGTTCTACTGGCACGCCGTGATTGATAACTTGGAAGAAGCCATTCTTTTCACAGGCCTCAGCAATCTGAGCCCTGACGGAAGACGCCAGTCGTTCATGGTTTAGGCCTGACAGATCAATTGGCTTCAAAGTTGCCATGAGTAATGAGTCTGTAGATGATCGACTAATGCCGACTCCAATGGATATACAGGGACTACACTGTGTGTTTTCGAGCGTAGAAGCTGGGTTGTGTCTTCTCTCAGAAACTACTATCACTGGTGAATGTATTTGACGCGGAGTGATGATGAGTGTAACTGGGAATTGTTTGTTCAAAGAAGGAGATAGCCTCGCTACTTATAATAAATTCCAAGAAGCCGCAAGGAAAGCGTTACTATTATGAGGAGATGCCTTGATTCTCTTTTTTGGATGGATTAGAGCTTTCTTTTCTATCTTGCTTTTTCTTGTTGACCCGTTTCTCCTTTGCAATTCAAAGTGTGCCAGGTCAAACGTGGATAAAGAGAATGTCTTGGTCCGAACTTACTCGGAATCAAGTTTATTTGTTGACCTCACTGAACAAGTCCATGTCCCTGGCTCACGGTAAATTGTAATGTTTGTTTCTCTTTGGACAACATAAGACATAGATTTTGTCTTACTATATGTCCAAATCATATGCTTGTGGCCTGCTCTCATTAGAGAGTGCACCTTAGAGGCACCTGGCACCTGCAATGCCTATGCTGCACAGGTCCCACACCATCCAAGGGGAAAGATATATTTACTCTCCCTTAACTCCATCCAACACCCTTGGATGGAGTGGGGCCAACACTGCAGTGCACTCCTGGAGTGCACTACTTAAGCATTCCCCTTGTGGCCCAAGGCAAGAGTCCGTGTTCATGATGTTACTAAAATTCCTCGTTAAGTCACCAGTAAAGAGCAGCTTGAATTTGAATGAAATTCTTTAATACTTGGTGCCTTTTTTGATTTAGGCCTTACCTTGTAGTTTACACATGATTTTTTGATGTATGGAATATTACAAGAAAGGCTCTTTTTCGCATGTGAATAATTGATGCAAGGCTCAATGAAGAAGTGGTATTAGTGACTCACATGTCCATTTGGGAAGCTTCTAGAGGGCATTAAGAAACTACATATACAACAAAAAGCCATGGTAGACTCATTATTAGCTAAAATTAGGACATGTGAAGTCATGCATGGTGATTGATAGATTTTTATACATGTTAAGGAGATCATAAGCAATTGGATGAGAATTATGATCTGCCATGCGTGGCACTACCACGTAAAAGTTTTTGATAAAAAATAAATACGCAAAATGAAAATTGGGTTCCTCAACTCTTTTTGGAGATCAATTAAAAATATTTTTTTTGTGAAAAGAGACCTTTTTGAGAGAGAGAGAGAGAGATGTGAGTGATTTGTTGAACTATAGATTGATTACTTTTGTGCATTTCGTAGTAGTTTGGTTATTGTTTATTGGTTTGTGAACTAACAATGACTCTTTGAAAACATGATTAATGATTGGTTTGTTTCTCATTGTTTGCTTTGTAGAAAAAAAAAGAAGATCCATCTTTGAAGGAAAAGAGACAATCCAAGCAAGAACATTAGGTATCTTTTACATCTCAAATTCATGTAAATTACATTTGAATCATAAAGTGCATTTTTATAGTAGTATACTTTATGTTGAGTGGTAACTAACAATGATTGTTTGTATATTTCTCATCGTTTTCTATTGTAGAAAAATGAGATGCATCTTTGAAGGAAAAGAGACAAAAACAAGCTAATAGATGAGGTATCTTCTACATCTCAAATTGATGTAAATTACATTTGAATCATAAATTGCAATTCATAGCAGTTTGATTTTTGTTGATTGGTTTGTAAACTAACAATGATTGTTTGAAAATAAAATTAATGAGTGGTTTGTTTATCATTGTTTACTTTTATAGAAAAGAAAGATGCATCTTTAAAGGAAAAGATACAATTCAAGCAAAT
This sequence comes from Diphasiastrum complanatum, assembly GCA_029204225.1. Lineage (NCBI taxonomy): Eukaryota > Viridiplantae > Streptophyta > Lycopodiopsida > Lycopodiales > Lycopodiaceae > Diphasiastrum > Diphasiastrum complanatum. The sequence continues at coordinate 51,316,831 of CM055103.1, forward strand.
ACATGAGGTATCTTCTACATCTCAAATTGATGTAGTTTTCATTGGATTTATAAAGTGCATTTCACAATAGGACACATCTTTGAAGGAAAAGGGACAATCCAAACAAATACATGAGGTATTTATTACATCTCGAATTGATCCTGAATTTTAGTGACATCATGATTCATGACCACATATTATTGCCTTTGCCTTTGGCCAAGGCCCAAAAGCATATGGTCCGAAGAGAAACAGTCTACGGATTTCAAAGAGAGATCAGAAATTGACTTGGCACACTTTTCCAGGCAATTCTTTTGCAAAGGAGAAACGGGTAAAGAGAGAAGACAGCTCTAAATTGCATCCATCCAAAAAACAGCATCAAGGGATGTCATCACAATACTAACGCTTTCATTACAATGTCTTGTGACCTATTATAAATAGCGAGGCTATCTGACTCTATTAACAAACAGTTCCCCTTTACTCCTTGTCACTCATCATCATCAAATACAGTACGCACTAGCTATAGTGAGAGTAGTATCTGAGAGAAGACACACATCCCAGCTGCTACGCTCGAACACACAGTGTAGTGCCTGTACATCCATTATTCGGCATTAATATATAATTAGTAGATCATCTACAGACTCATTACTCATGGCAACTTTGAAGCCAATTGATCTGTCAGGCCTAAACGATGAACGACTGGCGTCTTCCGTCAGGGCTCAGATTGCTGAGGCCTGTGAAAAGAATGGCTTCTTCCTAGTTATCAATCACGGCGTGCCAGTAGAACTCACGGATACGCTGAGAGAAGTGGGTCGGAAGTTTTTTGATCTGCCCAAGGACGAAAAGCTTGTATATGCTGGAAAGCCAGTGATTGGAGCTGAGGGCTATGGTAGCCGTATGGTCCTAACCGACGCTGAGCCCAAGTTCTGGCGTGAATTTGTGGAGCTTCACACTCTTCCATTATCGGAAAGGCATTATAACTACTGGCCACAGCAGCCAGCTGAATTCAGAGAGACTGTGGAGAAGTACACAGCAGCATTACTGGACCTAGCTCACCGGCTGCTGGCTGTCATCTCTGAGAATCTTGGGCTCAGACCCACTTACCTGAAGGAGGCTCTCGGGGAGACATAGAATTCCAGTGCTATCCCCCCTGCCCAGAGCCAGGAAAAACTCTAGGCCTGCCCGCACACTCTGACATTGGAGGCATCACCATTCTGATGCAAGAGGGCGACGGATTGCAAGTGGCTGCCCCAAACGATACATGGGAGCTGGTTCCAAATTATCCGAATGCTTTCGTTGTCAATCTGGCAGATCAAATCGAGGTAAATGCTTTTGGGTCTAATTCATGACAAAAATAAAAATCACGTACAACAAAGCACGACAACTTGTATGCCTTTTTAATTTGTCTCCTTCCATGCTCAACCAGATCGACGTGAGGATTAACTCGTTCGTAATGTTCGCTAACGTCGAGCCCAGACTTTGACCTTTGTTACCCCTTTCAAGCACTTCCCAGTCGCACGAGCCTCCGCACGGGACGGTTCAGTCTGTATTTCTCAACTGATCATGTAGATAAGTAAATTGACATGACTGCTGAATTTATGGAGTGCAGATAATTACGAACGGGAGATACAAAAGCGCCAACCACAGAGCAATTGTAAACAGCAACCGCACAAGGCGATCCTACGTAACCTTTTACCATCCAGCAAAAGATCAAAAGATCTTTCCCGCAACCGAGCTAGTGGATGCGAAGGTGGGTCCTTTGTACAGAGAACTCTTCTACATAGAATATTTGCAAGCTTTGGCAGCTGGACGCTTTGGAGATAAACGTCTAGTTCAGTCATTTGCCAACAGCCACCCTCAAATCAGTTGACTTCAAGTTTCTCCATGATTGTTGAGTACTGGTCAAAGGAGATGATAAAGGCGTAGATTTGATTGATATAAATTTTATCTAAAGCAGGTTGAACGGTACTGCGTTCCAGCTAACTACTTGAGCGATGTCACCCTTAATAAGTCTCGGATGAGCCGGAGCAGGTGTATGGTTTAATCAGGATGGCTACGTGAAATTGTTCACATTAACTCAATTTGTCATCATTTATGTTTTTTACAGCTGTTTATAGAAAGAAGACAATTTGATTGGAACCACCTACTGCAAACTCTCTTCATATGGGCTGTTGGCATTTATTTTCAATTTTGCTAGGAAGTATGAAATCACACTACACCATGTAGAAGATGAGTATAATGTAATGCTAGGAGTGATCATTTGATCCCTGTTTTTGTAGGGCAAGTAGAATCTAGACCGACCCCATCAACAAGAGAACTTCCTGCAGGACAGGCTAAGACACAGGGCTAAGACACAGCCAACATAATTTAGTGATACTGCAACACGTCAAACAAATGCTTTAAAACATTACTTGGACAATCATTACAATCTCTAGTTGAGACAACGCATTCCCCATCAAAAATTTGGTGATTGATTCTATCGGCCTGCCTCTTGCGATTATCGATGGAAGGAAAGTCAGCTATTAAAAAAGGAATCCAATCACAAAGACTCAAGAGACACACGCCATGACTATTTTAACAAGAGCAAAAGCTGTATCTTTAATTTGTTGCAATGTATCATAATTATCTTAGATATATCAAACTCTAAGAATCAAGAGTCATGTCATATGCCCCACTACATCCGCCATTGACCAAAACAGGTTGCTAGCTCTCAATATCCCTGTCTCAATTGAAATGCTATTAGCAAAGGTTTATTCTTTTCAGCTTTTTGGGAACAAAGATGTGGCTCTACTAAGGGTTGTTGTCATCAAATCTGCAGTCTTTTCTCTAGTTGCCTAAATATCTTTGCTTCACTTGTGGAAACCTATGTTCCTAAAAACACATGATATTGATTACCATTACAAAACATAAATTAATTTATTTAGATTCTAACCTCTTTACTTATATATTGTATCAAAACATACTCATTTATTGATGACATTGATTATCATTATAAAGCATAAATCACTCATCTCAATTTCCAAGCTCTTTACTCATATATGAAAACATACTCATTTGTTGCTTGATACAATCCTATGTACCTTGCTTCTTTTGACTATAGAACAACTAATTGTTGCTTTTGGTTGCCCCTAGTTGCAAGTCTTCCAGCCTTGAATGGAAACATAACCATAGTTCAACTTTCAATATACTTTGCTATCTCCGCTCCAATTGGACTCATCATAGTTAAATGGCTCGTCATTTCTCTCAAGTGACGAAGCACCCTCTTGGGCCATTACAAGAGTTTGAAACTTGAGAGAGAGAGACAGAGAGAGAGAGAGAGAGATCTAAAACATGGCGTCAAGGAGACCCAGATCCACAATAGAGTCTGTGATTAGGGCCCTTTTGAACTCAAAAAGAGCCTCTTTTCTTAATTTTATTAACTTTAATCATGTTTGTGTATCCAATGAAATGATAACACATAGGACTCAATGGTCCATTGCCAATCACAAATTTGACTAATATCTCATTAATCTAGTCTATGTGCCACTTGAACCATGGTTTGTCATAGAGTTAAGTTCATTATCCCCCACCAAAATTGGTGACGGTCTTATGGCACCTGCGCACAATCCATTGTTTCCCTAGCGAATTTTGTTCTTCCCGCTTTCACTTGATGAAGTATGAGGTGGACTTCTCCATAAAATTGAGACATTCAATATTCTGGTCCTGCATAATGGCTATTTTAAGTATATGACACCTAAAGAGAAAAGAAAGAGCCATCACTATAATTTATTGATAGCAAGCCCTATGCTAGAGAACTTAAGCCTTTCTTCACATTTGATTTGGAGAAGTTTTTGGTGGGATATCATCATCTCATTTTGACATTCTTCCACATTTGTGTAGAGATGATGTTATGTGCTTGATTGATGTGCATATACATCACGAGATTAATGTGATTTTAATTGTAAATAGAGGCTTAGCATCATATTTGAGCAATTTCTGCATACCTTTTGAATCAATTGCCATTCTATTAGTGTGTTTGATCAAATTAGCAAGCTAGTGATTGAATTTTCTAACATAGAAGTAATTTGCATGTAGTACAATCATTTTTGGCCTAGATCTAACATTTTGAATCATATTTGTATATGAAATTTTTGTCAGAATCAAGAGGGTGAAGGAATCAGATCCTCAGTGCATGCACTATGATTTTCATAGGCGAACACAAATAATCAGAGTTGCTTTGCGGAAGCGGAAGAGCAGACAATCAAACACATCAATATAGAGAGTCAGACAAAACAGAATAATCAATGCATGAAAGCATCTACTGTGTCGGTCTCTGATAAGTTGATGCCTCAATGACTATGAGCGCTTGAGCGTATATTGATCAACGTATCTTGTTACTCTATGTTATTGATTACAATGATAATCTATATACAAATTTAACACAATTTCCTATTGAATGGGTAATTTTTCCAGCTAAGGGGAAACATTTGGAATATCCCTAAGATACTTCAAAAAATGACCTCTTTTTATGGGTGTCAACAAAAAAGCAATACGCATGCGCAAAGTGTTTTTCAAATTACATTAAAAGAAAGACTTTTTTGGCTCTTGACAAGGACTACAATTATACTGTTTTTGGGGTTCTCAAGACCACTTGGAAGAACATTTCCTTTCAAAGAGTACCATGTTTAAAAAAGAAGCACATTTTTAAAATGCTCATACACTTATGATATAAAAGTGACAAACAAAAAAAGTAAGCACTTATATTTTGTGACACACGCGATATTCAAAACTCTTTGGACTCATACATGTCCAAATGCTAGTCACTATCAATCCCATCACTATCAGTAGTTATAGGTGATGATCCTGAAGTGGTGGAAGAAGCATCCTCTTCTTCACTATGTACTAAAACATTGCCTTCCTCATGATGCAAGCCGTAATTTTCATAGTTTCCCATACTTCTTCTGGTTCGTGAGGACGGTCCCACATCGTTTGTCGTGGGAATTTTTTGCTTTAGGATTTCAATAGTGGACTTTGACAAATGACCTGTTGTGGTGAGCATGAAGTCGTACACTCAAATATCCACTTCCTCTAAAGACAATAGAGAAGAATTTGGAGTATTCTTTGTTTTCTGCTTCTTCCCTTTACCATGCACTACTGTTCGGACCATCTCAAGGCTGTACCTCCCTTTGAATGGATCAATGTCATCTGTTTTAAACCAATGCACAATTATGTCTTTAATCTTGAATGTGATATCGTCTCGATGAAGTGTGAGTAGTTTCCAATCCAAAAGGGGTGACCGAGATCATCATTTGTTGCCAGTGTAGCTACCAAAGTTCCCTCTTGGATATCTTGCGGGTCACCCTTCCACATCTGGGCTAGTCTGTCCCTCCTGCTTGTTGACCACCTTGCTCCAAGATACATCTCTCTGGTCTCTCTAACACATTCATGATGTTTTGTTATCTATATGTGCTCTGTTTCGGTATTACTTTGATGGACAGGCCACAGAAGTCAAATGCGACTTCCCATTTGTCGTCCTCAATATTACTTGATATCACCATTTGCTCCTCATAAAATGTATCCCACCATTTAGTATCTTGTTCTCTCGCATATTTTTTTGCTTTCTCGATTAGAAGTTTATGCTCTTCTATGCACTTTCGATAATCAATAGGTCTTGTTTGTTTTTCAGCATCTTTAACTTCTTTGGCAAGTAACATAGGCATCTACTTTGCGGACTTCATCTGAGCAACTGGTACATGTATCAAGAATTTCAAACCATCTGTTGGAAGCCATTGTTTACATGTTGACAGTTGTTTCCCATACATTAACACAACCTCATTTTCCATATTTTTTTTTAATAAGAAAGCAGTGCTGGTAGCTAATGTCATTGAACTTTTTCAAACATAGTTCTCTTGAAGACTTTACAAACTTCTTGAAGTCAATGGTCTCCTTGAGATGAAATATGCTTGGCTTCGAAGTGTAGGCTTCCTCTATGATGAACATTATTATAGGAAGTGTAAATGCATCTCGCCGCGACAACTTTTTAGAGAAAGTGCTGAACATTTGATCTATTTGATCATGTGTGTGTCCAACCAATAGAAAATTAACCTTTACTTTTCTAAAAACGCCCTTCTCTACAAGCATATTCAAATAACCGAAGAACATTTGATTCTTATTCTCTCTTGTTGTGTTGTGCTGTCCAACTAAACATATAAAATAGTCGGAAGCAATCCTCTCCATGAAGATAAAACATGATGAATAATAGTCGCGGTTAAGTTGGGATCATTATGCACGTTAGGATATGTGAAAAATACTCGGGGATGAACAATTTCATTGTATATCAAGCAACCGACCAAATGTGCTTGAATCATCGTTTCTTCGTGAAGATCCTTTGGTAGTCGTGCGAAGTGAGACAACTGTGTCTTTTTTCGATCCATACCATCAATGACAATGACAAAATACTTCTCTGGAAACCCAAAGCATTTTTTACGGTGATGCATTATTTTTTGATGTTCCGTTGCTTGTTCCTCTCCTCTATGATCATTCAAAGCTGACTTTACCATCGCAATCTCCATCGGATCCCTTAAGGCTTTTCTTTTACTTTTCAATTCTACACATGTACTGCATACTCCCATTCGCACTTTTCGTGGAATAGAGACATTATTGAAATCTCTTTTCCAAACTTTTGTGAAAGATGAATAATATATATACCTGTCATTGTTTTGAATCATATGCTCTTTGTGTACTGAAAAAATCTCCATTCGAGTAAAGTTATCAGCAAGATGGAATTTACCAGTTGACCTCGTAATGAAGACGAAAATATTTCTCCATCCATAACAATGTGTGTTGTGCAACATCACCCACAACCTTCGGAGATGGTTGGATATGACCGAACTTATTAATTTTGTACTTTATCCTCTCTAGTTGAGAGTTGCCGAGGCTCAACACATTTTAAATGCCCCTCTACAAACGAGGTCATTTCCCAGACTATAGTCAAACATTTTTTTTAAACAAGGTATCAATTGTGAGGATAGAAACACGTCTTGCTCACTAGGACTCAGACCTAAATAAAAAGTTCTCCATCTTTTTATCTTTTGTTTTCCCGACTTTATTAAACAATTTGCATTGCAACAAAATGAATGCAATGCTTCCTGACCTTGTTGATCAGCTGTCAAAAAATCTTTCCTATCCTTACCAAAGGAACGCCTCCTGCGACGAAATACAATTGGCGAACATTCTTGGTAATCATTTTTCTCATTAGTCTCACTATTTGACTGATTGCTGCTTGACTCAGTGCGCATGTCAACTTTCACACTCTCAAATCGAGTGTCAACATTGGCACAATGATTGTTAGAACCAAATGACCCAAATGATAATATATCGTTAGAGATATTGGTTTATCGCCAAAACATGGTCGTAAATATAATGGGACATCAACAGATGAGAACGATAAAATCCCATTGTCCTTGCTATGCACAGGATTTAACAAATTCTTTGACACGTCCTCTGACACGTTTTTTGACACGTCTCCTGACACATTTTGTGATATGTTGTTTACACCGACCATTGGGGCTCCTTCATATGATGAAAACGAGAGGCTCACCTCACAAGATGAATTGTGGGTAGGGTCTCTGTAAATCGAGTGAAAAAAATATTTAAAAATCAACATTATGCATGTCACGACAAAAATAGAAATTATTTTAATTATTTTCAGCTTGACAAGACAACTTTCCATATTTGAAAAGGGAGAAAGTATAAAAGGGCCCACCCAATATCATTTGAGCACGACATTTCTTGGTGAGCAGAGCGTTCTCGCAAAGATTCTCCTTGAGCAGCTACGAAGGCACGACTGAAGGCACAAGATCCTGCACTACATTCCCTCCCCCTTGCCTTAGCAAACTGCAAGTATGTCCGTAGTGTTATTTAAGGGTATCACTTGCCGCAGATTCCTAGGGTTAAAAAAATCTGCCACTGCTTTCCTAGGGTTGAGTAATATGTTAGTCTAATTTCGATGCAGTGCATCGAAATGAGGGACATTTCGATGTAGTGCATTGATGCGGGTAACAAACTTGATGCGCTGCATCGAATTGTACCACCAACTCAATGCATTGCATCGAGTTGGACACACCATTTCGATGCAATACATCTAGATGGACCACCAACTCGATGCAATGCATCAAGTTGGTGTGTCCAACTCGATGCAGTGCATCGAGTTAGTCGATGCACTGCATCGAGTTGGACACACCATTTTGATGCAATGCATCGAGATGGACCACCAACTCGATGTTGGTGTGTCCAACTCGATGCATTGCATCGAGTTAGTGTGTCCAATAGTGTGTCCAACTCGATGCACTGGTGATACAACTCAATGCAGTGCATCGAGTTTGTTACCCACATCGATGCACTGCATCGAAATTAGACTAACATATTACTAGCACATCAGTTTTTTAACCTGCTCGATGTAGTGCATCGAGATGATTACCTAGTTGATGCAGTGCGTAATGTTGTATCACCAACGCGATGCATGCATTGAGCTAGATTACCAGCTCGATGCACCGTATCGAGTTGGCACACTATTTCGTTGCAGTCCATTGAAATGGTGATAGTTGTTGCATTTATTTTAAGGTTATAGGAAGTAGTTTGAAGTACATGTCGATGATATTTGTAAATTAGATCCAATGACTAAAAACTCTGTTGTGATCGAATCCATAGCTAACATTTTACCAAGTTTAGGCAAATATATGTTAAAATAACAAGCTAAATTAAGCTTTCTTATGTGATATATTATTTTTAAAAACAAAAAATTAGATGTTGAATGACCGTGAATAACGAGTATTATTTTAATTTTTAAGAGCAAAAAAAAAACAAACCCTTGAAAAAGGAACGGAAAATGTTGAGAAACGACTAAAGTTATCACATGATAGTCAAAATTTAGGAATATTGCCTGATACATAGATTCCAGCAATGTTGAAGGCCAGACAAGCCGATCCATTGCCTAGACATTGGAAGATCCAAAAGGAAAGTCAGTTAAAGAATCTTCCTCATCTTCCATTAAGAAATTGCCAAATAATTCTTGGGCATTATCGTATTCTCTAGAGGAAGGACTATTTTTGTATGTGTGCAAGTTGAAAGCAACTGCTTTGACATCTAGTGGCCGCTTATCCGACTACCAACATTTTTTGATTTGTTGAATGTAAAATATTCTGTAATTTGACACTCGAAGAACGAAGTTACTTGCCTGGGATCACAATAATGATAACGATTACAAGGCCAAGATGTCATTTGTTGAAAAGATTAGGTTTTTTCACCATGAATATGCTGATTATCTTAAATCTCACGAAAAAGCTTATGGTGCATTGAGACGCCAATGTTTGCTAGAGGTTGGAGTAGTCGTTGATGAGTCCGAAAAGTCACATGGCCTTCGTAAATATGATTCATGGTTTCCATTGGCTTTTCATCAAGGACATGTGTGGGATATTCAAGACACTATTTTCAGAATGTGGGAGAATTATGAGCTAAAGGGCCAGAAGGTCTCGAAGGGAAAAGTTGTTCTTACCGCTTTGTTGAGCTTGACCTTCAGATTGAGGAGCTTGCAGATGATATGAGGGGGCACTGGTGGAGATATCTTCAGGGATCAAGGATGAGACCACCATTGTGTTAGTACTTTCACGTGTTGTCTCAAAGGAGCTTAGCATGGACGAGATGCACCTTGAATTTAAGAAGTAAGTTATTTTGATATTCAGTCATTTATTGTTGTTTTTAGTATAATACTTGCATTGCAGAGCATTGAGTAGTGGACCAACTAGATGCAGTGCATCGAGTTGGTATACCAATACACCAACTCGATGCACTGCATTGAGTTAGTAACACCATGTCGATGCACGTCATCGAGTTTCTGTTGCTTACCTCTCACAATTATTATCTTTTTTTCTCATCACTTTATTTCTGCAGTCACAAAGTGTTCATCCAAATTCAAGAGGTGATGATCGAGCGGCTGAATTGTGCCAGCTGGGATGAGGTTAAACAAAACAATCCGACTACCAGCTCAACAAAAGCTTTGTCTGAATTCTTTTTGGTTTTCCAGAATTATAAGGTAAGAATGTAGAAATAATATATTTATGTTTTGATTTAGCTCTTTAAAATGTATAATTAAACAGATATATTTGTTGTTGTGGTTTTACAGCCAAAGAAGTCAAAGGTTGGAGAGGACTTGGATTGCCCTCCAAACTTTCTGTCGCATATATAGAGGGCTAAGGATGAATGAATGAGAATTCAGTTAAAAGATTCCCTCCTGCCAATGTCCAAGGATTATAAAACCTTCACTTGTCTATTGGATCTGATGAGGACATTTACGTATCAGAGTGTTTGTTTAGATGTCTCAAAATTGATAGAAGAAGTCCCAAAGCATGAGTATACTCTTGCCATTGTGGATATTCCATATGGTTTCAGAATGCCTGGCTCTATTAATGACTTGAAACCATTTCCTTACCCTCAAATAATGAAGCTGGTGATTGATTTTGCTGCCTTGACAACATCTTCTTTATGGAGATGTGTGATTTTCCATAGCGTGGCTCAATCAAACAATAACCAAACTACTATGAAATGCACAAATGTAATCAATCTATAGTTCAACAAATCACTCACATCTCATCTTCCTCTCTCTCTCTCTCTCTCTCTCTCTCTCTCTCTCTCTCTCTCTCTCTCTCTCTCTCTCTCTCTCTCTCTCTCTCTCTCTCTCTCTCTCTCTCTCTCTCTCTCTCTCTCTGCTATGTACCATAATGGTACGCCTTTTAGTGATGGCCTCGCAAGGGGCATGACGCATGACTGGAGTTATCGACATGTTTAGGTGCCACGCATCACCATCCTATGCGGTCATGTGTCGTCGGCAGGACCGTGCTTGATGGGACCCATTGTGCTATGCCTATATAGTGGTGGGGTTTCCCTCTTTCCATTGACTCAGTCTACCCGGGAGTTGGTGGATGGAGAGCACATGCATGAGCCAGAATGTATCTCCAGGCCAGGAGATGTGTGCTAGGGAGAGCCGAGTGCGATGGCTGGTGGTATGGGACGCCAGTTATCGTAGGAGTCTAGACCGGGAGGGCATGGGAGTGGGTCGGTTGTGACTCTACGGTTGGGTGGTTATGGTGCGTCGTCACTAATATGGGGTTTGCAAAACCTTCAAGGCAATCGATGATCCTAGGGAGTTTTAACAATTGGTATCAGAGTAGTCGACTTCCTTTCGAGGTGCACTAGTTCTCTTATCTGCCTTTGTGCTTGGTATTCCTTATGGGAATGTGGCTGGTTGTGTTTAGTAGCCTTAGTTCAAATTTATTTTTTTGAAAAGGTGGAAATTTTGTTGTTAGGATTTAAACCTAGTTGGGTGATAACTAGTAATTTTCTTAACAATAGTTTCTCTTTCCCTTTTAACCTTTAAAACTTATAGTACATTAAGTTTCTTTGGTTTATTGGTAAGGACTTGGTTTTGCTAAGTTTTTTTAAAACTGATGGTTTAAAAGAAACTTGTGGAGCCTCATGATCCCACATTACCCAAGTTATTGTTATATATTGTAAACTTTTTTTAATTTTTATACATGTAAATGTGCTATAGGGCCTAAATTCATGTAAAGGCCTATTTTCACTTTGTAAATTCACATTTAGATTAAAATTTGCGACGTTCTATAGAGAACTAGTAGCGGATCTCAACTGACATTTTGACAGTTGGTAAACGACATTGAGGCCGGTGATCGTTCCTATAAGGTTGACACTTCGTGCCATTGTACTTACGCATTTGCACAGATCTGAGTATCAATAGAGAGAGAAGAGCAAGTTTCTATAAACTTGAGCATACTTTTCCTCTACCAACTTTCATAACATTACTTCTTATCAATTGAGCGAATACACTCTGTATGATCTGTAACTATTTGTGATACTGCTCTATTTGCGTCACACATATTTCTCATGTTTTACTGAATTTTAGCCACTCTAACGCGAATTTTCAGGCGTCACCAACGAGCAACAATTCTGACTAATGTGTGCAGAGAATTAGCCGAAGCTGTTAAGCATAACCTTAAGCAAAGCTTTTTTCAATTCTGAATGAGCTATGTGTTCAGATAATCAACTTGTTTGATGCTCTGTTCTGTTTGCTTCCTGTGATAAGAATTAATTCTCTATGTTTGATTAAGCCAAAATGATTCTGTTTGATTAAGCCAATATGATTTTGTTGTTGTCTGATCTGATTGCTTAACTGTTATCCGAAGAGTCTGAAAGATAAAGTAATCTTTATAATCACAGACCAGCTTGACCAAATCGTTTCATCATTGGTGTTCCTGAATGCCAATTTACCCAAATATCTTTGGATAACCAGATATGTTGTTGTAGTATTCATTGTGAATATTACACATCCCAGTCCGTTTACCATCATACATACATTTATCATACAAAAGATGAGATTATTCTCTCTCTTGGGGAACAATCAAACCTTTTATACTACTTAATTCATTGATTTTATGGAAATCTATAACGACTAGGCCACCACATAATTTGGTGCTATTGTCAGGGAGATGAATTTCATCTTTTGCAATATTTTTAAGTGTATTACATCTACGAATCTTTCTCATGTAACGCATGCCAAGAGCATAATCTCAAGCAACTATTGAATAGAAACGTTTAGAGCGTGCACATCGATTAGAAGCTTATAGGAAATCTAGAGATTTATATTTGCAGAATTTGCAAAACTAGCCAGTTAGAGCAAGATTAACACCTGAAGCGTTTAATGATCTTCTAAATGCTACTACAACATTTGTAGATTCATGGGGTATGGCTACCCTCTGAGATCTGATCCAGCTCCCTAGCGCTTCTATGGCCAGTGCGGCCAGCTCAAATCTGATTGAACTGATCAGGGGGCCCTCCTTCCTGCTTTTATAGCAACAAAAATAGTTGAATACAGAGAGAAATCCAGGTTTTTGAGCTTCCAAACCCTAGGCCAGGGTTTTTCTCAAAAAACTGATCTTGGCTTTATGTTCACAGTTCTTTGTCAGGCCAATCCTCTTCCTTTGAGGTTGCCCTACTACTGGGAGTGTGATGCTTCAAACCGTTCTCAAAACGGTGTCCGTTTGAATGCACACTGTTAGCCGATTTTTTGACATGATAAATTGGGCTAAACTAGAGAAGAAATGACATGTTATCTCATCAAATATGCTACTTACTTAGTATGACCGGCAAAAATTTTGGCCCGTATAGCCATAGCCGAAGGGGTCCCAGTCCACCCAAAATGGACTACCGAGAGGCTTGATAAGTAAATCAGCCTTAGAAATGGCTGTGTAATTTCTGTTTTGATCCATGATCTTACCGAATTTTTGGTGGATTGCCAATGTAGCCAAATTTTATATTAATATAATATGATGTTTGAGATTTTTTTTCAGGTTCTCCTTTCATCCAGCCTGTGTGGAAATCAGAGACTGGCCGTTATTTTCGAGCACCCGAATATTTGGAAAATGTCAAGAATTTTTGACAAAGACCAACATTCTTCTCCAACCGATCTTTTTGGACCAAAGAGTCAATCAAAAGCCGAATGAGAAATACCATCACCAGAAAATTGGGCACTACAAGTATCAAATTATCACACTAGGACAATGGGCCAAGGGACCAAAATGGGCAAAAGCTTCATACTTAAGGAAGTACCTAAATGCATAAGCGCCACCAAAAGATCAATTATCAAGAAGGACCGGAAAAATGTCAAGCACCGTCTAAATTCAAGAGGATGCCGACAAAATGTGAAATACCGGGCATAAGAACTTGACTCATGTTGACAAATGGGACATTTCTATTGGATGAGAACATTGACCCACATGGGCCATGTACTTTGGTCATGGGTGCCCATGTGGCCCTATCCACACTCTTCAATGCTATTCAAGAGTCCACATGGCACAAAGCCAAAAAGTCTAAATGAACCCTTGAAAATAAAATGTTGAATGGGCAAAGGGTAGGATGAAATGTAAAATCAAAAGGTTGGGCCGTCATCCATTGATGGATATACATGCATGGCAAACCTCACGCAAACAGAACCAGATCGAGAACCAGCTATGTTTTTTCATATCGTTATGCTTTCATGTTTGTTTTATCGCGTAGCCTTGCAGAGGTGCGATGGTGATATTCCTTCTTTACGTAATTTGTTGAGGGTGATGGTGACCAACTTTCCTTTCATGAGAGCCGAAAGGATCGTGGAACTGATTGTTGTGTTTGAGAATTTCTTGAGTTGATCTGTCAAAATCACTGTTGCAGAGCCAATACATATGAGAGATGGAGAATGTGGTAAATTTCAATGTGTTCATGGAGAGATATGTAGCTGAAGACATCTCATTTACTCTGAGTAACGTCAATACTGTTGAATATCTTATTTCCAAGAGTAATGATCACCCAAGTACGTAAGAGCTTCAGGGGAATGGTACTTTGATTATGTGAACGATGAATTACTGGTTAAGTCTACTCCTGCTCCGTCTCAGAGCTCCAAATTTTGATTGACCAGTGTTGTTGCATTAACTACTTTGATTAAGATTTGTGGAGGCTGCATACTGAGCGATTGATGCAGATCATGATCACTAACGGACGGGATAGGGAGATAAATCCTAGCTGACAACATGAGCATCCTCTAAATGCGCATTGACTCACAGAAGTATCATCATGTTGCTCTCTGTCCTCCATGAAAGATTTGAGGCATTCCACTGCTACTGCTGCAACTGAGAACTATCGTCATTGACCATCCTCATAGTGCGAATACCACTCAGTTTTTCATTTGAAGAGACCATTGTTTCAGTACCTACATGAGCATGATTGCATTAAGCAGCACCTATCGGGACTGAGCAGACATCACTACTTTGATGTGAAACTGAGAGATTACCATCAATCGATCTCTATGGGAGTGCTCACCGTGCATTTAAGAAGTTGTATTATGAGTTCTGGTCTGTACTGATCTTACATCACGTTTGAAGTATGGATTCTCAGTATACTTTTATCTGTCCCTATATAGTGATGAGATAACTAATTTCATGATCACTCCTATCAAAGCACTGATCCATATGTGCAGTTCTGAGTATAGACTTTTCAATGATTCTGAGGAAGTTCTGCATGATGACTTGTACGTATTCCTGCTAATTAAGTGCATTCCACAGATGTTTGAATACTGAATATCAAACATCGGTCTATGAGACACTGAGAGCTTTGTTATCAGGCTACTAAAACTAGTGAGGAATCGTTATTAGCAGTGGATATTTTGAGTGAGAATAATTCCAAATTCTAGGACTGACTGAGTGAACGTGATGAATGAATAAAGCAAGTCATCCTCGTCTCCTTGGAACATAGGAGTGAGGTTAAGCTCACTGTGGTTGGAACACACTACATGAGCTAAGAACAAACCTATTGTCGGTCTTCATCTAGAACCACATTAGTCAAGATAACCTGTTGGAACACACGGTTCTTGACTATTCACTGTCAGCCATCTACTAACCAACGTGGTTGGGGAATTGCACGCTACACTTGAACAGCTCCCATGACTATTTAGATGGAAGGGGTGTACTTAACGAATACTTTGGGAAAGGGTCATATAATACAGCCATGATTCACTACCTAATGACAATAAGCATCGATAATGTTTCGTCCAAGCCCTCCCATAGGTCCTAATATTGCATACACTGCTACACCTTATTTGTATATCACCGTCCTTACAGGCTTGAAATAATCTACCACCAACGGATTGTGTCCATCTTTGGTGCTGCTACATTAGCAGAGATCCTAGCAACTCCAGAGCCCTGCATATTACCACTGCTAGATTATGGTAGGACTAGGGATGTCTGTATTCTGATCCTCTTCTAGAAATGTTAGAAGCCCACACATGCATAGAGGTTTATGTGAATGATTATTGATTGAGAAGTGTTAGTTATATTGAGAGCTTGACATGTCAGAGAAGCAGTCAACTAGTATATGGCCTACACCACAAACCCAAGGAGGTATTGCCCCGTAGTCAGAATAATTGGATGGGCTTCACTAGAACTAATATCATTAGACACCACCATTGGAATTGTAAGGGATGGGGATTTAGCCATTGAAGTTGATAATGAGGGATTTAGAGTCAAAACATCCGTGTACATCAGAATGAACGACTCATGGGTCTTGGTAGCAACACGCTACATAGAACTTCAAAGTGCTATTAGGAGGAGATCTGGGCTTGGATTGTTATGACTGGGTTAGGATTGCAAGAGCTACCTCTACCAAGTGACTTCTGCCAGTTGAGTAGAAATGGAAGGGTTTATCATTATTACTATTCTAGGGATTTCCATAGACATCTCCTAGTTGGAGATAGACTATTCAGAGTTAGACATAATGCCGACTGTAGTTCCCTTGTAGTGTATGAGTTGAGTGAAGATTCTACGTGGAAAGAGTTAGGAGGATCCTTTACCTAATATATTGAATTGCATCTAGGGCTTCCCGATCAATTGCTAGAGTATGTGTTAGAAAACTTAAATGATATCATCAAGGATTCTGGAAGAGATCCTCGAGAAGAATATGAGGAGGAGGTAGCTCTAGAACTTCACAAGCGAGCAAGATATCATTAGTGCAGGTCGTGAGTTACAAGAAGACTGAGGAAGTGAGTATAACCCTTTATAGGCTATGTCTCTAGAGGCCTGGAAAAACTCTATTAGCTATAGAGTTACGGCTTGGTCGATAGAACATGTCAAGGATCCCCTAGTTAGCTTTGCGTTTGAGACATGTACGACCATTCTCGTAACAGCACGACACTAAACACATAGTGGTGCTGTATCCTGTTATGTCATTTTTTCCTTAGCTTTGACCCTTTTAGTGGAAAATGTCGTAACATTTTTGGTGCATCTGCCGGGAGTGGCTTGATAAGGGACTATTGTTTGGAAAGTAGTTATCATACAAATGGAATGTCCTAAGAATTTTCTAAATTGAATGAGTACGTTGTTTAGACCGTCAGCCACACACGAAACATTTTTGGTGCGTCTGCCAGGAGTGGCTTGATAAGGGACTATTGTTTGGAAAGTAATTATCATACAAATGGAATGTCCTGAGAATGTGCTAAATTGAATGAGTACGTTGTTTAGACCGTCGGCCGCACACGTAACATTTTTTGTGCATCTGCTAGGAGTGGCTTGATATGGGAATATTGCTTGAAGGGTAGTCATACTATCAATGGTCTACAGATTTCATGTGTCTGGATTGCAAGGGTTGAGAATGATTCTGTTCTTTAGACTGTCAGCCGCACACGTAACATTTTTGGTGCATCTGCCGGGAGTGGCTTGATAAGGGACTATTGTTTGGAAAGTAGTTATCATACAAATAGAATGTCCTAAGAATTTTCTAAATTGAATGAGTACGTTGTTTAGACCATCAGCGACACACGTAACATTTTTAGTGCGTCTGCCAGGAGTGGCTTGATAAGGGAATATTGCTTGAAGGATAGTCATACTATCAATGGTCTACAAATTTCATGTGTCTGAGATCGCAAGTGTTGAGAATGATTATGTTGTTTAGACCGTCAGACGCACACATAACATTTTTGGTGCGTCTGCCGGGAGCTACTTGGAAGTGGTCATTGATTGCTTGAAAGAAGGTTGTTATCTCTCTAAGAAATGAGATCATTATCTATTGTTGTGAGAACTGATTTGGATTGTCTAGAAACACCGTACTGCTTGAAGATAGACCATTTTGAGGAATTATCCATTGGGGAAGATCTTTTCTTCATTGTATCGATGAACTGAAAAAGATTCAAAGATGCGAATCAATTACTCGTATTAGCTCTAAAATAGGCTCCAAGACTAGAAGAAAAACTTTGTTTTGTTAGGTGCTTATTGTCTTTTCACTAAACCAGTCGACAAGCCTAGGAGCCTCTAAGCGCGCTGTGTTAAAGCTGGAGTGCAACATCTCACTTCCAAGCTAGGAAATGTCCTCTGAGGTCTCTATTACAGTTAGATCAGATCACCGATCCCCACCACGAACTGATGTTTTTCGCACTTAACTTGACTGGATCAGTGAGGAGATGGTATTATAGCTTGCCTAGGAGATCTATTGAGACCACTGAAGAGTTTCTTAGACTGTTTCTACTTGAGTATGCTCCACGTCGCACCCCCGATGGTTTGTTGTTTACAATCAGCTCACTTTAACAAGGTGAAGGTGAAACAGTTCGTCAATATCATCGTAGATTAACTGAATTAACATGGTAGGTAGATGCCATGGTGCAATTACCCCCAACTATTACTCACTTTCTTTTTGAGAGGCCTAAGAGATGACATACAACTTGTAGTACGTCAGAATAGCCCTCAGACTTTAATGGAAGCCGTAAGTAAAGCTCTTGTAGTGGAGGATGCACAAATTGCCCTCACGAATGCATCAAACATATCTAGAGTTGTGAATAACATAAACCTTAGAACGGATGTGTGGGAGCATAATACATTTAGAGGAAATCAAATCCACAACAATCCCCAGCCATTACAAGAGCGAAGACCTCTAGCAGCAATGCCAGAACCATAGCCACCACCCAGACTTTTAAAATTGATGCCACCTAATACTAGAAGGCAAGTTTCTGGCCCAGAGAAGGGATATGAGAGTACTGGATCTAATTCTGGTCTAGATGACATGAAATAGATGCTCAAAGGATACATGGATGTCATGAATGAGAATATGTCAACATTAGCTTTAGATGTGAACTTCTTAAAGCGACAACAGAATTTGTTAGGCCAAAGGAAACCATTTGACCAACCACTAGGTATACTATGTCGATTTTGCCAAGGAAACCACTTGAATAGAAACTGTCCTAACACAGTTTGTGCTTTTTGCAAAAAGACTGGTCACTAGGAAGATAGATGTTGGGCTTGCAGAGAAACCTTAGTGGCGCCTAATCTAAGACTAGGACTTGTGAATCATAGATCACAAGATGAAAGAGTAATTGACACCCCCAGATCAGTCAAGTTTCTACACAGACCATCTATAATACGATCTCAAGACAAGGAAAAAGCTAAAATGGAGGATGAATGGCCTCCAGTGAATCTGATAGAGATCGAGACAATGATGTCCATAAAGACAAAAGAAGAAGTACTAGCTATGACCAGAAGTAAGACACCGATGGATCCTCCCACTACGTCTTTGAAGAAGGTAGTTGAAAAAAAGACAAGTGATGTCTCTATCTTGCACAAGATGATAGATCCCTCAATGATAGTAAATACACCCATAGTCAACATCGACAAAACAGATCCTGGAGAAGTGGAGAGATTGGAAGCTAGAAAGCCACCTAAGATACTTCGAAAGGAGGAAAAGGCTGAAATTGTACCACACAGAAATAGAACCGTAGTCAAACAGATTCGTGACATGGACCTCAACCCTAGGATTGGAAACCTAGATTTGAGTCGCACTTTGAATGAATTGAGATTAGAGATAGGCTTACGGCAGTTACTCCAACTTTCACCCACAGTCTGCGGAAGGTGAAGCAGATGATGAGACTGATAAATTTGGGAATGAGGAGGATAGAATCACCTGTGATAGGAAAAGTGGACAACAACATAGTAGACTGATATTGTCCCAAAGTTGATGTCACTCTAGACGGTTTAGTTATCTAGGGAGATATGGTAGATGCGGGATCGGTGGTGAATATAGTAAGCCTAGAATTGGCAGACAGGCTTGGAACAGACCTGGAGCCCACTTCATTGATTGCCTTGAAGTTGGCCAACAACTCTGTCATCGAGCCTAAAGGAGAAATGAGATCTGTCCCTATTACAGTTCCTGGAAAGACTGTGAATGTGGACTTCTATGTCATGAGAATGCTGGCAGGCTATAAGAGCTATTCTCCCCTATTAGGGAGGCCTTGGTTACGATTAAGTGACTGCACAGTAGACATTCCTACAAGACTATTGATTTTTGGTAGAGGGAAGAGCCGAGTGGTAGTTGATGGATACCCCGAGACCCCTGAGTTAGAAAGAGCCCCCATACCCTCTTCGAAATGGGAAGAAGTGTCTAATGATGATTCAGGAACTTATACAGAAGATGATGAACACAATTGAATTGTACCTCCTGACAAGGATAGTGAAAGCAGCTTGAACCATGCAGAGGTACATGAAATAGTATGGACAGGCCTTGATGATTATCTCCCCAGAGTCAAATCCATGAATCTAGACCCAACAAATTTTGAGAGTAGGGAGAATGCTAGATATACTGCATCTGATGTCTTTGATCATGAACTGTTTGGTATACAAGAATTATTCAAAGAAAGCCAAGTGGTGCCAGTCGAAATATTCCATTGGGATAATGAACTACTTGGATATGATTCAGACTGTGAGAAAACTATAGAGGCAAGATACCCTCCTAGCCCAACTAGGTTGTACTCCCAATCAACCAATCGAAATGACAAAGGAGGCATTGCATCTCCTAGAACAGATATGATTGTAGACAACAATAGTGAATCGTATGGGGTAGGAGAAATGTTCGAGACTGTAGAATCAAAACCTGCATTACTACCTCAGAATCTAGATGAACATCAAAACCTTCAAAGTCATGGTCATCAAGGAAATTCAAATACATATCTGAATATCTTACCTTCCTACCTTGAGTATGATCATTTTGATGCTTAAGAAAAGAACATGGGAAGACAAGCCAGTGCATATGATAGAATGGAAGCAGATGACGAGTACCGTGACAACAAGATCGATAATGAGTAGTAGATGATTATGAAACCATCCATTCTTGCCCTTGGATTCCACCAAGTGGGTAAGAGACTGTAAATTTAATTTGAGTTCTATTTTTATCTATCTATTCATAGTTTTGTTGATAGATTATTTTGCTATTTCATTCTATATATCGATTGAAAAAAAAAAAAGATCAACGTATGGATGGTTTTCTTGTCTTTTGTATAATAGGTAAGTCAAGCGTTTAGAAAATTTTCCTTATGAGCAAGGGTACATCAACTACTCACCATTATCTGAGCATCATATTAGACACGGTTTGATTGATTCATCTGCTGCAAGTCTGAACGATGGCATTCATCTCTACCTGCATTATGCATGAACTTAGGAACAAACTCGATGGGCATTACCCCAGGGCATAACTGTTTGAATAGGAGCATGAGGGGAGATATGAAAAACTAAGAGACGTAAATGATATAAGTGAGTAGGAGGTTGTTGTGTATATATTTGTATTTGAAAAAAAAAAAAGAGAGAGAGAGAGGGCATATCCTCTATGTTGTCTGAAAATCAGCATAATTGTATGATTTAGGAGTTTGAGATTGAAAAAAAAAAGAAGAAGATGAAAATGAGGGTTGGGAAAAAATATGTATATTGTGAACATGATATATGTATATATATCTTATTCAGTCTTTCTCTAAAAAAAAGTTAAAAAAAGAAAAGAAAAGAAAGAAAAGTTAGCATCGGAGAAGTTTCATTGATTAAATCAATCATGAGTCACTGGAGTGAATGAGAGATATAAATTCTTGAGAAAAAGTGAGACAATAGACCTATTGCATCCACTTGAGGTTTGAGTACACATCTAGACACGTTCTGATATCAAATGCATCTATCGATTGTCATTTTGTAGAAAGAAATTGCATTCTCATATCCCCAAAGTGCATGGATAGTGAAATTTGATGGGAGTGAGAGCATAAGCCGTTCTACGTGCACAGGATGGGTGTGATGCAGGTACTACCATGATCTGTTGCTGCGTGATTCGGTGGCTTAATCGATGGCCCTGAATATTGCTGAAAACTAGACTCCATGCCCAATGGATGAGGCGGTTACAAACTAGTACCATGAACTTCCCAACGAGCAGTTAGCATTACACATTATTGTGTATTGAGCCTGTCTACAGTTGAAGAGGAGATTTTAGCACAAACATAATTTCTATTGAGTCCATTATGTGCAGACCACATCCCAATAGAGGTCGCCAAAATCTTAGCTGCTTTTTTGACATGACAAATTGGGCTAAACTAGAGAAGAAATGACATGTTATCTCATTAAATATGCTACTTACTTAGTGTGACCGGCAAATATTTTGGCCCGTATAGCCATAGCCGAAGGGGTCCCAGTCCACCCAAAATGGACTACCGAGAGGCTTGATAAGTAAATCAGCCTTAGAAATGGCTGTGTAATTTCTATTTTGATCCATGATCTTACCGAATTTTCAATGGATTGCCAATGTGACCGAATTTTATATTAATATAATATGATGTTTGAGATTTTTTTTTCAGGTTCTCCTTTCATCCAGCCTATGTGGAAATCAAAGACTGGCCATTATTTTCGAGCACCTGGATATTTGGAAAATGTCAAGAATTTTCGACAAAGACCAACATTCTTCTCCAACCGATCTTTTTGGACCAAGAACGTCAATTAAAAGCCGAATGAAGAATACCATCAACAGAAAATTGGGCACTACAAGTATCAAATATCACACTAGGACAATGGGCCATGGGACCAAAATGGGCAAAATCTTCATACTTAAGGAAGTACCTATATGCATAAGGGCCACCCAAAGAACAATTTTCAAGAAGGACCGGAAAAAAGTCAAAGACCGTCTGAATTTAAGAGGATGCCGACAAAATATGAAATACTGGGCATAAGACCTTGACTCATGTTGACAAACGGGACATTTCTATTGGATGAGAACATTGACCCACATGGGCCATACTTTGGTCATGGGTGCCCATGTGGCCCTATCCATACTCTTCAATGCCATTTAAAAGTCCACATGGCACAAAGCCAAAAAGTATAAATGAACCCTTCAAAATGAAACGTTGAATGGTCAAAGGGTAGGATGAAATGAAAAATCGAAAGGTTGGGCCATCATCCATTGACGGATATACATGCATGGGCAGCCTCACGCAAACAGAACCAGATCGAGAACCAAATCAAGAACCAGCTATGTTTTTTCATATCGTTATGCTTTCATGTTTGTTTTATCGCGTAGCCTTGCAGAGGTGCGATGGTGATATTCCTTCTTTACGTAATTTGTTGAGGGTGATGGTGACCAACTTTCCTTTCATGAGAGCCGAAAGGATCGTGGAACTGATCATTGTGTTTGAGAATTTCTTGAGTTGATCTGTCAAAATCACTGTCGCAGAGCCAACACATATCAGAGATGGAGAGTGTGGTAGATTTCAATGTGTTCATGGAGAGATATGTAGCTGAAGGCATCTCATTTACTCTGAGTAACGTCAGTACTGTTGAATATCCTGTTTCCGAGAGTATTGATCACACAAGTACGTAAGAGCTTCAGGGGAATGGTACTTTGATTATGAGAACAATGGATTCCTGGTTAAGTCTACTCCTGCTCAAGAGCTGATATGGGCAGAGTCTCAGAGCTCCAAATTTTGATTGACCAGCGTTGTTGCATCAACTACTTTGATTAAGATTTGTGGAGGATGCATACTGAGCGATTGATGCAGATCATAATCACTAACGGATGGGATAGGGAGATAAATCCTAGCTGACAACGTGAGCATCCTCTGAACGCGCGTTGACTCACAGAAGTATCATCATGTTGCTCTCTATCCTCCATGAAAGATTTGAGGCATTCCATCGCCGCTGCTACAGGTGAGAACTATCGTCATTGACCAACCTCAGTGTGCGAATACCACTCAGTTTTCAGTCGAGTTTCAGTTTATGGTGCGATCATTTGAAGAGACCATTGTTTCAGTACCTACATGAGCATGATTGCGTTAAGGAGCACCTATCGGGCCTGAGCAGACATCACTACTTTGATGTGAAACTGAGAGATTACCTTCAATCGATCTCTATGGGAGTGCTCACCATGCATTCAAGCAGTTGTATTATGAGTACTGGTCTGTACTGATCTTACATCACGTTTGAAGTATGGATTCTCAGTATACTTTTATCTGTCTCTATATAGTGATGAGATAACTAATTTCATGATCACTCCTATTAAAGCACTGATCCATATGTGCAGTTTTGAGTATAGACTTTTCAATGATTCTGAGAAAGTTTGGCATGATGACTTGTATGTGTTCTTGCTAATTAAGTGCATTCCACAGATGTTTGAATACTAAATATCAAACATCGGTCTATGAGACAGTGAGAGCTTTGTTATCAGGCTAATAACACCAGTGAGGAATCGTTATTAGCAATGGATATTTTGAGTGAGAATAATTCCAAATCCTAGGACTGAACCTCACATGTAAGTTTCCTCATTTTGTTCTCACACTCTGCTATCTGCGTATTCAATCTGTGATAGACGATGCAATTGTGTATGTCATAGACGTCGCAGCAGTGATTATAGCTTCATATTGAAAAATCTTAATACATACTGTTTTCTTCCATGTCTTCATAAAGAAAGACCATAGCATGCTAAAAGAACTCGTAGACAGTGTATTGTTATGTCTCAGGAGAAGGTTAAATGCAGTATAGTTGTGATTTGAGGTGATCATGGTTTTAGACTCTAGTAGGATTGCTAGTTTGCTAGAATGATTGCTTTTTGTCTGAAAGCATGGAGAAAGCCTTTAAGGATTGTTGCTTGAGTGAATGTGATGAATGAATTAAGAAAGTCATCCTCGTCTCCTTGGAACACAAGAGTGAGGTTAAGCTCACTGTGGTTGGAACACACTACATGAGTTAAGAACCACAATAGTCAAGATAACCCGATGGAACACACGGTTTTTGACTATTCACTGTCAGCCATCTACTAACCAACATGGTTGGGGAATTGCACGCTACACTTGAACAGCTCCCATGACTATTTAGATGGAAGGGGTGTACTTAACGAATACTTTGGGAAAGGGTCATATAATACAGCCATGATTCACTACCTAGTGACAATAAGCATCGAGAATGTTTTGGCCAAGCCCTCCCATAGGTCCTAATATTCCGTACACTGCTACACCTTATCTGTATATCACCGTCCTTACAGGCCTGAAAATAATGTACCAACAACGGATTGTGTCCATCTTTGGTGCTGCTACATTAGCAGAGATCCTAGCAACTCCAGAGCCCTGCATATTACCACTGCTAGATAATGGTAGGACTAGGGATGTCTGTATTCTGATCCTCTTCTAGAAATGTTAGAAGCCCACACATGCATAGAGATTTATGTGTATGATTATTGATTGAGAAGTGTTAGTTATATTGAGAGCTTGACATGTCAGAGAAGCAGTCAACTAGTATATGGCCTGCACCTCAAACCCAAGGAGGTATTGCCCCGTAGTCAGAATAATTGGATGGGCTTCACTAAAACTGATATCATTAGACACCACCATTGGAATTGTAAGGGATGGGGATTTAGCCATTGAAGTTGATAATGAGGGATTTAGAGTCAAAACATCGTGTACATCAGAATGAACGACTCACGGGTCTTGGTAGCAACACGCTGCATAGAACTTCAAAGTGCTATTAGGACGAGATTTGGGCCTGGATTGTTATGACTGGGTTAGGATTGCGAGAGCTACCTCTACCAGGTGACTTCTGCCAGTTGAGTAGAAATGGAAGGGTTTATCATTATTTCTATTCCAGGGATTTCCATAGACATCTCCTAGTTGGAGATAGACTATTCAAAGTTAGAGATAATGTCGACTGTAGTTCCCTTGTAGTGTATGAGTTGAATGAAGATCCTTTACCCAATATACTGAATTGCGTCTAGGGCTTTCCGATCCATTGCTAGAGTATGTGTTAGAGAACTTAAATGATATCATCAAGAATTCTTGAAGAGATCCTCGAGAAGAATATGAGAAGGAGGTAGCTCTGGAACTTCACAATCGAGCAAGATATCATTAGTGTAGGTCTTTAGTTTCAAGAAGACTGAGGAAGTGAGTATAACCCTTTATAGGCTATGTTAGTAGAGGCCTGGAAAACCTCTATTAGCTATAGAGGTACGACTTGGTCGATAGAACATGTCAGGGATCCCCTAGTAAGCTTTGTGTTTGAGATGTGTACGACCATTCTCGTAACAGCACGACACTGAACACATAGTGGTGTTGTATCCTATTATGTTGTTTTCCCCTTAACTTTGATTCCCCGAGTGGAAAATGTCGTAACACTTACTGACTGGAAACGACAAGTAGCCTTTGTTCAAATTTTCAAAATTCCATTTTTGCTAAGGTTATGATTCAACCGACAACTCTTGTCTCCAAATCCTCACACAGTCTCAAGCTGAACAAGCTTCTGTGTGCTAGACTTTGTGCACCAGTGCTTCACTTTTTGTCTACAACCCGCTATAAATCCCAATCTCTCCGAAGACTGTACTTCTCCCGAAGCTCTCTTCAACGGCGACACTGTATTGTGTACACTCCTTGTATGGCTCTGATACCAACTTAGAATTTGCTTCGAATAGGAACGCAAATCATGGTACACAGTAACACAGATAGAAAACACTTCCCACAGCAAGCTCACATAGCAACTATATTTCTCAAAATGAAATTACACTTTACATATAGTTCTTTACTCAGGCAACCCATGCATGACCCAGGTTGCCATCGGCGGGACACGTGTCCCATCGACTCACCTCGTGGCGAGGCTAACTGATCCTTATCGACTGATAGGACCCACAGTATAGTAGCACAGTGATTCTACTTTAATTCTAACTACAGTACATGAATGGGTAGCAAATATTGTTGAATATTTGATGTTAGGCCAACCTAACGACTCCTTGACAAAACTACAAAAGAAACAATTGATTATTCAGGCACAACCTTATCAATTGATTGTAGGCTAATTGTATCATCTTGGATGGATGATAGTTTAAGAAGATATGTTTTACTACACGAAGTATCTGATCTAATCATGTTTTCACATGATGGAATGGGAGGTGGACATTTTTCAGCATATATGACTATTCGGAAACTTTTACAAGTAGGATGTTGGTGGGTCACACATCATAAGGATACATAAAATGATATTCAGTCATGTGTTGTATGTCGACAAGCAAGACATCCTACGAAGTAGAATTATGGACCTTTGCATCCGGTTCTATCACAAGTACCATTCAGGAAATGGGGACTTGTCTATGTTGGTCCTATTTATCTTGTAGAAAAAGGATCTCATGAGAGAAGAGCAGGAGGAGCCATGGGAGGCTCGCACGCGA
This sequence comes from Diphasiastrum complanatum, assembly GCA_029204225.1. NCBI lineage: Eukaryota > Viridiplantae > Streptophyta > Lycopodiopsida > Lycopodiales > Lycopodiaceae > Diphasiastrum > Diphasiastrum complanatum. The sequence goes on from CM055103.1 coordinate 51,343,861, forward strand.
CCATCACGAGTGAACTTGTAGCGCTCTGAGGTGAGCCAGTGGCTGCAGGGTTCCGAGTTAGTGCGCGATTTGATTGGTAGTCGTCGGATGTGAGTCCATCCTGATCAGCGGAGAGATCAAACCTCCAGCAAGCAACAGGGACCGTGAGATGTGAACAGATCGTTGGATCTCCTTCCTTCCATGGGAAACATCATTAGAAGTGGCTGAAGGGCATTTAGCTATTCAATTTTAATAAAAATCTTCACTTTGAAAGTTGAGTTGGGTCCAAAGTCACTGAAGGTTGAAGTCCCTTCAAACTGAAGAATTGGTTCAAAAAGTGAGCCCATACTTTTGCCTCCTTTATCCGTTTTGAGCCAAACGAAGGGCTATGGACTCCAAACAAACGGCACCCGGATTGTACCTGTAAGTATGGTACAACAAAATAGAGTGATTGTAGCGAAGAAAGTGTTCGGAGTGTGCCAAAAGTGATTTCACCATTCCATTGGGCATGTAGTTGGGAGTTGACAACAAAGTGCATTTTGGAAGGTGACGCAGATTTGGCTTTCAATTTGGTGGAAAAGCGGCGAGTGGCCTGGTAAGGAAAAAAGTGCAGGTCATTATTTTCGACTTCTGACATCATAGTTAGCCTCGACATACTGCTTTTAGCCTACGACAAAAGTTTCAAGTAGTTTTGCAATGACAAACATGGGAGAATCCATTTTGAGTGAAAGTAGCAAATTGGACGAGATTTCCAACTATGCAGTGTGGAGATTCAAAATAAAAAACATACTGATGAAGAAAGACGTGTGGGGCGTCATCACAAGTGATGAGAGAAGGCCACCAAATGAAGCGGACATCAAAGTGTTCAACAAGAAGGTGAGGAAAGCTTTGACCTTCATTAACTTGTCAGTGAAGGATCACATTATTACCCACATTTGTGATGCTGTTACACCCAAACAGGCATGGGATGTGCTAAAGGAGCAGTTCGAGATGTCAAATCCGTCTAGAATCATGTTTCTAAAGTCAAAAATGAATAGTACCTGCATGGAGCGAGGAGAGCACATTCAGACTTATATGACCAGAATTAAGACAATGAGGGATGAACTGCATTCTATTGGTGAGCGCATACGTGATGTGGAGCTGGTGCACAATGCATTGTGCGGCATTGCAGAACCCTATCAAATGTTTGTGAATGGAATAGCATCAAGAGAAAGATTGCCAACCTTTGACGAGTTCAAAGGAATCTTAATGCAGGGAGAGCAATGACGAGAAATGGTGAAAGCTAGACGTCAAAATATTGATGATCAGGCACTTGCGACATGCCAAAAACAAGGCAAAGGCAAGGGCAAGAAGAAGTCTAAACAACAATTTGCCAAGACTCAGGCAGATGAGGGATCTTCCAGCAAGACCAAAAAGAAAGGCAAGTGCTTCCATTGCGGTAAGAAGGGGCATTGAAAGAGTGAATGTCGAAAAAGAAGCAATTAATAAGCACCTATGCTAAGCATGAGTGAACTAAATACCATGTCTCTAAACAAAATCAAAAATGGACTCAAGGATTCATTTCGGCTGCTCAGAGGATAAAGCCTCTGGGACTCATCGAAATCTTGACAATTTAACCCTGTCACAAGGGCTTCTTGAACTTTCATAAATAATTTGTGCCAGCATCTAAAAAATATAATTGTTAAAAATCCAACCAAATTATGAAAATCACTTTATTACAAAAGGTAACATGAAAATAAATCAGCGGCAACTCTAGAAAGAGCAGTTATTATTAGCTCTGAAGAGCTAATCCCTTGCATGTTCTTCACTCTGTGAGGATTGGCTTCAGAGTTTGAGTGCTCACAACTTTTTTTTTTTGACTTTGAGGCACCCTGAGCAAGTTGGCCTTTTATTTGAAAAGTTTTCCATTTATCAAAAAAATTATCAACAAGGGCCCACACCTGAAATAAAAAGAAAAAATTATTTGATAAGGAATTTAGGGAATATTAAAATTGAGCTCAAAATTTTAGTCTAATAAAAACAATTTAAAAGGATTACAGCATATATTATGACCAGAGCATTCCATGACGAGCATAACAAAACAAATCACCTGGCCACTGCGAGAAGCAAGCTGAAAAAAATTATCGTATTTTGTAAGGCTCTGCGTAGGATTTTTTGAATCAAAAGACAGGCCTGTCTCTTGAGCACATAGTGCTTTCAGCTCGAGTTGATTCACATCTCCTGCTTTGGAGACTCTCATGTATTCTTTGTGAAAAAATCGAATTCTTTGTATCACGGTCATCTTCATCCGGTAGTCCTGATCAATATTCTGGTCCCAAGCCAATAATTTCGCTCCTTCCACTGTCAGGCCAGCAAATGCAATGGCACTCACAGTTCGAAAGCTTGGAATATGAGGATACTCTTGAAATAATTGTTTCCGAGCTTGTAAACTTTGAATGCCCCCAAGAACAAAAAAATGATATGAATCTAATAAAGAAAAATCAAAATTCACAACATCGTTGCATTTGTTGGGATTAACTAAAACAACAAAAGGAGTAACTATGGCCTGTGTATGATCTTTAAATTTTATTTTTCAACCATGCACATGTGTTTCATTCGGTTCTCTAACTTCCATTGGCCTGTCACCTGTTATTGGGTCTACAGGTGGCCTATCACACTGATTTATGTCTAAAATTAAAATTGTTTCTTTTGTTTTTTTTGTTTTATAAATATCTTCTCTTAATTTGGCAAGCTCAGAGTTGTCTTGTAAAGGGCGGATAGATGTACCAGGTAGTGACGGGATGGACTTATGGCGATGTGTAGCCATGGTCTTTGGGTGTGACTTAGGTCTAGTGGGAGAAGACTCAAAAATATTATGAGATCTTTTCTTTTTGGGATGAGGGACAGCTACAGTTTCATCCTCAAGATTTTCAAAGGCCGGCTTTGTGACCTGAGCAGTGGTAGAAGCGGGCTTGCAAGGTCCAATAGATACACCTTTTGAACTTTGTAATGAATAGATTGGATCTTTCCTCTCAGCAATAGTAGCTAGAACCATTTTTAGGCATTGCTTCATGCTCTGGACAGAAACAAAAATCAAGTTTAAAATATAATGAGTAAAGGCTTTTATCTAAAAGTTTAAAGAATTTTAAATTTAGTAACAACTATGCTAAGCATGAAACAAATGTAGACAAATATGAATCAAAATATGTTCTATAATTACATACCAAAGTAACTAGAGCTTTATCAAAATAGGCTTTGACCTCATCCTGGCAAAGTCGAAACTTTATTATAGTCTCGCTCAGAATGAAAATAGAACGAGACTTATCCGTCTCCTTTACATTCACAAAACCTTCTTCCTGATCCTCATCTGGTTGATCAGCAAGCGATTTTCCTTGACCTTTGAATTGTGAGTCTCCCCTGCTAGGCTTCTAAGCTAAATGAATAAAAAGCTCCCAAAGCTTTGTGTTCTTCACCCCTTTGGTGAAGTAGTACATGAATTTTTTCTTATCTTTCAACGGAATATCTTGAGGTTTTCCCAAAATCTTAAAAGAAATCCTCGACATTTCAAAAATTATCAAAAACAATTGAAAATCTGCACAAAAAAAAACAAAATTTAAGAAAATTTAAAACACTACCTTAATGAAAATTTTGAAAACTCTAATAAAACAAGCCATTTTTGTGAAAAATCTTTAAAAAACAAAACTACAAATTCAGCACATTTTTTGACTAAAACATCTCAAAAGAATCACTTTTCTCAGACAAAGCCTTGTAAAACAAGAAAAATACGAGGAGCGACCTATGCTGAGCATAGGTTGTATTCAGGTCCTTAGAAACAACTTATGCTCAACATAAGAAGCCGGCGGGATTTTTCAATTCTAACCGCCTTTCGACCTATGTTGAGCATAGGTTGGATTAGAGCACGTGAGTGACGATCTATGCTGAGCATAGGTTGCATCTCTGGTCGTCTTCTAGCCCATGCTCAGCATAGGTCATTACTCGTGCGCTCTAGTCCAACCTATGCTCAACATAGGATGTGTTCGCAATTTGCTTGCTAACCTATGTTGAGCATAGGTTGGAAGAGGTCCAGAGATGCAACCTATGCTCAACATAGTCGAACCGTGGTTAGAATAGAGAAATATCGCCGGAATCCTATGCTGAGCATAGGATGTCACTAAGGACCTGAATGCAATCTATGCTCAACATAGGTTGGAGGAGAGAACTGGTGAAGGCACCTATGCTGAGCATAGGTTACCTATGTTTTAAGAAGATGAATACAAATTAAATCATGAATATTTTCTAATGCAAGAATTTAATACTCATCCTCAGCATAGAACAAAGTTAAAAAATGACAATAATCTTACCGTCAAGAAATTTGTAAGCGAGAACGTATGCGAATTCTTATAGAAAGCCGTGCTTGGTTGTAACAAGATCTCTGGCAGCATGTGTGCTTCTGAATTCGCAAATGAGGTGAGTTATGCTTGGACTATGGTCCTTAAATAATTTTTTTTTTGAGACCCCCCCGCCTGACGCTTGACCTCCAGCTTGCTTCGGGACCGAGTTGCCGCGACTCACCTCACCTTACGCCGACCTCGAGTCTGAGCCAGGACCTAACCCTAAACCTAAACCTAACTCTAAAGATGCTGCCAAACAATATTTAAGGCCTGGTAGCCGCTGAAAATTTTAATTAACTTGTTACTTTCTAGGCTTGTTGCTCATTTGTATTTAGTTGGTTTTCTTGTATACGTCTATTGAGGTGTGCATAGCTTTTTATTTGTTCCATGACCAGCATAGGTTGCAATTAAGTTTGAGGAGCTCATTTAGTGTGGTGTTAACTATTTTAACGGGTCTATGCTTAGCATAAGTACGTAGGTTAAATTTTTTTTAAGGTTACGATGTCAAGTAGTTCTATCTCTTCTATTCTAGTAGTTGTAACTCAATATGTTGCAACAAGTGCAACATCTTCATCTGACATTCCCAATGAAAGCTTTTTTTATAAAGCCACTCCTGAATAGGAACATGTTTTTGTAAATGATGTGACATCGTCATCATTTACCCGTTCATCTTCTGAAATTCCTCAAGCAAGTACTTTTCAAGAAATGATGTATGTAACTCAGCTTGTATCAAATCTTTTGACCTCGTCCTCCTCTTTAGAAACAGGCTCGACACAATTAGAACATTGTTCTTTTGAACAAGTTCAATCATTGAGTGATGAGTCAAAAGCTTCAATCACTCGGTTACTGATTCTAGTAAATTAACAGATCCGCGTAAGTCTGTTGATCCATAACGTTCAAGCTTTTCTCATGTTCGTAGGAGACCTTCTCAAAGTAATGTTCGTCATGTTAAATCTAAAAGGGCTATATTCGTTGAAAATTTAGAGCCTTCTAGGGGTCCAGAACATCTTGAGGTTGGAGCCAGAATTTTGAGTCATGAAATTCCAATACCTTCTCAACCAGTTCAAACACCTACTAGTAACAAAGGTTCAATTTATAGATCAGACTCCAAACAAAAAGAAAAATACAAGAGAGACTTGAGATCCTCACCTGATTTAACGAATCATCAAAAACAGTTGATTACAAATCTGAGATTCGAAAGGTACAGAATATTATTTGCTGCTCATCATGTTGTTTGCAAAAGCTGAGTATCAGAGAAATTGAAGAATTAAGATCAAGCTTCTTTTTACAAAGTAAGGATGAGAGAAATTACTATTTGTATGCAATAGTGAGGCCGGACAAAGACTTATTTTCGTATTTTGTAAATGCTTTGGAGGTTTGTCGCAAAGCTTACAAAGCAGTCCACACAATCAGAAACTCACGGCTTCAACGAATGCATGCACGACTTTAGAAAGACCCAACATTACGGGTATCCTGTCAAGGTCGAACTGTTTCTCCAGATGCTTAAAATGGAACTGCTTGGCTAAAGCATTTCATAGATGTGCACAGAGAAAAATTGCCTAATTTCTTATATTTTCACTTGCCGGATAATTTTACAAAATTAGAAATATTTTTGATGTACAAAGAGTTTGCAAAACCAAAAAATGTTCCCTATTTGAGTTACTCATATTTTCTTAGAATTTGGAAAAGAGATTTTGGACTGGTATAGATTCCCAAAAAATCACGAATGATAGTATGCTCCACTTGCGAGTTGTTAAAGTTTGCAAACCAACTTGCAAAGACCAATGACAAGAAAGGTAAATATAAATCAAATTTGTCCTTCATTTTAATACTTTCTATTTTAAAAAAATTAATGTTGCAGTCTTTTTGAACACCATTATGTTGTAGTCTTTTAACACCATTATGGTATGATATTTATTCTATTAAATAAGTGAATCATTGTATTTTCAGTGGATGCTGAAAAAGCTCTTCAATTGCAAAGAGATCAACAAATAGTTGAAAGACAAAAGTTGGCCAAGCATCGAAAGAAATGTTTGAAATGTCCACGAAAATATCTGGGCCTTGTTATTGATGGCATGGATCAGAAGAAAACAATGTTGCCTCATTTTGTCAGAGTGCCCAAAAATTTGAACGAGGCAGATTTTATTCAAGTTCATCTCGTTGGAGCACTTGTGTTTAATGGCACTTTGGGGTCCAAGGTCCTTTTTAATTATCCCAATGTTCAAAATGAATCGAATTTGATGATCACCATTGTACATAAGATAATTTGCGAATTTGGTGAAAATCTCCCAGAAATACTTTTTTTGCAGCCTGACAACACTGCTAGGGAAAATAAAAATCAAACTATTTTGGCATACTTGTCTATGCTAGTGGAGAATTTTTTTTTCAAAAAAGTAACAATAGGTTTTTTGTTGGTAGGACATACCCAAGATCAAATTGATCAAATGTTTAGTTGCTTTTCTAAGAGGTTGTGAGGCAAGAAAGCATTTTCATTACCAGTGCTTCAAAGCACTGTTGAGGAATCATATGTGCCAAAGCCAAATGTGTCATTAATCAAAAACACATATGATTTTCGTGATTATGTTAAGGCGTCCAACGAAATAGAGTGATGCATAGCTAATATTAATGATATTAGCTTTCAGCACCAGTTTAAAATCAAATATAACGAATCAGGCATTATATTATTATGGGGCAAACTATTTTCAAATTCAGTTTCGTGGCTACCTCTTGAAGGAGTTCGATTTTTGCTTAACATTCCATCGACTCAAATCAAGCTTGATGTGTTGTCTCCCTTGAAGTCCTTGCTAGAAGAACAAAAGGTGCAAAGAGAACATCGTGAGATTGATCCATTTGCCTCATTAAATTTTTTGATATCAAGTATTCAAGCAGCTTATCATTTTTTTGATGAGTTTGATCAGCATTGGTGGATGGACTTTTTTGAGGAACAAAAAGTCAGTTTGCTCAATCTCGAACATACATTAACAACTGATGAATTTCATTGGTCTCATAAATTAGGAACATCAACTACGACTGTCGAACCTACCATTCAACAATGAAGGTGATGGTGACAAACAACTATGTTAGAGGTCTGAGGCTTAATGCAAAAGTTCCAGTAGACGTATGTGAAGACTGCACTTCTGGAAAGCAACACCAAGCTCCTTTTCCAAGATCTGAATCTGCAACCTTTGAAGCTCTTGAATTGGTACACTCTAACTTATGTGGTCCCATGAGTGAAGCTTTTTGTAAAGGTGCAAGATATTTTTTGACATTCATTGAAGACAAAAGATGAAACATATGAATACTTTGTGAAGTTTAAAAAACTAGTGGAATTATAGACAAAACACGAATCAAAAAACTCAGGACTGACAGGGGTGGGGAATACATTTCAAATGAGATGAAAAATTTATGTGAGAAAGAAGAAATTATTCATTAGTGCGCTGCACCCTACTGCCCTCAACAAAATGGAATAGCTGAACGTAAAAATAGGACAATTGTTGAAATGGCTAGAAGTCTGTTAAGTCTGTCAAAGCTTAGCAAAAGGTTCTGGGCAGAAGCTATAACTACATCAGTTTATCTTATAAATAGGATAAAGATAAACGCAGTGAAAGGAATGACACTTGAAAAAAAATGGTCAGGAAACAAACCTTCTGTGAGTCATGTCAGAATTTTTGGATGTACAACATATGTTCATATACCAGATGACAAAGAAGAAAGGTAGATTTCAAAAGTAAACAGTGTATAACGATAGGATATGCTGAGAATTCAAAAGCATACCAGTTGTTTGATCCAGAAACAAGAAAAACAATAATTAGCAGAAATGTCATTTTTGATGAGTCATCTTTTGGAGAGCCTAAACAAATACAACATTCAGATAGAGAATCATTCACGTTCAAGGGGTCCTTTGATAATGAAATAGAGACACCTGCCCAGCCTTTACCACAACCACAGAGAGCCCAACCTTTACTACAGCCACAGAGAGAAGTGACAGAAAGAGAGAATGAACCTAGAAGAGAACAAGACAAATATCCACCAGACTGCAGGATTATGCCTACATAACACAAGAAAGCATAGATAATGATCCATTGACGTTAGAAGAAGCTATGGAAAGACCTGAAGCTGAGTATTGGAAAATGGCAATAAATGAAGAACTTGAAGCTTTAAGAAAAAATAACACATGGAAAGCTGTGAACTGACCAGAGGGCAGGACCATAGTTCAAAATAAATGGGCCTTCAAAACCAAACTCAAGCCAGATGGAACAGTTCAGCGTTATAAAGGCAAATTAGTTGCTAAGGGCTATACACAAAGAGAGCGCATCAACATATGGATGTAACCACAACATTCCTAAATGGAGATTTAGAGGAAGAAATTTCATGGAGTTACCCCAAGGCACCATACATTCAAGGAAGGATCAAGTTTGCGGGTTGCAGAAATCCATTCATGGACTGAAACAGTCGTCTAGAGCATGGTATTTGAAGCTGGATGCTTATCTTAACAAGATGTGAGACTGACCATAGCCTTTACATCTACAAAAGGAATGCAAAAACATTCATCATTGCAGTTGGTGTTCGAATTCCCTAATCACAGAAATAAAACAACTTAAAGGAAAATATGTGATAAAGGACTTGGGAGAGATCCATCGGTTCCTAGGTCTAAGTGTCTCAAGAACTCGAAACAAAAGGACAATTACAATCAGTCAGCAATCATAAACAGAAAATATCTTGAGAGACTATGGCATGGGGCAATGTAATCCACTGGGGGCACCTTGAATCATAAGGAGAATTAGCAGATGAAGAGCCATATCCAGATATTGAAAATTATCAAAGAATAATTGGCATACTTATGTATCTGGTAACACGTCCAGACATAGCCAATGCAGTCAGAACATTAGCTCAGCACATGTCAAAGCCAATGAAAATGCATTGGGCGGGAGTCAAAAGAGTATTCAGATATCTTCAAGGAACCAAAACCTGGTGCATAAGCTACAAAGCTACAACAAATCAAAATATACTCCAAGGATATTCAGACGCAGATTGGGGAGGTGACAAGGAAGACATAAAGTCTACATCAGGCTATATTTTCTTGCTAAATTCAGGCTGTGTCAGCTGCAGCAGTAAAAAGCAAAGTTCAATTGCGTTGTCCAGTACAGAAGCTGAATACATGGTTACAACACATGCAGCTAAAGAGACCATTTCATTAAGAAACTTAATGAAAGAAATTGGTTTTGAACAAACCAAAGTAGCTGTTATGTATTGTGATAACATTAGCTATATATAGTTGCTTTAGCAAAAAACCCAGTCTATCATTCTAGAACAAAACATATAGACATTCAACAGCATTTCATCAGAGAAAAATTACTGACAGAAGAGATTAACTTAGAATTCTGTGCTACTGAGGAACAGCTTGCAGATGTATGCACAACGTCAACTGAAAACAGAATTGCATCGTGGGAACAATGTACTTCAGTTGTCTGAAGGTCCTACTGACTAGTCTCATGTCTTCTTTCAATATTGTATGCTTTTTGACTGTTGCTCTTAAATTCTGTATCTACTAAGTACTTCAGAGCATATGACACCCTTTTTTGATCTTCTTGAAACTTGAAGTTTGATAAATTAATCAGGATAAATACTAAACAATGCATTCAAATACACATAATAATTTGCTGACTATTCTATTTGTCTTCGTGAGCAGAGATCTTGCTTCGTGTCTTTGTGATTGTTTCGGTTTTTGAGAGGTAATGTTTTTGTGTTACTTTACTTACATCAATGACCGCCAGAGGCAGGATGTAATCGCCAAATCTTTGATGGTAGAGGTTGCTCTGGGTGCTGTAGTACCACTTGATCTTGTTGGCTGTGTATGTAGCGTATTATTCAGGTTCGTCTTATTATGTTTCACTTGCCTTATAAAGAATGGGGTACATCAGATGTGACCCTAGTTTTACAATATACTCTTCTTTACTTGGTTTAGTATGACGTCGTGATTCATTAATTGCCTAGCTTTCCATGCAAAACTAAAGATGAATGCCCCATACGAAGTGAGTCGCTGCGATCAGATCGTCCTCTTTCTATGAATATTCAAGGAAGCTGTAAATAACATGAATGATAACAATTTAAGGTGATGTAGAAAATTTCTCGTAGCCATCCTCACTAAGCTATGGCATGTACATGCTCCAGTCTCACTGAGGAGACTTATTCAAGTGTGCAATCATTGAAGAAAGCAATTCAGAGCAACCCACTTCTTATAAATTTTTATCGGTCCACAGATACATATTGCAAATTTACTGCCTTTATCACCTACTTTGATCGGAAAAACTCGAGGTCAACTGACTAGAGGGTTGTCGATGGCAAATGACTGAACTAGACGTTTACCTCCACGTTCCGCTGCCAAAGCCTGCAAATATTCTATGTAGAACAGTTCTCTATACACAGGACCTACCTTCTCATCTACTAGCTCTGGTGCGGGAAAGATCTTTTGATCCTTTGCTGGATGGTAAAAGGTTACATAGGATCGCCTTGTGCGGTCGCTGTTCACAATAGCTCTGTGGTTGGCACTTTTGTATCTCCCATTCGTAATGATCTACAGTCCATAATACAGCAGTGTCATCTTACTTATCTACATGATCAGCTAATTAATACAGACAACAACGTCCCGTGCCGAGGCACGGGCGATTTGTAAATGCTTGAAAAGAGTAAAGGTTAAATTCGCGGCTTGATGTTAGCGAATGTTACAATGAGCTAAATATAGTTTTACCATAGTCTTGCATGGAAGGAGATAAATTAAGCAAACATAGTTTTCGCGTGGTTTACCTCGATTTGATCTGCCAGATTGACGACGAAAGCATTGGGATGATTTGGAACCAGCTCCCATGTGTCGTTTTCGGCAGCCACCTCCAATCCGTCGCCCTCTTGCATAAGAATGGTGATGGCCACAACGTCAGAGTGTGCAGGCAGGCCAAGAGTTTTTCCTGGCTCTGGGCATGGAGGATAGCACTGGAATACTATGTTCTGGTGTGGCTCCCCCAGAGCCTCCTTCAGGTAGCTGGGTTTGAGCCCAAGACTCTCAGAGATGACAGCCAGCAGCCGTTGAGCAAGGTCCAGTAAAGCAGCTGTGTACTTCTCCACGGTCTCTCTGAATTCAGCTGGCTGCTGGGGCCAGTAGTTGTAATGCCTTTCGGATAATGGAAGAGTGTGAAGCTCCAGAAATTCACGCCAGAACTTGGGCTCAGTGTCATCAAGAACCATACGGCTTCCATAGCCCTCAGAACCGATCACTGGCTTTCCAGCATATACAAGCTTTTCGTCCTTGGTCAGATCAAAAAACTTGCGACCCACTTGTTTCAGCCTATCCGTGAGCTCTACTGGCACGCCATGATTGATAACTTGGAAGAAGCCATTCTTTTCACAGGCCTCAGCGATCTGAGCCTGACAGATGAAGCCAGTCGTTCATCGTTTAGGCCTGATATATCAATTGGATTCAAAGTTGCCATGAGTACTCAGCCCGTAGATGATCTTCTTCACACAACTACGACGTACTATTACTATTGCCGAACTAAGATCAAACAGGCAATGTTGTACTGTGTGCGAGTTCAGAAACTGGGTGCATACATATATTTGATGTGGACTGATGAGCGACAAGGAGCAAACGAAATTAATTACTGGTGGGCATGTTGAACGTATTTATAAGAACGATGCAATTCCAAAGTCTTGCCATGACTCACAAGACTGTGCCAGGAAACTGTGCCAATAGTATTATTATGAGCAGGATTCTCTTTTTTGGACCGATCATAACTTCCTTTTTTTTCGTAAATGGAGCTTATGACCCGTCTCTCTAGGCATATACGTTGACATAGCAAAAAGAACTGAGCAAAAGGAAGATAAGCATAGACTTAGAGGAGGCAAAAATAACTAGCACAAGGAAGATTGTCTGACGGCTTTGAAAGAGAAACGTGGTATATCTTTGGGTAGCACTCACGATTGTGTGTTATTTCTAATGTGGTGATGCTCTTTACTACAGTTGTAACATTTCCATATTTTTTTTATTATAAAGACTTTAAAATTTTGCAATGTACACCAATGTGATCAAATAAGTAAACATAAGCCATCATCCTAAAATCCATACAAAGTATGTTGCGGTCAATTCAAATGGTGATTGGTGGCACAATTTGAGACACATACTGCTCCATTGCTAACCTTCATGCTAGGAAATGAATACATTCCCTTTGTGCTCAGCCCTATCGCGCCCTAGCGAGCTCGTCAACATCACGAGAAATCATGGTCCTAAATACTAAATAATTTCTATAAAATTTCCACGCACAAAAATTTTATGCATTCAAGAGTTGAATTCAAACATGTGAAAATGGGAGCAATTTTAGGACGTAGAATTTACTAGCTAATCATACATTGTTCAATAAAAGCTCACAAAGTGAACCTCCATTATGCAATATCAAGTGCTACTATAGCATCATCGATGCCATAACAAAGTAATATATCATGTATCCACAAGATTCATATCAATTCAAAAGGCCAAATGTAATAAAGAAAAACAAAAGAGAACAAAGAGAGAGTTAGGAGCTAGAGCTTTGACACTTTATAAGAAAATTTAATGAATAAGCTCAAAATAGAAAGTTATCCAAGCTTCTCTCTCTTTCTCTCTCTCTCTCTCTCTCTCTCTCTCTCTCTCTCTCTCTCTCTCTCTCTCTCTCTCCTTCGAAGTATCTCTAGCTACAACCACAACCTGAAGCATCCTTGAAGGCATTTATTTGATACTTCCAGAAAGATCATATCATAATACAGTGCTAGCATAATTATGCTTCCAAATTTGCAACAAATCAACATTAACTAAAGTATAGGTGCCAAAACGTGATAGGAAGTGAACCTACAGATCTAGACACTATGGTATGCACAGCATCAAGTCCTTGGCATGATCTATCCATTGAAGGTTAATGTTGCGACTAACCTCTACAATTATGAATGCAACGTGACAAACATGTAATATGAAAGTTTCTTCTAGATGAAGTTTGTACATCCATTAATCATAGGATTTTTAATGATTTGATTAATGTATGCTTTCAAATAGCTAAGTGCAATAATATCGATCCCTTTGTTCTATTTCTAGTCTATTGTCAACCTTATTGGATATCATAATATTCTTGTTATTGTAATGTTTCTAAGAAATTGAATTCTAAAGCTCTTTTATATTGTTGGTGCCTCGCAACATCAACTCAACATCGAGGTGTTAAAGTTTTGTATTCTCATATTTAGTTATGAATTTTTGACTTGTACAAACAGGAACTTGCAAGGGGGTGCAATTTACATGTAAGCTATGATGATCATCATTCACATGTTAATTAAACCATTTGTACGTGCATTTTTTTATATGTTTGTTGTATCCCCAACACATTTAGTTCTTAATTTTTCTTCTTGCAGCTTATGTTAATGTTCTTGTTGTTTGACGTCGTCTATTAGTGATCACATTTTTTTATGGTTACTAACGTATTTTTGCTATCAACATACAAATGGTTTTGTCAGAGGATCGATCAAGTTGACCACCAGAGGCAGCTCCCATAGATTGCAAGTGGACCTTGAATTGTGAGTATTGCAATCTTTAGACATTTTTTTTTGATCGAGTATTCTTATGTGGCCATTTGTCATTTTTAGTTTATTTAAAACATTTTCTCTGTCCTATTGTCCTTCGATTAATTGTTGGTGTTATGTTCCTAACTTTCTATTTGTTACTTTTTATTTTTGTTTGTCACATTTGGCATAAGCACTGTCATTTTGATGATATCACATACATATGAAATTGTTCAAACCTAATCAAACAAATGAAATCAACATGTTATAATACTACCACCAATGCACTCGGTATGTGCCAAAAAGAAAATTGCATTGTTGTTATGCTAGTGCCATTGTGATTATTGTATTGTCACGAAAGCATACATTGCATCTTAGAATCTCATTTCTTCCATGTTATCAACTCTTTTCATATTACTACGTCCACTAATTCTACTCCATATATCTTTCTTTCCCCATGATCTTAAATTGGTTCGTATTGACATTGTATTCTATTTTTTATGAGGTTTTATGCATTAACATGCTATTTTATATAGACAAATAGCTAAGATTCTATGCTTAAGTCTTCTACAAATAAAATCATTAAAACTTTTAACAAGAAGAAAGACAACCTATTCTCTATATAATACCACATATAGAACAAAAGTTGTGTTATGTGTTAAGTACCCGAATAATGATGTGACACTACGGTCACTCCATTTGTATGTTGCTTGAAGGTTTAGAATAAGAATTGACGTAGCTAGTCTCAAAATGGATGCTCCTGGATACAAAGGAGTGTTTGCCTCCTTGCACAATAGAATATCGTCTTCATCCATCTCAAATTGTTTGTGATCTCCATTTTCACTAGAAGATGCATGCATAGCATCATTCTCGTTTGCTTCATAAAAGTACGATTCAAACATATTGTGCATTGCGTCATTGTGTTGCACCTCATCATCATCATCATTTTCTTCAAATGTATTTGCCTCTTGAATTTGTTTTGCGTGTTGTTCTCTCATGTCCATCAAAACTTGATGTTGATTGTAATTAAACACGGATGGATCAACTTCGTGGAATGGCATTTGATTCATTGGCTACACACATTAAACAAATTCAATAAATGACGTTGATAGATTGATGAAAACTTTTGTAGTTGATTATTGTTTTTCTACTTCATTTCAATATATTAGAATTTATTGTAATATATTGTATGTTTACGAATGTAGTAATCATGTCAAGGTCGGTAGTGGCGAGAATTTAGGAGATTATGTTTCAAATTTCTATTCATCGCTAACTCCCAAACAAAAAACACAATTGCAAAGTATGCTTAGCCAAGACTCGAGGGTGGTACCTCACAAGCGGCCGCGGCTTCCGCGGCTCTCGCCCCTACCGAAGAGTCATCCATAAATCTATATTATGATGTGGATCCTCAAGGGAACATAATCGCCAACCTTAAAGGGAGGGTAATTATGGACCGATTGTATTCTTTGTGCCAACGCCATTTTGGCGATAAATTGTTTATGAAATGGTCCGAACAATCTAACGAACTTAAATGGCAGATCATTGGTACCCCTCGTGACGAATTCCCACAAGACGAGGAATTCGACTCGAAGGAAATCCATAAGCATATGAGCTTGTGGATAAGACATTGTCATGATACAGCATGACAAGCTTATAGGAATGGGACAAACCTAGTTGGTGTTCAAGGTCAGTTTGGAACAATGTAAAAAATGATGAAAAAACACTAGATAAATACAAGATTCAAAGAGATGCCACGACCGCTAGGATGCATGGAATAAGCAATCCTAGATTGGGCTCGAGTGGAAAGACGGGCTTGCAAGCAAGCATGGTATGTAAATTTAAACTACTCTTATAGTTTGTCCTTGATTTCATATGATTTCTTTTTCTAACATGCATTTTGACTAGCTCTTCCAACCTAGCTCTAAACTAATTCCAACTTAAATTGAATGGAATATATTTGGCGGACTATGGACGTCTACCAACCAAGGAAGAGTACAACTTTGCCTTCAGGGAATCATACGAGGCATTAGTCGATAAACTGAAGAGCGAGGGTAATCCTCCACGAGTAAGTTTCTTTGAAAGATTTAAATTTTATATTTTGTGTATTTTATTAATGTAAAATGCATATGTGTTTACTTTCAATCATTAGTATGATCAAGTATTAAATACTGATGTGTCTTGTTTGCTTGTTTTCATTAGTATGCAGACGACGACGAGTAGATTAGGTTTTAAATATAATTTTAGTTCGTCTATCGTAAGTTAGAGAGACTACAAAAGCAGCAATTTTGTGATACATTGATATACACTTTCAATAAATATATTAGTGCAATTGATCACAATATTATTATTGGTTTTGTATGTTGGATTCCGAAATATGAGCAATGTCCTATTCCAAAATGTGCAATGTCTTAACTAACTAGAAATTGCAAAACTTTGTGCAATGTCGTATTTTCAAAAAGTTTAGTCATGATTTTCTGTGCTTTTGAGAAAAACACTTTTTTTAATGCATGTTAGCCCCTTTCAAGTAAGCCTGTAGAAACATCCCTTCAAGTCGTATTTTCAAAAAGTAATACAATAAGATATTGCAATTCATAATGTGAATTAAGTAATGTAAGTATAGAAAATACCTCATGCTTGTTACTTGATCCAAATGTCGAATGTAATCAAATAATATTGTCTCAAAAGCAATCTAAGACTCCAAGAATAGACCGAAAAAAATGCGTGCACTCTTTTTTATGCATTTTTTATTTTTATTTACCTAACCCAAGATGTCGAATTCCAACACAAAAACACGTTCGGGCAGACGTCGCCCGGACACCCGTCGACATACGTTTTTTTATGACATTCCTGTTAATATACATCGGAATCTGACATCTATATTGGACGTTGGATTCCGACATCCCATTATACATCGTGGACACACGTTGGGGGAATGTCGTGGACAATTTTGGATAGTTCTCTATAATTTTTTGTGGAACAGACGTTAGATTTTGACGTGTTGATTGGACATCAGACTCCGACGTCCACGTCGGATCAGCCACGTTGGACGCGGACGTCAGATTCCGACGTCCGGCGGTTCGACTGATGGTTTGGGAGTCCGACATGCTATACCTATCAGTTTCTGACGTGTTTTGAAGACGTCGGAATTCGACATTGTGACATGTTTTTTGACATTCGTGACGAATTAAAAACAAATTAAGCTCACGATTCACGTTGCAAAAGACATTGCAAATCGCGGTGGGTGTTGTAGTGAATTTGAGTAGCAGAGACATTGAATCTAGTCACAAAAATAGTAGGGTTTTTCATTATGGAGGGAAACCAAAGTTTGAAATTAGGTTTGGACCTGTTATAAAAGGATGTAACTCGTGGGAAGAGAATCATTCTCTTTCTCTCATCTCATTTCATGCTTATACATGAGTTTTCTTTGGGTCATCTATCCATTGGTGCACTATATTGATGATATCTTGCAATTTTAGAATGCAATTTTGCATATTCTAGGTCATTTGCAATGGTCCCAATGCAACTGTCAAGAAACATGAGAGTGGTTATTTTGCTATTGATTCTACCAAGATTTGGATGGATCAAAGCGATACATTTGTTTCTCGTCAACAATGTGGGCAGCTACATTTCTTCTATGTCTTGAAGATGTCTATGCTCTTTTGTTGTCAATCAATCGATTTTCAATATACTTGGTAATCGCCCGTCCTCTTGTAATGCCGAGTTCTAAAATAGATATTGGCGCAAGGTGTTGTTAGACCTAGTTTGAGAGATTCTCACATTCACTATGCATAATCTCGTATCAGAGTACTCATAAATCACGATCTATGATTTTGATTACTTTTCATATTTGTTGATGTGTTCTTGTCACTAGGTGATTAAGAAACTATATGTTTTGAGAGATTTTAATGGCTATCAAGAAAGCATCTATTATCCCTGATTAGCTAGACTTATTCCCTTGATAGCTGTACCAGCGCTTAAAAAATTTGCACAAACGTTCATTCCAAGATACCTTACATAACTCACTGATAGCTACTATTTTTGTGTGTCTAACTCATCATAATCCATAGCTTTGCCATGCAGTGTTGCAGCCGAGTGTGTTCGTTCCATAAATGGCCCATATAGTATCATAGTTACATTGATATTATCCTATAGTTTGAACATAGCGTACTCGGGGTGACTATAGGCCATAAAAATCATTATCTTGATTAAGGTATAGATGTTGAAAATATATTCAAACCACATTTTCTTTGTGTTGTGGTTTTCCTTGACAAAACACACAGAATAGTGATTGCTACCCAAAGATATAACCACGTTTCTCTTTCACAGCAGCCACACAATCTTCCTTGTGCTAGTTCTTTTTGCTCTGTTATCTTCCTTGTGCTGAGTCACTTTGGCTATGTCACCGTATACGCCTAGAGAGACGGGTCATAAGCTCCATTTACAAAAAGAAAAGGAAGTTAAGGTCGGTCCAAAAAAGAGAATATGAATCTCTCTGTTCATAACCTGGCAGCCTCATGGCACAGTCTTTGTGACTCATTTTTTTCACTCGTGCGGCAAGACTTTGGAGTTGCATCGTTCTTATAAATACCTTCAACATGCCCACCAACAAATAATTTCGTTTACTCCTTGTCAGGGGCTTGTCACTCATGAGTCCAGATCAAATATATCCATGCACTCAGGGAAGAGACAAAGCCCGGCTTCTGCACTCGGACATAGTACTACATTGTCTGTTTGATCTTCGTTCGGCAATAGTATCACTTGAAATATAGTACGTTGACCTTGTGTGAAGAAGATCATCTACAGACTGACTACTCATGGAAACTTTGAACCCAATTGATCTGTCAGGCCTAAACGATGAACGACTGGCTTCATCTGACAGGGCTCAGATCGCTGAGGCCTGTGAAATTAATGGCTTCTTCCAAGTTATCAATCATGGCGTGCCAGTAGAGCTCACGGATAGGCTGCAACAAGTGGGTCGCAAGTTTTTTGATCTGACCAAAGACGAAAAGCTTGCATATGCTGGTAAGCCAGTGATCGGAGCTGAGGGCTATGGAAGCCGTATGGTCCTTGATGAAGCTGAGCCCACGTTCTGGCGTGAATTTGTGGAGCTTCACACTCTTCCATTATCCGAAAGGCATTACAACTACTGGCCACAGCAGCCAGCTGAATTCAGAGAGACCGTGGAACTATCTCAGCGGCTGCTGGCTGTCATCTCTGAGAGTCTTGGGCTCAAAACGAGTTGTAAAATAGATCGCTACTGAACTATGGCCAACTGACCACCTGATTTCTGGAGGTCTACAAAGTTCAAAATATGTTTGGATCTTGTTGACTATGCAGCACGTTGATGACGAGTCTTTCAAAAATGGATTAACTCCCAGCTCTGAAAGGATTCTCACCACACTCATGTACATATGCACACAGCCCGATGGAAAGCGCATGTCCACATAGCCAGATGGAATGTGACGGGCTTTAGAGTGATCCTTGTTTTGCCAATTGATGGCTGCTCCTGCCTTTGTCAACATCCTCACATAGTACTCTGCTTGTATGGAGATGATTACCACCCTCAAATCTTAACGACACACTGTCAAAAGCAAAGTAATCGCGCAGGACGATGCTAGCTTCCCAATCTTCTTAATTCTCTTGTCTCTGCTTTGTAGCCATCCTTACCTATTCCTCTGTCGCCCAACCATGGCTGCAAGAAATGGCTTCCCTCTTCTACGCTGCAGTTGCCAACCCTCTTAAATGCATCCCTGCATCTGCCCATAATGGGCAACATCCACCACTGCTTCCTTTTTCTCTGGGACAAAAATGCACTGATAACTGAATAAAGTGCACTGAAACACATTGAACATTGATAAAAACATTCTTTACAACAACAGTACATTCATCTATGGGTGTTGAATCCTGCACAGATGCTTCAATATCGATTTTAGTTACAACTGGTTCACCAGTTTCTTTCACCACAATCAATGTCTCCTCAGTTTTTTCCTTTGCCCTCTCCATGGCTTATTCTTTGCTTTCCTGCTCCTTGGACTTAGCTGGAGTTACCAATTCAGAAGCCTTTGCAAGCTCTCCACCTTTCATAGCCTCTTCCACCTTTGGAGGTGCAAAAGAATTGACCTTGATTCCATCAGTGATCTTCCGCTTATATTCCTGCAACTCCGTTTTCTCTGCCTTGTTCTTCGATGTTTTTGAATCTGACGCAAAATATCTCTCCTTGAACAAAGGCAAGCCACAGTTTGTATCTACCACATCACAAACATTGGAATCCACCACCACAACTGAATGTAACTTATCTATGGTTAGCCTTGACTTAGCCAAGGCCTTCTGTGGTGGTACTTCAAGACAATGTAACACATGATCTGCCAACTTTTCAGACTCCTTCCTTTTGATGAAGCCTTTCACACCCTTTTCATCCATAACGCAATTCATGATGAGTGGAGCCTCTAGATTAGCACTAAGTACATTCTTAAGCTCCTCACAAGAACCTCGAAGCCTTTGGTTTGCACCGACATTTAAGAGAACGTCTATTTCATACTCCACCTTGACCTTTGCAGCAAAATGATTGAATAGGACTTCATCAAAATCCTGGTCACCAGGAGATCTGTGAAATGCCTGGCCCAAAATCTTTAGCTGGCCTTTCTTAAAGGCAGCAATGCAAACTTTCATGCTGGCAAGACCTACATCAACAGATACCACATGGATTGGTGCAGCCTGAGGTAAGTCCGTCTTGTATATGCCATAGGCAAGGCCAGTGGCTTTTTTTTTTTTTTTTTAAAGTACATTTTCTAAGGAATTTTCACTGATGCCTCTCAATTCAGAACTTGACATATTCTCAACATTCTAGTTTTCAGCTGATAAAGTGGAAGACCTGTCTTCTTCATCAGAGTCAACTGGCATGTCTTCCTCAGACTCCGCATCTAACGTTGACAAAAAACCTTGTAAATCAGCTTTTCTTTGCTGATGACGAGTGGAGGATGATGGTTTTTCAAGTAATCCAAGTCGTTCTTTCAATATAGATATTGTTGACTTTCATAGATGATTGGTCATTGTTAATTCAAAATTAAATGCCAAAACATCTACATCCTGTAGATTCAAATCGTGGACTCTTGGTTGATTTTTTGGCAATCTCTTTCTCTTGCCCTTTGGATCTACTTGCAACATTTCGAGTTTGTACCTTCCCAAAAAAGCATTTGTTGAAGTGGTGCGCAACCAATGGACATGTAATACTTTTGTTTGATTGCTATTTTGAATAAAACCAAGTACTTTGGCAATCCAAAATGGATGTCCTTCATTGTTTTCTGAAGCTAGAGACTATTATGACGCATGCAACTTATGATGCTCATTAACTAACTTTTCAAATTTGAAATGAGATTGTGTTCCCTCGTTTTAACTGGTGAGAGAAGAAACACCATGGAAGAAAAAGAGTATCTGATTTTTTTTTATATGTCAGCTGATTTTTGCAAAGGTGTTTAAGTTTCATCTACATATTGTTCTCCCTGCCGAGAATGCTTTGCTATCTAAAAGAAAAAACAGTGAAAGGATCCACAGTTTCTCC
This sequence comes from Diphasiastrum complanatum, assembly GCA_029204225.1. Taxonomy (NCBI): domain Eukaryota; kingdom Viridiplantae; phylum Streptophyta; class Lycopodiopsida; order Lycopodiales; family Lycopodiaceae; genus Diphasiastrum; species Diphasiastrum complanatum. Next base: position 51,365,338 of record CM055103.1, read on the forward strand.
ACTTGATATTTTATCGCTCATCACAAAATCAACCAAAAAAACAAGTATGAACTGTGGGTTGATGAAAGTTTTTATCCATTGGATCCAAGCTCGATGCAATATTCACAATTTCAATCCATCACACAACTTATAACATTTTTGTGTGACGTAAAAAACGGTTTACTTGGTTACTGTGAAAGATTGATGACTTATGGTGTTGCAAACTCGGTTCAGAAAAATCTTAAGCTTAGAATGTATGTTGAATGGTTTGCTTGCTGACTATGGAGAAAAAGAGAACGCATTATTACAAACAAATGAAGATAATGCATGTTTGCATAATATTATGCTAAAATTAAATGAAAGTAATGATCAACAGTAGTAAGTTATTCAAAGATTACGTATATCAAATGATCAGTTAAAAGAAGAAACTCGCATACTAGATAAGAAATTAAAAAGAAATAAGTGAAAAAGGATGTTGAAGGACATTGATGAGCTCTCACTAAATGGAGGCCAATGTAGAAAAAGGATTCAAGTATTTTTTTTTTTCATCGTTTTATTTTGTTTTGTGGAGTAGCATGAGATTTATTATCTAAGAGAAAGAAAATCTCATAGGAATATCTTCTGGCACATAATTGAATACTTTAAGAGCAATGCCTCTTTTGACAAAAATGATTTTATATGTATTTTTTGGATATTTATTCCCCTGAGAAAAAAAATGAAAGGGCCCTAATGGCCATGATTAAAGTTCCCGCATTCAAAGAGAACCTTTTGTGATGAATACAAATTTTATTATTTACAATATGTCTCTCTCTCTCAAGCCTCCATGTCTGCTCCCAAAGGCATGAATTTCCAAGGTTTCTTGCAATACATAATTAAATGTTTGTCAAACTATCAGATCAATCATCAGTTATACCTAAAATAATAAATGCATCTTGTTACATTTCAGTAAAATGATTTTTATGAGACAGTGCACTTCTTCAAACACAATAATCATGCTTGATAGAAGAGAAAGTAGGGGGTTCTGCTTTGGTCATTCTTGCTTACGGTAGATAAGGGAGAGATTGACAAAGCATGGGCCTTGGCAGGGTCATACTCTTGTGCTAGCCTAGCCTCCTCTTCATCTCCTAAAACCTCATCAATAATGGTGTGGCATGTGGAACAACAGGAGTACTGGGGGATGGCAGACCAATAATGGTCGAGCTTTCATGGCAGACCAATCTAGAGGATTTTGTCTCGTCAGGGATAAGAGCAGATATATAGAAGACAAAGACCATGCCCTCCTGAATGAACCAACAAACACGATTGTGTTCCCCACAAAATAAGACTCATTTGAATAGATCGATAAGTTTGGTGAAATTATGATCATGCCTTTGCTTGGCACAGGGCTAAGCATGAGTCAAATTAGTGAAATGCACAAATCATAGGCCATCAATCAGAAGAGTATTCTGTTGTAGACATTCATAAAAATATATATAAACTTTAGGGAAAATTTCTCTATGCTCAATGACAAACCTCTCTATGTCAAACTTCATATCAAAGTAGGAGGCAAAATGAGCCTGTCTATTCATAACCCCAGCATCAACAAGGAAGGAATGTAGCACCCTGTCATGAGTGGAGCTGGTAGACAAAGAAGCCATATCGGGTGAGATATCGATACCACGTGCCGATGAGAGAGAGAAAGTAATGGACAAGGTTACTGGCGCATGATGGTGATATGACAGGCAATGATGGATATCGGCATGATGCGCCTGGATGACACGCGCCTGGATGGCAGATTGCAGTTGCATGGTGTTGGCAATATTCAGATGACTTGGAGAAAGTCTTAGAAGGTTTGATTGTCTCGATTTTGCAAAAATGGTTTCAGAGAAAGGTACTCTTATATATACTTTCATTGAGAGGATTTGGGCCGCACACGTGTCTTGAAAATCTATGGTCCAAATGGCCGCATATGTAGAAAAAAATGGCCAACTTATTTAGCCAACAAGTGTACGATTAGGAGTGCGACATGTCTCCTCACATGTGCGAGACAATGGGCAAGAGTACGGTGCTATCACAATGCAACACATGTAAGGTTGAGAATTTGCCATGTGTCATTGCACGTGCGGAAGAGACCGCATGTCACATCACATGTGCGAACATGATTATCTCGTCCGAGCGCTATATAAGCAGGTTTCCATCTCATTTTTAGTTACTGTCTCTCGCGCACTCTCTCGCCGTTTAGATCTAACACTAGATAGCCGAATATTGCCACCACACACCCACTCCAATGTAGTCTGTTATCTGTATCCTTCCCGTGCATTGTAGCAATACGCCGCTGGTCTCATTTCGCCACCATGCATCATTTTCAATTTCCTTCATCACCTTCTCCCATCCGGCGTGTCGTAGCGATACGGGCTCCTCCTATGGCTCATACCAAGCAGACAGCACGACTGTCAACATGTGCCTCTCCTCATCGTCCTCCTACAAGAAGGGCTACATGTCATCCTAGGAGACCTTAGCTCAAAGATATCAGATGACTACAGAGATGCATGCATTCTGACATATACTGAAAGCAATAAGAAGATAGTATTGATTCAAAAAAACAAAATCAGATGCTAATGAGCGCAAGACAATAGCGGATAAAAAACGCGCACTCAAAGCTATCTCTGAGTAACTGAGAATAAGTCTGATAATAAGAAGCTCTGCTGATAAGCAGTAGTGCAATAGCAACTCTAAAATAAAACTCTAAAAGACTGAGCTAGAATGCCCAAGAGAGTTCAAGCTTGAAAGCTTGATAGAGAGCTGACAACAATACTTGCTAAAGCTGAGGACTTCTTGACTTCGATGAATAGATGTATGAATATAAACAACTATATATACTAAGCAATTAGGTCGTCAAATGCGATTGCTAGTTGTCTGGTGTTCGTTGGCATTCATCCGGTTCCATGTCATTGATTGCTGATAAGTAGTGGAGATTGGCCGTAAACAGTCTATCTGCATAAATGAACTAGAATTGTCACTCTGTAGAAATGAACCAAAATTGACACAAGTGACATTGTCACAAAAATGCGACAGTGTTGGCTTTTTGTGAAAAACCCAACAATGCCCTAAAAACACATTTCCTTCATATTAGGGTACCCCCACACTTTGCCAGAGTCATTTCCTTAGTATTTGAGGCACTTTGAAAAATGCAAAAAATGCGACTTTGCATATTTACTCGCAAATCTTGATGGGCGAAAAATGTGAAAAAGGTGACACTACATTTTTCCACGAGATTCCTTACAGGCGAAAAATGCGACACTATTGTCAAACTCCGTGTATTTCTACAGACTGTGTAAAAACACTTGTAAACTGCAGATTGTGTAAAGACACGAAAAAATCCGCAAAACTAGATAAAAAATGGATGAAGATTAAAACCGATTAGTCGATTCGTAAGAAGGAGATTAATCCAACACTTCCCCTTAATCTGAATCCTTGAATGCGTTGACCTTCAAACTTAGTTCTACACAGAATATTCTGTGTGTTTTCAAACTTAATGCTCTGGTAAAAATATTTTTGATCATATCTTGCATTCTACAGTACTGCAATTTGACCTCTTCGTTGAGAGCTTTGTTTATGATGAAATGATACTTCAGTTTATTATGCTTACTCCTAGAATGAAATCTAGGGTTGACTGATAAAGCGATGGCACTTTGATTATCACAAAATAATGTTGTCGGAGCATATTGATTCAGACCGATATATAAGAGTAAGTTCCTCAACCAAATTGCTTCCTTTGTAGCTTAAGAGACTGCGATATACTCTGATTCAATGGAAGATAGAGCTATCAAAGATTGCTAAAATATCGGACTAACATGTTGTAGATGTACCTCTGTTGTGTAATGAGGATCAACTTCTATTTTCTGTCTCTGTGGATTTATATACCAAGGTAGAAATGAGCTTCGCCCAGATCGGTCATGTCGAATTCGAAAGATAGCATTGTCTTGGTATCTTTTATCAGATCAGTACTGTTGTTGAAAAGCAATGTATCATCCACGTATAAAGTAATTGATAAAAGACTGATGCACTGCTTTGAAGTAAACATTTGAATCTGAAGATCTAGGTGTGTAGTCGTGATCAGTAAGGAAAGTAGTGATCTTTTGAAACCATGCTCGAGTAGATTGCTTCAAGCCATAAAGTGCGTTATGGAGTTTACACACATGATTGTGTTTAGCTTCAATAATATAACCTTCGGGTTGCACCATGTAAATGTCTTCTTCGATAACTCCATTGAGATATGTTGTTTGTACATCCATTTGATGTATTTCCAAATCCGCTGCAACGACAATTGATAGCAAAAGTCAAATAGAAGAATGCTTGACTACTGGATTGAAGGTCTCAATGTAATCGACATTGTATACATGAGAAAATCCTCTAGCGACAAGTCGTGCCTTTCTCCTGTTGATGCTTCCATCTGCATTGTACTTGACTTTGAAAATCCATTTGCAATCAACTACATTTCTGTTGGCAGGTAATTCGACAACTGTCCATGTTTGGTTCTTGATAAGAGATGAATACTCTTTATCCATAGCTTCTCTCTAGAGATCTCAATCAGGCTAACTGAGTGCATATTGGACAGACGTCGGTCCCTAAACAAGGTAGGCTGCAAACTCGTCGATGTACCACTTAGGTGGTTTGCTAGTTCTTGAAGATCTTCTGGATAATAGAGGAAGTTGATCATTTTGATCGTACTATATTTGCTGAACTGTATAAGGGTCACCAAAAGATCAATTATCAAGAAGGACCAGGAAAATGTCAAGCACCGTCTGAATTTAAGAGGATGCCGACAAAATGTGAAATACCGGGCATAAGACCTTGACTCATGTTGACAAATGGGACATTTCTATTGGATGAGAACATTGACCCACATGGGCCATGTACTTTGGTCATGGGTGCCCATGTGGCCCTATCCACACTCTTCAATGCCATTTAAGAGTCCACATGGCACAAAGCCAAAAAGTCTAAATGAACCCTTGAAAATGAAATGTTGAATGGTCAAAGGGTAGGATGAAATGAAAAATCAAAAGGTTGGGTCGTCATCCATTGACGAATATACATGCATGGTCAACCTCACGCAAACAGAACCATATCGAGAACCAGCTCTGTTTTTTCATATCGTTATGCTTTCATGTTTGTTTTATCGCGTAGCCTTGCAGAGGTGCTACGGTGATATTCCTTCTTGTTGAGGGTGATGATGACCAACTTTCCTTTCATGGGAGCCTAAAGGATCGTGGAACCGATCGTTGTGTTTGAGAATTTCTTGAGTTGATTTGTCAAAATCACTGTCGCAGAGCCAACACATATCAGAGATGAAGAGTGTGGTAGATTTCAATGTGTTCATGGAGAGATATGTAGCTGAAGACATCTCATTTACTCTAAGTAACGTCAGTACTGTTGAATATCTTGTTTCCGAGAGTAATGATCACCCAAGTACGTAAGAGCTTCAGGGGAATGGTACTTTGATTATGTGAACGATGAATTACTGGTTAAGTCTACTCCTACTCAGTCTCAGAGCTCCAAATTTTGATTGACCAGCGTTGTTGCATTAACTAGTTTGATTAAAATTTGTGGAGGCTGCATACTGAGCAATTGATGCAGATCATGATCACTAACGGACGGGATAGGGAGATAAATCCTAGCTGACAACGTGAGCATCCTATAAACGCACATTGACTCACAGAAGTATCATCATGTTGCTCTCTATCCTCCATGAAAGATTTGAGGCATTCCATCGCTACTGCTGCAGCTGAGAACTATCGTCATTGACCATCCTCATAGTGCGAATACCAGTCAGTTTTGAGTCGAGTTTCAGTTTATGATGCGATCATTTGAAGAGACCATTGTTTCAGTACCTACATGAGCATGATTGCATTAAGCAGCACCTATCGGGTTTGAGCAGACATCACTACTTTGATGTGAAACTGAGAGATTACCTTCAAGCGATCTCTATGGGAGTGCTCACCGTGCATTTAAGCAGTTGTATTATGAGTACTGGTCTGTACTGATCTTACATCATGTTTGAAGTATGGATTCTCAATATACTTTTATCTGTCTCTATATAGTGATGAGTAACTAATTTCATGATGACTCCTATCAAAGCACTGATCCATATGTGCAGTTATGAGTATAGACTTTTCAATGATTCTGAGGAAGTTTTGCATGATGACTTGTACGTATTCCTACTAATTAAGTGCATTCCACAGATGTTTGAATACTGAATATTAAACATCGGTCTATGAGACAGCGAGAGCTTTGTTATGAGGCTACTAAAACTAGTGCGGAATCGTTATTAGCAATGGATATTTTGAGTGAGAATAATTCCAAATTCTAGGACTGAATTGAGCAAATGTTAACTCCATCACTGATATGGGACCCATAGTGTTAGTTATATTGAGAGCTTGACATGTTAGAGAAGCAGTCAACTAGTATATGGCCTGCACCTCAAACCCAAGGAGGTATTGCCCCGTAGTCAGAATAATTGGATGGGCTTCACTAGAACTAATATCATTAGACACCACCATTGGAATTGTAAGGGATGGGGATTTAGCCATTGAAGTTGATAATGAGGGATTTAGAGTCAAAACATCCATGTACATAAGAATGAACGACTCATGGGTCTTGGTAGCAACACGCTACATAGAACTTCTAAGTGCTATTAGGACGAGATCTGGGCCTGGATTGTTATGACTGGGTTAGGATTGCGAGAGCTACCTCTACCAGGTGACTTCTGCCAGTTGAGTAGAAATGGAAGGGTTTATCATTATTACTATTCCAGGGATTTCCATAGACATCTCCTAGTTGGAGATAGACTGTTCAGAGTTAGACATAATGCCGACTGTAGTTCCCTTGTAGTGTATGAGTTGAGTGAAGATTCTACGTGGAAAGAGTTAGGAGGATCCTTTACCTAATATACAGAATTGCATCTAGGGCTTCCCGATCAATTGCCAGAGTATGTGTTAGAAAACTTAAATGATATCATCAAGGATTCTGGAAGAGATCCTCGAGAAGAATATGAGGAGGAGTAGCTCTAGAACTTCGCAAGCGAGCAAGATATCATTAGTGCAGGTCGTGAGTTTCAAGAAGACTGAGGAAGTGAGTATAACCCTTTATAGGCTATGTCTCTAGAGGCCTGGAAAACCTCTATTAGCTATAGAGTTACGGCTTGGTCGATAGAACATGTCAGGGATCCCCCAGTTAGCTTTGCGTTTGAGACATGTAGGACCATTCTCGTAACAGCACGACACTGAACACATAGTGGTGCTGTATCCTGTTATGTTATTTTTCCCTTAGCTTTGATCCTTTTAGTGGAAAATGTCGTAACATTTTTGGTGCATCTGCCGGGAGTGGCTTGATAAGGGACTATTGTTTGGAAAGTAGTTATCATACAAATGGAATGTCCTAAGAATTTGCTAAATTGAATGAGTACGTTGTTTAGACCGTCAGCCACACACGTAACATTTTTGGTGCGTCTGCCAGGAGTGGCTTGATAAGGGACTATTGTTTGGAAAGTAATTATCATACAAATGGAATGTCCTAAGAATTTGCTAAATTGAATGAGTACGTTGTTTAGACCATCAGCCGCACATGTAACATTTTTTGTGCATCTGCTAGGAGTGGCTTGATAAGGGAATATTGCTTGAAGGGTAGTCATACTATCAATGGTCTAAAGATTTCATGTGTCTAGATTGCAAGGGTTGAGGATGATTATGTTCTTTAGACCGTCAACCGCACACGTAACATTTTTGCTGCATCTGCCGGGAGTGGCTTGATAAGGGACTATTGTTTGGAAAGTAGTTATCATACAAATAGAATGTCCTAAGAATTTGCTAAATTGAATGAGTACGTTGTTTAGACCGTCAGCGGCACACGTAACATTTTTGGTGCATTTGCCAGGAGTGGCTTGATAAGGGAATATTGCTTGAAGGATAGTCATACTATCAATGGTCTACAAATTTCATGTGTCTGAGATCGCAAGTGTTGAGAATGATTATGTTGTTTACACCGTCAGACGCACACGTAACATTTTTGGTGCGTCTGCTGGGAGCTACTTGGAAGTGGTCATTGATTGCTTGAAAGAAGGTTGTTGTCTCTCTAAGAAATGAGATCATTATCTATTGTTGTGAGAACTGATTTGGATTGTCTAGAAACACCGTACTGCTTGAAGATAGACCATTTTGAGGAATTATCCATTGGGGAAGATCTTTTCTTCATTGTATCGATGAATTGAAAAAGATTGAAAGATGCGAATCAATTACTCGTATTAGCTCTAAAATAGGCTCCAAGAATAGGAGAAAAACTTTGTGTTCTTAGGTGCTTATTCTCTTTTCACTAAACCAGTCGACCGTCAGCTGCACACGTAACATTTTTGGTGCGTCTGCCGGGAGTGGCTTGATAAGGGACTATTGTTTGAAAAGTAGTTATCTTACAAATGGAATGTCCTAAGAATTTGCTAAATTGAATGAGTACGTTGTTTAGGCCATCAGCCGCACACGTAACATTTTTGGTGCGTCTGCCAGGAGTGGCTTGATAAGGGAATATTGCTTGAAGGGTAGTCATAATATGAATGGTCTACAGATTTCATGTGTCTGGATTGCAAGGGTTGAGAATGATTCTGTTGTTTAGACCGTCATCCGCACACGTAACATTTTTGGTGCGTCTGCCCGGAGTGGCTTGATAAGGGACTATTGTTTGGAAAGTAGTTATCATACAAATAGAATGTCCTAAGAATTTGCTAAATTGAATGAGTACATTGTTTAGACCGTCAGCCGCACACATAACATTTTTGGTGCGTTTGCCAGGAGTGGCTTGATAAGGGAATATTGCTTGAAGGATAGTCATACTATCAATGGTCTACAAATTTCATGTGTCTGAGATCGCAAGTGTTGAGAATGATTATGTTGTTTAGACCGTCAGACGCACACGTAACATTTTTGGTGCATCTGTCGGGAGCTACTTGGAAGTGGTCATTGATTGCTTGAAAGAAGGTTGTTGTCTCTCTAAGAAATGAGATCATTATCTATTGTTGTGAGAAGTGATTTGGATTTTCTAGAAACACCGTACTACTTGAAGATGGACCATTTTGAGGAATTATCCATTGGGGAAGATCTTTTCTTCATTGTATCGATGAACTGAGATAGATTGAAAGATGTGAATCAATTACTTGTATTAGCTCTGAAATAGGCTCCAAGACTAGAAGAGAAACTTTGTGTTGTTAGGTGCTTGTTGTCTTTTCACTAAACCAGTCGACAAGCCTAGGAGCCTCTGAGCGCGCTGTGTTAAAGCTGGAGTGCAACACCTCACTTCCAAGTTAGGAAATGTCCTCTGAGGTCTCTATTACAGTTAGTAGAGAGACAATTGCCTTGAAGATAGATGGAAGTAACAATGCCAATGATACACAAATTTCATGTGTTAAGAATGATTCTATTGTTTAAACTGTCAACTACACACCAAAAAGGAATTGTCCTATTGAGTTGATTGATTTCATTTCTGAGATACCCACCCTATATCTTACTAATGAGATGAGAGAAGTTACCATGTCATGTTGAGATACCATACACATACCCAATGCGCTGGCTACCTTAAGATCTCGGATGAAATCTAAACTTCACAAGATGGTACAATATGCATTTTCCATAAAACAACGAGTTAAGATCAGACCATGACTCGCGTAAACAACAATAGTTGAGTATTATCCGGTAGACAAAATACTATTTGCGATCAGTCACCATAGGTTCACTACCATGGAAGCACTTGGATGAAGAAATACGACCACCATCTTTGAGTATTTTACTGACTCCTAAGATGAAAGGACTTAGGAAGCCTTGGGCTCACCCTGAGATAGTAGAGACTAAAACTCTATCTGAAGATGAGATAAATGATCCAGGAGATGAGAGAGAAGAAGGGGAATCACCCGAGAAACAGTTGTATATATTTTTAGATATTACACCAGAAATCCCTCCATTAGCAGCCTCTGAGGTAAAACCTATAAGCATGGCAGGAAGACCGACTGAGCCGTTAGTAATCTCTATCACCGTAGGAGAGTTACCCAAGCTCAAAGGAGCGATTCCTGAGTATCATGGAGCCCCATATGAAGATGTTGAGTTTCACATTAATGCATTTTGGACCGCATGTCTCATTAATCAAATCACCGATCCCCACCACGAAATGATGTTTTTCGCACTTAACTTGACTGGATCAGTGAGGAGATGGTATTATAGCTTGCCTAGGAGATCTATTGAGACCACTGAAGAATTTCTTAGACTGTTTCTACTTGAGTATGCTCCATGTCGCACCCCCGATGGTTTGTTGTTTACAATCAGCTCACTTCAACAAGGTGAAGGTAAAACAGTTCGTCAATATCATCGTAGATTAACTGAATTAACACGGCAGGTAGATGCCATGGTGCAATTACCCCCAACTATTACTCACTTTCTTTCCGAGAGGCCTAAGAGATGACATACAACTTGTAGTACGTCAGAATAGCCCTCAGACTTTAATGGAAGCCGTAAGTAAAGCTCTTGTAGTGGAGGATGCACAAATTGCCATCACGAATGCATCAAACATATCTAGAGTTGTGAATAACATAAACCTTAGAATGGATGTGTGGGATTTAGAGGAAATCAAGTCCACAACAATCCCCAGCCATTACAAGAGCGAAGACCTCTAGCAGTAATGCCAGAACCACAGCCACCACCCAGACTTTTAGAATTGATGCCACCTAATACTAGAAGGCAAGTTTCTGGCCCAGAGAAGGGATATGAGAGTACTGGATCTAGTTCTGGTCTAGATGACATGAAAGAGATGCTCAAAGGATACATGGATGTCATGAATGAGAATATGTCAACATTAGCTTCAGATGTGAACTTCTTAAAGCAACAACAGAATTTGTTAGGCCAAAGGAAACCATTTGACCAACCACTAGGTATACTATGTCAATTCTGCCAAGGAAACCACTTGAATAGAAATTGTCCTAACACAGTTTGTGCTTTTTGCAAAAAGACTAGTCACCAGGAAGAAAGATGTTGGGCTCACAGAGAAGCCTTAGTGGCACCTAATCTAAGACTAGGACCTGTGAATCATAGATCACAAGATGAAAAAGTAGTTGACACCCCCAGATCAGTCAGCTTTCTACGCAGACCATCTATAATATGATCTCAAGACAAGAGCAAAGCTGAAATGGAGGATGAATGGCCTCCAGTGAATCTGATAGAGATCGAGACAATGAGGTCCATAAAGACAAAAGAAGAAGTACTAGCTGTGACCAGAAGTAAGACACCGATGGATCCTCCCACTACGTCTTTGAGGAAGGTATTTGAAAAAAAGACAAGTGATGTGCCTATCTTGCACAAGACGATAGATACCTCAATGATAGTAAATACACCCATAGTCAACATCGACAAAACAGAGCCTAGAGAAGTGGAGAGATTGGAAGCTAGAAAGCCACCTAAGATACTTCAAAAGGAGGAAAAGGCTGAAATTGTACCACACAAAAATAGAACTGTAGTCAGACAGATTCGTGACATAGACCTCGGCCCTAGGATTGGAAACCTAGATTTGAGTCGCACTTTGAATGAATTGAGATTAGAGATAGGCTTATGGCAGTTACTCCAACTTTTACCCACAGTCTATCGGAAGGTGAAGCAGATGATGAGACCGATAAATTTGGGAATGAGGAGGATAGAATCACCTGTGATAGGAAAAGTGGACAACAACATAGTAGACCGATATTGTCCCAAAGTTGATGTCACTATAGACAGTTTAGTTATCCAAGGAGCTATGGTAGATGTGGGATCGGTGGTGAATATAGTAAGCCTAGAATTGGCAGACAGGCTTGGAATAGACCTGGAGCCCACTTCATTGACTGCCTTGAAGTTGGCCAACAACTTTGTCATCGAGCCTAAAGGAGAAATGAGATCTGTCCCTATTACAGTTCCTGGAAAGACTGTGAATGTGGACTTCTATGTCATGAGAATGCTGGCAGGCTATAAGAGCTATTCCCTCCTATTAGGGAGGGCTTGGTTACGATTAAGTGACTGCATAGTAGACATTCATGCAGGACTATTGATTTTTGGTAGAGGGAAGAGCCAAGTGGTAGTTGATGGATACCCTGAGACCCCTCAGTTAGAAAGAGCCCCCATACCCTCTTCGGAATGGGAAGAAGTGTCTAATGATGATTCAGGAACTGATACAGAAGATGATGAACACAATTGAATTGTACCTCCTGACAAGGATAGTGAAAGCAGCTTGAACCATGCAGAGGTACATGAAATAGTATGGAAAGGCCTTGATGATTATCTCCCCAGAGTCAAATCCATGAATCTAGACCCAACAAATTATGAGAGTAGGGAGTATGCTAGATATACTGCATCTGATGTCTTTGATCATGAACTGTTTGGTATACAAGAATTATTCAAAGAAAGCCAAGGGGTGCCAGTCGAAATATTCCATTGGGATAATGAACTACCTGGATATGATTCAGACTGTGAGAAAACTATAGAGGCAAGATACCCTCCTAGCCCAACTAGGCCGTACTCCCAATCAACCAATGGAAATGACAAAGGAGACATTGCATCTCCTAGAACAGATATGATTGTAGACAACAATAGTGAATCGTATGGGGGTAGGAGAAATGTTCGAGACTGTAGAATCAAAACCCGCATTACTACCTCAGAATCTAGATGAACATCAAAACCTTCAAAGTCATGGTCATCAAGGAAATTCAAATACATATCGGAATCTCTTACCTTCCTACCTTGAGTATGATCATTTTGATGATTACCAAAAGAACATGGGAAGACAAGCCAGTGCATATGATAGAATGGAAGCAGATGACGAGTACCCTGACAACAAGATCGATAATGAGTAGTAGATGATTATGAAACCATCCATTCTTGCCCTTGGATTCCAACAAGTGGGTAAGAGACTGTAAATTTAATTTGAGTTCTATTTTTTTCTATCTATTCATAGTTTTGTTGATAGATTATTTTGCTATGTCATTCTATATATCGATTGAAAAAAAGAAAAGATCAACGTATGGATGGTTTTCTTGTCTTTTGTATAATAGGTAAGTCAAGCGTTTAGATAATTTTCCTTATGAGCAAGGGTACATCAACTACTCACCATTATCGAAGCATCATATTAGACACAGTTTGATTGATTCATCTGCTGCAAGTCTGAACGATGGCATTCATCTCCACCTGCATTATGCATGAACTTAGGAACAGACTCGATGGGCATTACCCTTGCATTGTTACCAGGGCATAACTGTTTGAATAGGAGCATGAGGGGAGATATGAAAAACTGAGAGAAGTAAATGATATAAGTGAGTAGGAGATTGTTGTGTATATATGTGTATGAAAAAAATTTGTATTTGAAAAAAAAAATTGGAAAAAAAAAAAGAGAGAAAGAGGGCATATCCTCTATGTTGTCTGAAAAGGAGCATAATTGTATGATTTAGGAGTTTGAGATTGAAAAAAAAAAAAAAGATGAAAATGAGAGTTGGGAAAAAATATGTATATTGTGAACATGATATATGTATATATATCTTATTCAGTCTTTCTCTAAAAAAAGTTAAAAAAAGAAAAGAAAAGAAAGAAAAGTTAGCATCAGAGAAGTTTCATTGATTAAATCAATCATGAGTCACTGGAGTGAGTGATTGATGTAAATTCTTGAGAAAAAGTGAGACAATAGACCTATTGCATCTACTTGAGATTTGAGTACACATCTAGACACGTTCTGATATCAAATGCATCCATCAATTGTCAATTTGTAGAAAGAAATTGCATTCTCATATCCCCAAAGTGCATGGATCTGAGATGGGCACATAGTGAAATTTGATGGGAGTGGGAGCATAAGCCATTCTAGGTGCACAGGATGGGTGTGATGCAGGTACTACCATAATCTATTGCTGCGTGATTCGGTGGCAAACAAATAAAAGCATTCAGGTCAGATAATGGGGGAGAATACATCTCCACCGAATTCAAGGAGTATTGTCTTAACAATGACATTGAGTAACAATACATTATCTCCTATTCGCCTCAGTCAAATGGTTTTGTTGAGAGAAAGAATAGAACCTTAGCTGAATCGACAAAGTGCATGTTATCACATGCGACACTTCTGAAGTCCTTCTGGGCTGAAGCTGTTTCAACAATAGCCTATATTCAGAACAGATGTCTTACTAAAGTCTCTCAGACAAAACACCATTCAAAGTTTGGATAGGTACCAAACCTTCTTTATCAAACTTACGAGTTTTTGGATATAGTACTGCTTTTTTGTAGATACTTCATGATCTCAAAAAGAAGCTTGACTTCCAGAGTATCAAATGTGTTTTTATCAGCTACACTACTTCAGATCAAGCCTACAAGTTGTTTGATCCCATCGAGTCAAAGATATTCACTAGCCGAGATGTCATTTTCATCGAAGATCAATTTCAAGATCTCAAAGGAAAAGACAGTCCCTATGTAGCTGACTTGTCAGATTCTCCCGACACATTGAACTTTCAAATTCCGCAGTCGACTATTCCCATTGAAGGTCAAAGCTCTTCTACTTTTGACGAACAACAAATCAATGGCGAATCAGAAGATGAGGGTACTTCCTTAAGTATGAAGGTTTTGCCCATTTTGGTCCCGTGGCCCATTGTCCTAGTGTGATATTTGATACTTGTAGTGCCCAATTTTCTGGTGATGGTATTTCTCATTCGGCTTTTAATTGATGTTTTTGGTCCGAAAAGATCGGTTGGAGAAGAATGTTGGTCTTTGTCGAAAATTCTTGACATTTTCCAAATATCTTGGTGCTCGAAAATAATGGCCAGTCTCTGATTTCCACATAGGCTGGATGAAAGGAGAACCTGAAAAAAAATCTCAAACATTATATTATATTGATATAAAATTCGGCTACCTTGGCAATCCACCAAAAATTCGATAAGATCATTGATCAAAACATAAATTACACAGCCATTTCTAAGGCTAATTTACTTATCAAGCCTCTCGGTAGTCCATTTTGGGTGGACTGGGACCCCTTCGGCTATGGCTATACAAGCCAAATTTTTTGCCGGTCACACTAATAAGTAGCATATTTGATGAGATAGCATGTCATTTCTTCTCTAGTTTAGCCCGATTTATCATGTCAAAAAATCAACTAACAGTGTGCATTCAAACGGACACTGTTTTGAGAACGGTTTGAAGCATCACACTCCCATCAGTAGGGCGACCTCAAAGCAAGAGGATTGGCCTGTCAAAGAACTGTGAACAGGAAGCCAAGATCAGTTTTTTGAGAAAAACCTCGGCCTAGGGTTTGGAAGCTCAAAAACCTGGATTTCTCTCTGTATTCAACTGTTTTTGTTCCTATAAAATCAGGAAGGAGGGTGCCCTGATCAGTTCAATCAAATTTGAGCTGGCCGCACTGGCCGTGGAAGCGCTAGGGAGCTGGATCAGATCTCAGAGGGTAGCCATACCCAAAGTTTTGAGAGAAGAGAAGGAGGAGCCACGGGAGGCTCGCACGCGACCATCGCGAGTGAACTTGTAGCGTTATGAGGTGAGCCAGTGGCTACAGGGTTCCGAGTTAGTGCGCGATTTGATTGGTAGTCGTCGGATGTGAGTCCATCCTGATCAGCGGAAAGATCAAACCTCCAGCAAGCAACATGGACTTTGGGATGTGAAGAGATCGTTGGATCTCCTTCCTTCCATGGGAAACTTCATTAGAAGGGGCTGAAGGACATTTAGCCATTCAATTTTAGTAAAAATCTTCACTTTGAAAGTTGAGTTGGGTCCAAAGTCACTGAAGGTTGAAGTCCCTTCAAACTGAAGAATTGGTTCAGAAAGTGAATAAGCCCTTAATTTTGCCTCCTTTATCCGTTTTGAGCCAAACAAAGGGCTACAGACTCCAAACGAAGGGCACCCGGATTGTACCTGTAAGTATGGTACAGCAAAATAGAGTGATTGTAGCGAAGAAAATGTTCGGAGTGTGCCAAAAGTGATTTCACCATTCCATTGGGCATGTAGTTGGGAGTTGACGACAAAGTGCATTTTGGAAGGTGACGTCGATTTGGCTTTCAATTTGGTGGAAAAGCGGCAAGTGGCCTGGTAAGGGAAAAAGTGCAGGTCATTATTTTCGACTTCTAACATCGTAGTTGGCCTCGACATACTGCTTTTAGCCAACGACAGAATTTTCGAGTAGTTTTGCGATGACAAACATGGGAGAATCCATTTTGAGTGAAAGTAGCAAATTGGACAAGATTTCCAACTATGCAGTGTGGAGATTGAAAATGAAAAACATACTGATGGAGAAAGACGTGTGGGGTGTCATCACAAGTGATGAGAGAAGGCCACCAAATGAAGCGGACATCAAAGTGTTCGACAAGAAGGTGAGGAAGGCTTTGACCTTCATTAACTTGTCAGTGAAGGATCACATTATTACCCACATTTGTGATGCTGTTACACCCAAACAGGCATGGGATGTGCTAAAGGAGCAGTTCGAGACGTCAAATCCTTCTACAATCATATTTCTAAAGTCAAAATTGAATAGTGCCTACATGGAGCGAAGAGTGCACATTCAGACTTATATGACCAGAATTAAGACAATGAGAGATGAACTGCATTCTATTGGTGAGTGCATACGTGATGTGGAGCTGGTGCACAATGCATTGTGCGGCATTGCAGAACCCTATCAAATGTTTGTGGATGGAATAGCATCAAGAGAAAGATTGCCGACCTTCGACGAGCTCAAAGGAATCTTGATGCAGGAAGAGCAACGACGAGAAATGGTGAAAGCTAGACGTCAAAATGCTGATGATCAGGCACTTGCGACACGCCAAAAACAAGGCAAAGGCAAGGGCAAGAAGAAGTCCAAACAACAATTTGCCAAGACTCAGGAGGATGAGGGATCTTCCAGCAAGACCAAAAAGAAAGGTAGGTGCTTCCATTGCAGTAAGAAGGGGCATTGAAAGAGTGAATGTCAAAAAAGAAGCAATTAATAAGCACCTATGCTAAGCATGAGTGAACTAAATACCACATCTCTAAACAAAATCAGAAATGGACTCAAGGATTTATTTCGGTTGCTCAGAGGATAAAGCCTCTGGGACTCATCAAAATCTTGACAATTTAACCCTGTCACAAGGGCTTCTTAAACTTTCATAAATAATTTGTGCCTGCATTTAAAAAAATATAATTGTTCAAAATCCAACCAAATTATGAAAATCACTTTATTACAAAAGGTAACATGAAAATAAATCAGTGGCAACTCTAGAAAGAACAGTTATTATTAGCTATGAAGAGCTAATCCCTTGCATGTTATTCACTTTGTGAGGATTGGCTTCAGAGTTTGAGTGCTCACAACTTTTTTTTTTTTGACTTTGAGGCACCCTAAGCAAGTTGGCCTTTTATTTGAAAAGTTTTCCATTTATCAAAAATTTTATCAACAAGGGCCCACACCTGAAATAAAAAGAAAAAATTATTTGATAAGGAACTTAGAGAATATTAAATTGAGCTCAAAATTTTAGTCTAATAAAAACAATTTAAAAGGATTACAGCATATATTATGACCAGAGCATTCCATAACGAGCATAGCAAAACAAATAACCTGGCCATTGCGAAAAGCAAGTTGAAAAAAATTATCGTATTTTGTAAGGCTTTGCATAGGATTTTTCGAATCAAAAGACAGGCCTGTCTCTTGAGCACAGAGTGCTTTCAGCTCAAGTTGATTCACATCTCCTGCTTTGGAGACTCTCATGTGCTCTTTGTGAAAAAATCGAATTCTTTGTATCACAGTTTCATCCTCAACATTTTCAGAGGCCGGCTTTGTGACCTGAGCAGTGGTAGAAGTGGGCTTGCGAGGTCCAATAGATACACCTTTTGAACTTCGTAATGAATAGATTGGATCTTTCCTCTCAGCAATAGTAGCTAGAACCATTTTTAGGCATTGCTTCATGCTCTGGACAGAAACAAAAATCATGTTTAAAATATAATGAGTAAAGGCTTTTATCTAAAAGTTTGAAGAATTTTAAATTTAGTAACAACTGTGCTAAGCATGAAACAAATGTAGACAAATATGAATCAAAATATGTTCTATAATTACATACCAAAGTAATCAGAGCTTTATCAAAATAGGCTTTGACCTCATCCTGGCAAAGTCGGAACTTTATTATAGTCTCGCTCAGAATGAAAATAGAACGAGACTTATCCGTCTCCTTTACATTCACAAAACCTTCTTCCTGATCCTCATATGGTTGATCAGCAAGCGATTTTCCTTGACCTTTGAATTGTGAGTCTCCCCTGCTAGGCTTCTAAGCTAAATGAATAAAAAGCTCCCAAAGCTTTGTGTTCTTCACCCCTTTGGTGAAGTAGTACATGAATTTTTTCTTATCTTTCAACGGAATATCTTGAGGTTTTCCCGAAATCTTAAAAGAAATCCTCGACATTTCAAAAATTATCAAAGACAATTGAAAATCTGCAAAAAAAAAAAACTTTTTAAGAAAATTTAAAACACTACCTTAATGAAAATTTTGAAAACTCTAATAAAACAAGCCATTTTTGTGAAAAATCTTTAAAAAACAAAACTATAAATCCAACACATTTTCTTACTAAAAAATCTCAAAAGAATCACTTTTCTCAGACAAAGCCTTGTAAAACAAGAAAAATATGAGGAGCGACCTATGTTGAGCATAGGTTGTATTCGGGTCCTTAGAAACAACTTATGCTGAACATAGGAAGCCGGCGAGATTTTTCAATTCTAACCGCCTTTCGACCTATGTTGAGCATAGATTGGACTAGAGCATCCGAGTGACGACCTATGCTGAGCATAGGTTGCATCTCTGGTCGTCTTCTAGCCCATGCTCAGCATAGGTCATTACTCGCGTGCTCTAGTCCAACCTATGCTCAGCATAGGATGTCTTCGCAATTTTCTTGCTAACCTATGCTGACCATAGGTTGGAAGAGGTCCAGAGATGCAACCTATGCTCAACATAGTCGAACCGTGGTTAGAATAGAGAAATATCGCTGGAATCCTATGCTGAGCATAGGATGTTACTAAGGACCCGAACGCAATCTATGCTCAACATAGGTTAGAGGAGAGAACTGGTGAAGGCACCTATGCTGAGCATAGGTTACCCATGTTTTAAGAAGATGAATACAAATTAAATCATGAATATTTTCTAATGCAAGAATTTAATACTCATCCTCAGCATAGAACAAAGTTAAGAAATGACAATAATCTTACCGTCAAGAAATTTGTAAGCGAGAACGTATGCGAATTCTTATAGAAAGCCGTGACTTGGTTGTAACGAGATCTTTGGCAGCATGTGTGCTTCTGAATTCGCAAATGAGGTGAGTTATGCTTGGACTATGGTCCTTAAATGATTTTTTTTTTGAGACCCCTGCCTCACGCCTGACCTCTAGCTTGCTTCGGGACCGAGTTGCTGCGACTCACCTCACCTCACGCCGACCTCGAGTCTGAGCCAGGACCTAACCCTAAAGATGCTGCGAAACAATATTTAAGGCCTGGTTGCTGCTGAAAACTTTAATTAACTTGTTACTTTCTAGGCTTGTTGCTCATTTGTATTTAGTTGGTTTTTGTGTATACGTAGTGTGGTGTTAAATATTTTAACGGGTCTATGCTTAACATAAGTACGTAGGTTAAAAATAATTTAAGGTTACGATGTCAAGAAGTTCTACCTCTTCTATTCGAGTAGTTGTAACTCAATATGTTGCAACTAGTGCAACATCTTCATTTGACATTCCCAATGAAAGCTTTTTTTATAAAGCCACTCCTGAATTTGAACATGTTTTTGTAAATGATGTGGCATCGTCATCATTTACCCGTTCATCTTAAAAAATTTCTCAAGCAAGTACTTTTCAAGAAATGACGCCTGTAACTCAACTTGTATCAACTCTTTCGACCTCGTCCTCCTCTTCAGATACAGGCTCGACACCATTAGAACATTGTTCATTTGAACAAGTTGAATCATTGAGTGATGAGTCAAAAGCTTCAAAAACTCAATTACTGATTCTAGTAAATTAACAGATCCGCGTAAGTCTGTTGATCCGTAACGTTCAAGCTTTTCTCATGTTCATAGGAGACCTTCTCAAAGTAATGTTCGTCGTGTTAAATCTAAAAGTGCTATATTCGTTGAAAATTTAGAGCCTTCTAAGGGTCCAGAACATCTTGAGGTTGGAGCCAGATTTTGACTCATGAAATTCCAATACCTTCTCAACTAGTTCAAGCACCTAATAGTGTCATAGGTCCAATTTATAGATCAGACTCCAAACAAAAAGAAAAATACAAGAGAGACTTGAGATCCTCACCTGATTTAACGAATCGTCAAAAACAGCTGATTACAAATCTGAGATTCGAAAGGTACAGAATATTATTTGCTGCTCATCATGTTGTTTGCAAAAGCTGAGTATCAGAGAAATTGAAGAATTAAGATCAAGCTTCTTTTTACGAAGTAAGGATGAGAGAAATTAGTATTTGTGTGCAACAGTGAGGCCGGACAAAAATTCATTTTCGTATTTTTTAAATGCTTTGGAGGTTTGTCGCAAAGCTTACAAAGCAGTTCACACAATCAGAAACTCACGGCTTCAACGAATGCATGCACGACTTCAGAAAGACCCAACATTACGGGGATCCTTACAAGGTCGAACTGTTTCTCCAGAGCTTAAAATGGAACTGCTTAGCTAAAGCATTTCATAGATGTGCACGGAGAAAAATTGCCTAATTTCTTATATTTTCACTTGCCAGATAATTGTACAAAATTAGAAATTTTTTTGATGTACAAAGAGTTTGCAAAAACAAAAAATGTTCCCTATTTGAGTTACTCAGATTTTCTTAAAATTTGGAGAAGAGATTTTGGACTGGTACAGATTCCCAAAAAATCACGAATGATAGTATGCTCCACTTGCGAGTTGTTAAAGTCTGCAAAACAACTTGCAAAGACAAATTTGTCATTCATTTTAATACTTTCTATTTTGAGAAAATTTATGTTGTAGTCTTTTTTAAAACCATTATGTTGTAGTCTTTTTTAACACCATTATGGTATGATCTTTATTCTATTAAATAAGTGAATCATTGTATTTTCAGTGGATGCTACAAAAACTCTTCAATTGCAAAGAGATCAACAAACAGTTGAAAGACAAAAGTTGGCCAAGCATCGAAAGAAATGTTTGGAATGTCCACAAAAATATTTGGGCCTTGTTATTGATGACATGGATCAGAAGAAAACAATGTTGTCTAATTTTGTCAGAGTGCCCAAAAATTTGAATGAGGCAGATTTTATTTAGGTTCATCTTGTTGGAGCACTTGTGTTTAATGGCACTTTGGAGTCCAAGGTCTTTTTTAATTACAGCCACAGAGAGAAGTGACAGAAAGAGAGAATGAACCTAGAAGAGAACAAGACAAATATCCACCAGACTGCAGGATTATGCCTACATAACACAAGAAAGCATAGATAATGATCCATTGACGTTAGAAGAAGCTATGGAAAGACCTGAAGCTGAGTATTGGAAAAAGGCAATAAATGAAGAACTTGAAGCTTTAAGAAAAAACAACACATGGAAAGCTGTGAAGTGACCAGAGGGCAGGACCATAGTTCAAAATAAATGGGTCTTCAAAACCAAACTCAAGCCAGATGGAACAGTTCAGCGTTATAAAGGCAAATTAGTACCTAAGGGCTATACACAAAGAGAGTGCATAGATTACAAAGAAGTATTTTCTCTTGTTGCAAGGCTGACTACTATCAGAATAATACTATCCATAGCATCAGTATAAGACTGGGATATTCAACATATGGATGTAACCACAAGATTGCTAAATGGAGATTTAGAGGAAGAAATTTTCATGGAGTTACCACAAGGCACCATACATTCAAGGAAGGATCAAGTTTGCGGGCTGCAGAAATCCATTCATGGACTGAAACGGTCGTCTAGAGCATGGTATTTGAAGCTGGATGCTTACCTATTACAAGATGTGAGACTGACCATAGCCTTTACATCTACAAAAGGAATGCAAAAACATGCATCATTGCAGTTTGTGTTCGAATTCCCTAATCACAGAAATAAAACAACTTAAAGGAAAATATGTGATAAAGGACTTGGGAGGGATCCATCGGTTCCTAGGTCTAAGTGTCTCAAGAACTCGAAACAAAAGGACAATTACAATCAGTCAGCAATCATAAACAGAAAATATCTTGAGAGACTATGGCATGGGGCAATGTAATCCACTGGGGGCACCTTCAATCATAAGGAGAATTAGCAGATGAAGAGCCATATCCAGATATTGAAAATTATCAAAGAATTCATCCAGATATTGAAAATTATCAAAGAATAATAGGCATACTTATGTATCTGGTAACACATCCAGACATAGCCAATGCAGTCAGAACATTAGCTCAGCACATGTCAAAGCCAATGAAAATGCATTGGGCGGGAGTCAAAAGAGTATTCAGATATCTTCAAGGAACCAAAACCTGGTGCATAAGCTACAAAGCTACAACAAATCAAAATATACTCCAAGGATATTCAGACGCAGATTGGGGAGGTGACAAGGAAGACAAAGTCTACATCAGGCTATATTTTCTTGCTAAATTCAGGCTGTGTCAGCTGCAGCAGTAAAAAGCAAAGTTCAATTGCGTTGTCCAGTACAGAAGCTGAATACATGGTTACAACACATGCAGCTAAAGAGACCATTTCATTAAGAAACTTAATGAAAGAAATTGGTTTTGAACAAACCAAAGTAGCTGTTATGTATTGTGATAACATTAGCTATATATAGTTGCTTTAGCAAAAAACCCAGTCTATCATTCTAGAACAAAACATATAGACATTCAACAGCATTTCATCAGAGAAAAATTACTGACAGAAGAGATTAACTTAGAATTCTGTGCTACTGAGGAACAGCTTGCAGATGTATGCACAACGTCAACTGAAAACAGAATTGCATCGTGGGAACAATGTACTTCAGTTGTCTGAAGGTCCTACTGACTAGTCTCATGTCTTCTTTCAATATTGTATGCTTTTTGACTGTTGCTCTTAAATTCTGTATCTACTAAGTACTTCAGAGCATATGACACCCTTTTTTGATCTTCTTGAAACTTGAAGTTTGATAAATTAATCAGGATAAATACTAAACAATGCATTCAAATACACATAATAATTTGCTGACTATTCTATTTGTCTTCGTGAGCGGAGATCTTGCTTCGTGTCTTTGTGATTGTTTCGTTTTTTGAGAGGTAATGTTTTTGTGTTACTTTACTTACATCAATGACCGCCAGAGGCAGGATGTAATCGCCAAATCTTTGATGGTAGAGGTTGCTCTGGGTGCTGTAGTACCACTTAATCTTGTTGGCTGTGTATGTAGCGTATTATTCAGGTTCGTCTTATTATGTTTCACTTGCCTTATAAAAAATGGGGTACATCAGATGTGACCCTAGTTTTACAATATACTCTTCTTTACTTGGTTTAGTATGACGTCGTGATTCATTAATTGCCTAGCTTTCCATGCAAAACTAAAGATGAATGCCCCATACGAAGTGAGTCGCTGCGATCAGATCGTCCTCTTTCTATGAATATTCAAGGAAGCTGTAAATAACATGAATGATAGGTAATGTCGAAAATTTCTCGTGGCCATCCTCACTAAGCTATGGCATGTACATGCTCCAGTCTCACTGAGGAGACTTATTCAAGTGTGCAATCATTGAAGAATGCAATTCAGAGCAACCCACTTATTATAAATTTTTATCGGTCCACAGATACATATTGCAAATTTACTGCCTTTATCACCTACTTTGGTCGGAAAAACTCGAGGTCAACTGACTAGAGGGTTGTCGATGGCAAATGACTGAACTAGACGTTTACCTCCAAAACGTTCCGCTGCCAAAGCCTGCAAATATTCTATGTAGAACAGTTCTCTATACACAGGACCTACCTTCTCATCCACTAGCTCTGGTGCGGGAAAGATCTTTTGATCCTTTGCTGGATGGTAAAAGGTTACATAGGATCGCCTTGTGCGGTCGCTGTTCACAATAGCTCTGTGGTTGGCGCTTTTGTATCTCCCATTCGTAATGATCTACAGTCCATAATACAGCAGTGTCATCTTACTTATCTACATGATCAGCTAATAAATACAGACAACAACGTCCCGTGCCGAGGCACGGGCGATTTGTAAGTGCTTGAAAAGAGTAAAGGTTAAATTCGCGGCTTGATGTTAGCGAATGTTACAATGAGCTAAATATAGTTTTACCATAGTCTTGCATGGAAGGAGATAAATTAAGCAAACATAGTTTTCGCGTGGTTTACCTCGATTTGATCTGCCAGATTGACGACGAAAGCATTGGGATGATTTGGAACCAGCTCCCATGTGTCGTTTTCGGCAGCCACCTCCAATCCGTCGCCCTCTTGCATAAGAATGGTGATGGCCACAACGTCAGAGTGTGCAGGCAGACCAAGAGTTTTTCCTGGCTCTGGGCATGGAGGATAGCACTGGAATACTATGTTCTGGTGTGGCTCCCCCAGAGCCTCCTTCAGGTAGCTGGGGTTGAGCCCAAGACTCTCAGAGATGACAGCCAGCAGCCGTTGAGCAAGGTCCAGTAAAGCAGCTGTGTAATTCTCCACGGTCTCTCTGAATTCAGCTGGCTGCTGGGGCCAGTAGTTGTAATGCCTTTCGGATAATGGAAGAGTGTGAAGCTCCACAAATTCACGCCAGAACTTGGGCTCAGTGTCATCAAGGACCATACGGCTTCCATAGCCCTCAGAACCGATCACTGGCTTTCCAGCATATGCAAGCTTTTCGTCTTTGGTCAGATCAAAAAACTTGCGACCCACTTGTTTCAGCCTATCCATGAGCTCTACTGGCACGCCATGATTGATAACTTGGAAGAAGCCATTCTTTTCACAGGCCTCAGCGATCTGAGCCCTGACAGATGAAGCCAGTCGTTCATCGTTTAGGCCTGATAGATCAATTGGATTCAAAGTTGCCATGAGTACTCAGCCCGTAGATGATCTTCTTCACACAACTACGACGTACTATTACTATTGCCGAACTAAGATCAAACAGGCAATGTACTACTGTGTGCGAGTTCAGAAACTGGGTGCATACATATATTTGATGTGGACTGATGAGCGACAAGGAGCAAACGAAATTAATTACTGGTGGGCATGTTGAACGTATTTATAAGAACGATGCAATTCCAAAGTCTTGCCATGACTCACAAGGCTGTGCCAGGAAACTGTGCCAAGAGTATTATTATGAGCAGGATTCTCTTTTTTGGACCGATCATAACTTCCTTCTTTTTTCGTAAATGGAGCTTATGACCCGTCTCTCCAGGCATATACGTTGACATAGCAAAAAGAACTGAGCAAAAGGAAGATAAGCATAGACTTAGAGGAGGCAAAAATAACTAGCACAAGGAAGATTGTCTGACGGCTTTGAAAGAGAAACGTGGTATATCTTCGGGTAGCACTCACGATTGTGTGTTATTTCTAATGTGGTGATGCTCTTTACTATAATTGTAACATTTCCATATTTTTTTTATTATAAAGAAATTTTGCAATGTACACCAATCTGATCAAATAAGTAAACATAAGCCATCATCCTAAAATCCATACAAAGTATGTTGCGGTCAATTCAAATGGTGATTGGTGGCACAGTTTGAGACACATAGTGCTCCATTGCTAACCTTCATGCTAGGAAATGAATACATTCCCTTTGTGCTCAGCCCTATCGCGCCCTAGCAAGCTCGTCAACATCACGAGAAATCATGGTCCTAAATACTAAATAATTTCTATAAAATTTCCATGCACAAAAATTTTATGCATTCAAGAGTTGAATTCAAACATGTGAAAATGGGAGCAATTTTACGACGTAGAATTTACTAGCTAATCATACATTGTTCAATGAAAGCTCACAAAGTGAACCTCCATTATGCAATATCAAGTGCTACTATAGCATCATCGATGCCATAACAAAGTAATATATCATGTATCCACAAGATTCATATCAATTCAAAAGGCCAAATGTAATAAAGAAAAATAAAAGAGAGCAAAGAGAGAGTTAGGAGCTAGAGCTTTCACACTTTATAAGAAAATTTAATGAATAAGCTCAAAATAGAAAGTTATCCAAGCCTCTCTCTCTCTCTCTCTCTCTCCCTCTCTCTCCCTCCTTCGAAGTATCTCTAGCTACAACCACAACCTGAAGCATCCTTGAAGGCATTTATTTGATACTTCCAGAAAGATCATATCATAATTCAGTACTAGCAGAATTATGCTTCCAAATTTGCAACAAATCAACATTAACTAAAGTATAGGTGCCAAAACGTGATAGGAAGTGAACCTAGAGATCTAGACACTATGGTATGCACAGCATCAAGTCCTTGGCATGATCTATCCATTGAAGGTTAATGTTGCGACTAACCTCTACAATTATGAATGCAATGTGACAAACATGTAATATGAAAGTTTCTTCTAGATGAAGTTTGTACATCCATTAATCATAGGATTTTTAATGATTTGATTAATGTATGCTTTCAAATACCTAAGTGCAATGATATCGATCTCTTTGTTCTATTTCTAGTCTATTGTCAACCTTATTGGATATCATAATATTCTTGTTATTGTAATGTTTCTAAGAAATTGAATTCTAAAGCTCTTTTATATTTTGGTGCCTCGCAACATCAACTCAACATCGAGGTGTTAAAGTTTTGTATTCTCATATTTAGTTATGAATTTTTGACTTATACAAACTGGTGTTTCTTAATTTTTCTTCTTGCAGCTTATGTTAATGTTCTTGTTGTTTGACGTCGTCTATTAGTGATCACATTTTTTTATGGTTACTAACGTATTTTTGCTATCGACATACAAATGGTTTTGTCAGAGGATCGATCAAGTCGACCACCAGAGGGGCTCCCATAGATTGCAAGTGGACCTTGAATTGTGAGTATTGCAATCTTTAGACATTTTTTTTTGATTGAGTATTCTTATGTGGCCATTTGTCATTTTTAGTTTATTTAAAACATTTTCTCTGTCCTAATGTCCTCCAATTGATTGTTGGTGTTATGTTCCTAACTTTCTATTTGTTACTTTTTATTTTTGTTTGTCACATTTGGCATAAGCACTGTCATTTTGATGATATCACATACATATGAAATTGTTCAAACCTAATCAAACAAATGAAATCAACATGTTATAATACTACCACCAATGCACTCGGTATGTGCCAAAAAGAAAATTGCATTGTTGTTATGCTAGTGCCATTGTGATTATTGTATTGTCACGAAAGCATACATTGCATCTTAGAATCTCATTTCTTCCATGTTATCAACTCTTTTCATATTACTACGTCCACTAATTCTACTCCATATATCTTTCTTTCCCCATGATCTTAAATTGGTTCGTATTGACATTGTATTCTATTTTTTTATGAGGTTTTATGCATTAACATGCTATTTTATATAAACAAATAGCTAAGATTCTATGCTTAAGTCTTCTACAGATAAAATCATTAAAACTTATAACAATAAGAAAGACAACCTATTCTCCATATAATACCACATATAGAACAAAAGTTGTGTTATGTGTTAAGTACCCGAATAATGATGTGACACTACGGTCACTCCATTTGTATGTTGCTTGAAGGTTTAGAATAAGAATTGACGTAGCTAGTCTCAAAATGGATGCTCCTGGATACAAAGGAGTGTTTGCCTCCTTGCACAATAGAATATCGTCTTCATCCATCTCAAATTGTTCGTGATCTCCATTTTCACTAGAAGATGCGTGCATAGCATCATTCTCGTTTGCTTCATAAAAGTACGATTCAAACATATTGTGCATTGCGTCATTGTGTTGCACCTCATCATCATCATCATTTTCTTCAAATGTATTTGCCTCTTGAATTTGTTTTGCGTGTTGTTCTCTCATGTCCATCAAAACTTGATGTTGATTGTAATTAAACACGGATGGATCAACTTCGTGGAATGGCATTTGATTCATTGGCTACACACATTAAACAAATTCAATAAATGATGTTGATAGATTGACGAAAACTTTTGTAGTTGATTATTGTTTTTCTACTTCATTTCAATATATTAGAATTTATTGTAATATATTGTATGTTTATGAATGTAGTAATCATGTCAAGGTCGGTAGTGGCGAGAATTTAGGAGTTTATGTTTCAAATTTCTATTCATCGCTAACTCCCAAACAAAAAACACAATTGCGCGGCTCTCGCCCCTACCGAAGAGTCATCCATAAATCTATATTATGATGTGGATCCTCAAGGGAACATAATCGCCAACCTTAAAGGGAGGGTAATTATGGACCGATTGTATTCTTTGTGCCAAAGCCATTTTGGCGATAAATTGTTTATGAAATGGTCCGAACAATCTAACGAACTTAAATGGCAGATCATTGGTACCCCTCGTGACAAATTCCCACAAGACGAGGAATTCGACTCGAAGGAAATCCATAAGCATATGAGCTTGTGGATAAGACATTGTCATGATACAACATGACAAGCTTATAGGAATGGGACAAACCTAGTTGGTGTTCAAGGTCAGTTTGGAACAATGTAAAAAATGATGAAAAAACACTAGATAATTACAAGATTCAAAGAGATGACACGACCGCTAGGATGCATGGAATAAGCAATCCTAGATTGGGCTCGAGTGGAAAGACGAGCTTGCAAGCAAGCATGGTAAGCAGATTTAAACTACTCTTATAGTTTGTCTTTGATTTCATATGATTTCTTTTTCTAACATGCATTTTGACTAGCTCTTCCAACCTAGCCCTAAACTAATTCCAACTTAAATTGAATGGAATATAGTTCGCGGACTATGGACGTCTACCAACCAAGGAAGAGTACGACTTTGCCTTCAGGGAATCATACGAGGCATTAGTCGATAAACTGAAGAGCGAGGGTAATCCTCCACGATTAAGTTTCTTTGAAAGATTTAAATTTTATATTTTGCGTATATTATTAATGTAAAATGCATACGTGTTTACTTTTAATCATTAGTATGATCTAGTATTAAATATTGATGTGTCTTGTTTGCATGTTTTCATTAGTATGTAGGCGACGACGAGTAGATTAGGTTTTAAAAATAATTTTAGTTTGTCTATCGTAAGTTAGAGAGACTGCAAAAGCAGCAATTTTGTGATACATTGATATACACTTTCAATAAATATATTAGTGCAATTGATCACAATATTTTTATTGGTTTTGTATGTTGGATTCCAAAATATGAGCAATGTCCTATTCCAAAATGTGCAATGTCTTAACTAACTAGAAATTGCAAAACTTTGTGCAATGTCGTATTTTCAAAAAGTTTAGTCATGATTTTCTGTGCTTTTGAGAAAAACACTTTTTTTAATGCATGTTAGCCCCTTTCAAGTAAGCTTGTAGAAACATTCCTTCAAGTCGTATTTTCAAAAAGTAATACAATAAGATATTGCAATTCATAATGTGAATTAAGTAATGTAAGTATAGAAAGTACCTCATGCTTGTTACTTGATCCAAATGTCGAATGTAATCGAATAATATTGTCTCAAAAGCAATCTAAGACTAGGGCCACTCCAAGAATAGACCAAAAAAAATGCGTGCACTGTATTTTAGACATTTTTTATTTTTATTTACCTAACCCAAGATGTCGAATTCCAACACAAAAACACGTTCGGGCAGACGTCGCCCGGACACCCGTCGGCATACATTTTTTTATGACATTCCTGTTAACATACATCGGAATCTGACATCTATATTGGACGTTGGATTCCGACATCCCATTATACATCGTGGACACACACCGGGGGAATGTCGCGGACATTTTTGGACAGTTCTTCGTAATTTTTTGTGGAACAGATGTTAGATTTTGACGTGCTGATTGGACGTCAGATTCCGACGTCCTGCGGTTCGACTGATGGTTTGGGAGTCCGACATGCTGTACCTATCAGTTTCTGACGTGTTTTGAAGGCGTCGAAATCCGACATTCTCATTGCGACATGTTTTTTTGACGTTCGCGACGAATTAAAAACAAATTAAGCTCACAATTCACGTTGCAAAAGACATTGCAAATCACGGTGGGTGTTGTAGTGAATTTGAGTAGTAGAGACATTGAATCTAGTCACAAAAATAGTAGGGTTTTTCATTATGGAGGGAAACCAAAGTTTGAAATTAGGTTTGGACCTGTTATAAAAGGATGTAACTCGTGGGAAGAGAAGCATTCTCTTTCTCTCATCTCATTTCATGCTTATACATGAGTTTTCTTTGGGTCATCTATCCATTGGTGCACTATATTGATGATAACTTGCAATTTTGTTTGTAGTTATGCTATATTCGGAACCGCACGTCGGAAATACAGTAACTTATTATTTTTGTATGGAAAGCAACTTCATTTCATGTTTTGATCTATGTTTGATCAAGATCTATTGGAGTTTGCATCTCATTAATATAGTAGATGTTGATTTTTCTACATTGGCAAGGTTGGTGATTTGTTTTCTTTCTAACCAAAGATCAAAGGGATGATTTTGGATCTAATTAATGATCTGAAATTATTCACATGGTATCAGATCTCAGATTGTGTTTCAGGTTATGAAGGAAGCAATCACATCTATCAAGGATTTCGAGGAGATATCAATGCTAGAGTAGCTAAGGAGTGCAGTCTACAAAATCAGTGGTTTGGTGAGGTACGGTGAATGCGACTCACATCATTTTTTCTTGGGGTGAATCAAGATGATGATATTACTAACGTGTATGTCATTGTTGTTTACATTTCTTGTGAAGATACATTTCATCCAAGGAGATACTGCTGGCATCCATTGAGGCGGCAATACAAAGCTCCATAGAGGCAACGTGTTCGATCAACACGCACTTTCCCACATCCATTCTCACCATTCAAATGTATCTCATTGTTCATTTCATAGATGAGTTGGCCATTGCAGGTACATCATCTACTTGCGTCAATTGCCTATTCTTAGTCCATCCTAGACTATTGCTATTGTGGTAATTGCAATGTTCTCGCACTAACATTGATCCATATGTTTTATTCATACACTATCCATAGCCGTTGGATTTTTTTCTTGGAATGATTCATGAAAACATTGAAAGGCTTTGTAAGACAAAGAACAAGGCTTGAGGGTAGCATGGCTAAAGGATGGCTAGTGCAAGAGTCCATGGTTTATACCACGGAGTTCCTTTCTCATAGCGATCCTTCTATTCCTCATCTTTGGGATAAGAAGGATGATGAGCGTGTTGTTGGGGAAGTTCCTCAAGGAAAAGGAGAGATCATGGGAATGAGTGAGTCCTTCAGGGAGAAGGTAAATAAGTTTTGCATTCCAAATAGCCAAGAAATGCAAAAGTGAATTTCACTATCTGAAGAGGCCAATGCTTTTAGACAAACCGCTCGAGCCACTTTCAGAAGATGGCATACAAGACAACCATTTCCACCTGACCTCACCCTTCTCCCCAAGGATGATGATGCTTGATTGGCTACGTGATGCCCTTAGAGAAGCATATACAAACATCTAGGAAGTAACAGAGAGAGAGCTGGAACTTGCAAGGGGGTGCAATTTACATGTAAACTATGATGATCATCATTCACATGTTAATTATACCATTTGTACGTGCATTTTTGTATATGTTTGTTGTATCCCTAACACATTTAGTTCTATTTTGTTCAATATAAAAAATACAATGCATTGTGGATGCATGGACGACACTTTCGTACCGAGCGCATACACAAAAATAGAAACATGTACGATTGTGGAGTCATGGCAACATTTACTCAAGAGAGTTGAGGAAGCACGACGGACACCGACTTACTCTCTTCTCAACTTGATTATATCGTCGAAGTTGGATTTAGGCAATTCAGCTTTTTCATATTTGATGTCAGATGGTTCTAGGTTATTTGCAATGGTCCCAATGCAACTGTCAAGAAAGATGAGAGTGGTTATTTTGCTATTGATTCTACCAAGATTTGGATGGATCAAAGCGATACACTTGTTTTTTGTCAACAATGTGGGCAGCTACATTTCTTCTATGTCTTGAAGATGTCTATGCTCTTTTGTTGTCAATCAATCGATTTTCAATATACTTGGTAATCGCCCGTCCTCTTGTAATGCCGAGTTCTAAAATAGATTTTGGCGCAAGGTGTAGTTAGACCTAGTTTGAGAGATTCTCACATTCACTATGCATAATCTTGTATCAGAGTACTCATAAATCACGATCTATGATTTTGATTACTTTTCATATTTGTTGATGTGTTCTTGTCACTAGGTGATTAAGAAACTATATGTTTTGAGAGATTTTAATGGCTATCAAGAAAGCATCTATTATCTCTGATTAGCTAGACTTATTCCCTTGATAGCTGTACCAGCGCTTAAAAAATTTGCACAAAGGTTCATTCCAAGATACCTTACATAACTCACTGATAGCTACTATTTTTGTGTGTCTAACTCATCATAATCCATAGCTTTGCCATGCAGTGTTGCAGCCGAGTGTGTTCGTTCCATAAATGGCCCATATAGTATCATAGTTACATTGATATTATCCTATAGTTTGAACATAGCGTACTGGGGGTGACTATAGTGCATAAAAATCATTATCTTGATTAAGATATAGATGTTGAAAATATATTCAAACCACATTTTCTTTGTGTTGTGGTTTTCCTTGACAAAACACACAGAATAGTGATTGCTACCCAAAGATATAACCACGTTTCTCTTTCACAGCAGCCACACAATCTTCCTTGTGCTAGTTCTTTTTGCTCTTCTAAGTCTATGCTTATCTTCCTTGTGCTGAGTCACTTTGGCTATGTCACCGTATACGCCTAGAGAGACGGGTCATAAGCTCCATTTACAAAAAGAAAAGGAAGTTAAGGTCGGTCCAAAAAAGAGAATATGAATCTCTCTGTTCATAACCTGGCAGCCTCATGGCACAGTCTTTGTGACTCATTTTTCTCACTCGTGCGGCAAGACTTTGGAGTTGCATCGTTCTTATAAATACCTTCAACATGCCCACCAACAAATAATTTCGTTTACTCCTTGTCAGGGGCTTGTCACTCATGAGTCCAGATCAAATATATCCATGCACTCAGGGAAGAGACAAAGCCCGGCTTCTGCACTCGGACATAGTACTACATTGTCTGTTTGATCTTCGTTCGGCAATAGTATCACTTGAAATATAGTACGTTGACCTTGTGTGAAGAAGATCATCTACAGACTGACTACTCATGGCAACTTTGAACCCAATTGATCTGTCAGGCCTAAACGATGAACGACTGGCTTCATCTGACAGGGCTCAGATCGCTGAGGCCTGTGAAAAGAATGGCTTCTTCCAAGTTATCAATCATGGCGTGCCAGTAGAGCTCAATGATAGGCTGCAACAAGTGGGTCGCAAGTTTTTTGATCTGACCAAAGACGAAAAGCTTGCATATGCTGGTAAGCCAGTGATCGGAGCTGAGGGCTATGGAAGCCGTATGGTCCTTGATGACGCTGAGCCCAAGTTCTGGCGTGAATTTGTGGAGCTTCACACTTTTCCATTATCCGAAAGGCATTACAACTACTGGCCACAGCAGCCAGCTGAATTCAGAGAGACCGTGGAGAAGTACACCGCAGCTTTACTGGAACTTGCTCAGCGGCTGCTGGCTGTCATCTCTGAGAGTCTTGGGCTCAAAACCACCTACCTGAAGGAGGCTCTGGGTATCTCCCACTTGACCAATACATCATAAAACAATTACTTATGGTGTAATATGAGTTGTAAAATAGATCTCTACTGAACTATGGCCAACTGACCACCTGATTTCTGGAGGTCTACAAAGTTCAAAATATGTTTGGATCTTGTTGACTATGCAGCACGTTGATGACGAGTCTTTCAAAAATGGATTAACTCCCAGCTCTGAAAGGATTCTCACCACACTCATGTACATATGCACACAGCCCGATGGAAAGCGCATGTCCACATAGCCAGATGGAATGTGACGGGCTTTAGAGTGATCCTTGTTTTGCCAATTGATGGCTGCTCCTGCCTTTGTCAACATCCTCACATAGTACTCTGCTTGTATGGAGATGATTACCACCCTCAAATCTTAACGACACACTGTCAAAAGCAAAGTAATCGCGCAGGACGATGCTAGCTTCCCAATCTTCTTAATTCTCTTGTCTCTGCTT
The DNA here is from genome assembly GCA_029204225.1 of Diphasiastrum complanatum. Taxonomy (NCBI): domain Eukaryota; kingdom Viridiplantae; phylum Streptophyta; class Lycopodiopsida; order Lycopodiales; family Lycopodiaceae; genus Diphasiastrum; species Diphasiastrum complanatum. Next base: position 51,399,471 of record CM055103.1, read on the forward strand.
TGTAGCCATCCTTACCTATTCCTCTGTCGCCCAACCATGGCTGCAAGAAATGGCTTCCCTCTTCTACGCTGCAGTTGCCAACCCTCTTAAATGCATCCCTGCATCTGCCCATAATGGGCAACATCCAGCACTGCTTCCTTTTTCTCTGGGACAAAGATGCACTGAGTTAGAATGCCCAAGAAAGTTCAAGCTTGAAAGCTTGATAGAGAGCTGACAACAATACTTGCTAAACTTGAGAACTTCTTGACTTCGATGATTAGATGTATGAATATAAACAACTATATATACTATGCAATTAGGTCGTCAAATGCGATTGCTAGTTGTCTGGTGTTCGTTGGCATTCATCCGGTTCCTTGTCATTGATTGCTGATAAGCAGTGGAGATTGGCCGTAAACAGTCTATCTACATAAATGAACTAGAACTGTCACTCTGCAGAAATGAACCAAAACTGACACAAGCGACATTGTCACAAAAATGTGACAGTGTTGGCTTTTTGCGAAAAACCCAACAATGTCCTAAAAACACATTTCCTTCATATTAGGGTACCCCCACACTTTGCCCCAGTCATTTCCTTAGTATTTGAGGCACTTTGAAAAATGCAAAAAATGCAACTTTGCATATTTACTCGCAAATCTTGATAGGAGGAAAATGTGAAAAAGACGACACTGCATTATTCCACGAGATTTCTCACAGGCAAAAAATTCGACACTATTGTCAAACTCCGTGTATTTCTGCTTTCTGTGTAAAAACACTTGTAAATCTGCAGACTGTGTAAAGACACAGAAAAATCCACAGAACTGGACAAACAATGGATGAAGATTAAAACCGATTAGTCAATTCGTAAGAAGGAGATTAATCCAACACTCCCCCTTAATCTGAATCCTTGAATGCGTTGACCTTCAAACTTAGTTCTACACATAATATTCTATGTGTTTTCAAACTTAATGCTTTGGTAAAAATATTTTTGGTCATATCTTGCATTCTACAGTACTGCAATTTGACCTCTTCGTTGAGAACTTTGTTTCTGATGAAATGATACTTCCGTTTATTGTGCTTACTCCTAGAATGAAATCTAGGGTTGACTGATAAAGCGATGGCACTTTGATTATCACAAAATAATGTCGTCGGAGCATATTGATTTAGACCGATATCTAAGAGTAAGTTCCTCAACCAAATTGCTTCCTTTGTAGCTTAAGAGGGTGCGATATACTGTGATTCAGTGGAAGATGGAGCTATCAAAGATTGCTAAAATATCAAACTAACATGTTGTAGATGTACCTCTATTGTGTAATGTAGATCAACTTCTATTTTCTGTCTCTGTGGATTTGTATACCAAGGTAGAAATGAGCTTCGCCCAGATCGGTCATGTCGAATTCGAAAGATAGCATTGTCTTTGTCTCTTTTATCAGATCAATACTGTTGTTGAAAAGCAATGTATCATCCACGTATAAAGTGATTGATAAAAGACTGCTGCATTTCTTTGAAGTAAACATTTGAATATGAAGATCTAGGTGTGTAGTCGTGATCAATAAGAAAAGTAGTGATCTTTTGAAACCATGCTCGAGTAGATTGCTTCAAGCCATGAAGTGCGTTATGGAGTTTACACACATGATTGTGTTTAGCTTCAATAATGTAACCTTCGGGTTGCACCATGTAAATGTCTTCTTCGATAACTCCATTGAGATATGATGTTTGTAAATCCATTTGATGTATTTTCAAATCTGCTGGAGCGGCAAATGATAGCAAAAGTCAAATAGAAGAATGCTCGACTACTGGACTGAAGGTCTCAATGTAATCGACATTGTATACCTGAGAAAATCCTCTAGCGATAAGTCGTACCTTTCTCCTATTGATGCTTCCATCTGCATTGTACTTGACTTTGAAAATCTATTTGCAATCAACTACATTTCTGTTGGCAGGTAATTTGACAATTGTCCATGTTTGGTTCTTGATAAGAGATGAATACTCTTTATCCATAGCTTCTCTCTAGAGATCTCAATCAGGCTGACTGAGTGCATATTGGATAGACGTCGGTCCCTAAACAAGGTAGGCTGCAAACTCGTCGATGTACCACTTACGTGGTTTGCTAGTTCTTGAAGGTCTTCTGGATAATAGAGGAAGTTGATCATTTCAATCGTACTATAGTTGCTGAATCATCTTCCAATTTGCCATTGATTTGTTGTTCGTCAAAAGTAGAAGAGCTTTGACCTTCAATGAGAATAGTTGACTGCGAAACTTGAAAGTTCAATGTGTCAAGAGAATCTGACAGGTCGGCTACATAGGGACTGTCTTTTCCTTTGAGATTTTGAAACTGATCTTCGATGAAGATGACATCTCGGCTAGTGGAAATCTTTGACTCGATGGGATCGAACAACTTGTAGGCTTAATCTGAAGTAGTGTAGCTGATAAAAACACTGGAAGTCAAGCTTCTTCTTGAGATCATAAAGTATCTACACAAAAGCAGTACTACATCCAAAAACTCGTAAGTTTGATAAAGAAGGTTTGGTACCTATCCAAACTTTGAATGGTGTTTTGTCTGAGAGACCTTTAGTAGGACATATGTTCTGAATATAGGCTGTTATTGAAACAGCTTCAGTCTAGAAGGACTTCAGAAGTGTCGCATGTGATAACATGCACTTTGTTGATTCAGCTAAGGCTCTATTCTTTCTCTCAGCAAAACCATTTGACTGAGGCGAATAGGAGATAATGTATTGTTGCTCAATGTCGTTGTTAAGACAATACTCTTTGAATTCGGTGGAGATGTATTCTCCCCCATTATCTGACCCGAATGCTTTTATTTGTTTGTCAGTTTGATTCTCAGCATGCTCTTTGAATTGTCTGAATTTGATGAAGCCTCTGATTTCTGTTTAATAAAATAAACAACTATTCTTCTAGAGAATTCGTCAATAAAAGTAATGAAATACTTTGCATCTAGAAATGAAGGAGTTTGCATAGGTCCACATAAATCTGTATGAACAACATCTAACAGACCTTTTCATGTATGCATATGGTTTGATCTAAAAGGAATCATAGCCTACTTTCCAAAGATGCAGCTATGACAGATAGGGAGATTGACTTACTAGAAGGATAGTTGAGATCAAGAGCCATGGATTTTTTGGACATGTTCAAAATAGATGCATAATTCAAGTGTCCTAAGTGATGCCATAGTAATGCTTTATTAACTAGAACAGAGGTTTTCAAGGCTTGACTAGACTCAGAATAGTAATGTGCCAATCTATATAAGCAACCCTGCCTCTTGCTGAGTGCAAGGATCTTATTACTCTTATAAATAATTTTGCATTGATCAGATTTGAATTCTACCTTATGACCTAAATCTATAATTCTACTTATTGATAACATATTTGTAGAGAGTTTAGGAACATATAAGACCTTTGATAGTAATTTAAATTGATCATGTTGGAATCGCAATCTTACAGTACCTTCACCTTCAAAAGTGTGAGTACTATTGTCACCAAGATGAACAAATTTCTTCGTGTTGTAAGGCGTGTAGGAGTTGAAGATCTCATGTTGATTGGTCATGTGTTGAGTTGCTCCAGAATCAAGAAACCATGAATCATCCAAAAACGCGCTTTGGTCTTTGACCATGAATGCCCCTCCATATACTTCGACCTGGGGAGATGATGAAATTGTGTTGCTTGTTGTTCAGATTGCTTGGCTAAGTTCTTCGCTTGGAGAATTTGGCAATCCTTGATCTGATGCTTATTGCGTTTGCAATACCTACAAAACATCTTGTTCTTCGACTGTGAATTTGATGATTGTTCTTGACTTTGAGTTGGCTTCTGATTCGTTGCAGCCTTCTTGGAGCTTTTATGCTTCTGTCGCTTAGAGCCTTTGTTGACATATAGAGTCTGAGAGGAGGAAGTAGAAGAAGTGTCTTGACTTCTTCTATTGTCTTCTTGTAGCAACATAGTGATAACTATAGTTAGAGTTAAATCTGAGTGTGTCGATATGATCATTACCCAGTTTTCATATGTAGAGGGCAAGCGAAAGCAATGTAATAATTGCGTCTTGATCGTCTATGACTGATCCGATAGCGGCCATCTGTTGCAAGAGATTCTTAAACTGGCTAATGTGACTCTGAAGAGACTGATCACCATTAGACATCTTGAATATGAAGAATTTCCTTCATAGATGTAGCTTAGTAGTTACGTCCCTCACATCATATAGTGAGTTCAAGATGTCCCAAATGTCTTTTGACATTTTAGCTTCAGTTATTTGTCCAATCTGTGTATTTGATATCTTGAGGATAATAAGTGTGAAACATGTACCATCCTTTGATTTCCACTTTGAGTTGTCGTCTTCAGGTTTTACTTCTGTACCTGTAACAACATCCCATAACTCGTCGGTGATTAGCAAGGTCTTCATCTTAAGTTTTCACAAATGATAATTGGATCCATTCAGCTTCTCTGCAATAACACCAGCTTTACTTTGAGAATCCATCTGGAACTTAGTCTATTGATTGTATCGATAACCCTAAGATGTAGTAATGCCAAAAAAAAAAAATCAATTCTCTAATACTAAAAGGTTGAAAGGAACTGAAGACTATAATATCAATTTGATATCACGAAAGATATCAAGTATATTAGTGAAAACTTCCTACTTTCAGTGCATGACTATGCCTATCAAAAATTGAACAAAGCAGTAGTGATTGAAATCACGTTCGATCTTTAGCAACTAGCTTTGAAATCACTAGATAATAAATGATTACATAGCCAAACATAAAGTATTGAAGTCATAGACAATTTCTATCAGTTACAAGAGCATAATAACATAGATGCATGCATTCTAACATATACTGAACACAATAAGAAGATAGTATTCATTCTAAAAAACAAAATCAGATGCTAATGAGCGCAAGACAATAGCGGATAGAAACCGCATGCTCTAAGTTGTCTCTGAGTAACTGAGAATAAGGCTGATAATGAGCAGCTTTGCTGATAAGTAGTAGCGCAATAGCAACTCTAAAATAAAACTCTAAAAGACTGAGCTAGAATGCTCAAGAGAGTTCAAGCTTGAAAGCTTGATAGAGAGCTAACTACAATACTTGTTGAACTTGAGAACTTCTTGACTTCGATGATTAGATGTATGAATATGAACAACTATATATACTAAGCAATTAGGTCCATCGGAACACGATTGCCAGTTGGTTGGTGTCCACTGGCATTCAACGGGTTCCTTGTCATTGATTGTTGATAAGCGGTGGAGATTGGCCACCTAAACAGTCTGTCTGCATAAATGAACTAGAACTGGCACTTTGCATAAATGA